>CM037463.1:19880025-20212525 GCA_021014325.1 Plazaster borealis
CATCGACCGAATTGTGTAAAACTAATGAGACATTTCCGCCCTCTAGTGACACTCTTCGTGATCGATTTGACCCACGCCCACCCTTTTCCCAACCGGGATTTCTGTGAGCAGATCGTGAGCATTCTTTATGAGTGCACCACAATAAATGAGGTCCTTAATAACAACAACCAATATAAATGCTAAATATTCAACAAAAATAAAGTCAATATTTGAAAGTCTCACAGCTTATTGCAACCAATCCAAAAATATTTTGTGACAGCTGAAGTTTTTTCCTTTTCAATTTTGATTTGTCGTTGAATTTTGGAGCCATGCCCAATCAAAATGAAAACATCACTAGATGAATAAACAGGCCAGTCTCCACCTTGGAGTAGGGCCCAACGCATGAGCGAAATGGGACCCCAAACAATACACCAAGTTATAGAAGTCAACAACACCATGGGGACATTTTAAGACCAGTTCCACAATCATTCCACAGAAATAAAGGAGGGTCTAAAAAAAACCACCAAAACCCAATACGTAACATTAAATAAATAACAACAGTTATAGTAATAATAAAAAAAGAAAAGAAAAAAAGAGAGGCTTGGGTCATGATTCGTTCACATTACTGGTTCACACTTGAGTGAAAACATGCGCACAAAACAATAATTAGAATTAGATCATCAAAAAATCTGTCCTGCAATTTGTTTTTATCTCATATCATTTAATTAGATATTCAGATGAGATTTAGCGAGTCTGAAGGGGAAGTGTTTTTGACTCTGTGCTGCCATTCGCAATTTGGTATCCTTTCCTATCAAACCTCAAGGGAGGTGACTGGGATACATTTAATTTATCAACGTAATGAATTATCTTTTACAGTGTCTTATTGTAATGGGGAGTCTTAATCTACAGTAATCAAGTGCACCGGTCATCTGATAATTGTTACAAAGGAAATTCGATTATCTTCAGTTTGTCCATGACACCAACGACAGAACAAGTTGTTTTTGTGAATACGTTTTAAGATTTTAGGAGTCGTCTCAGAACATTTCTATGGCTACGGGCTGTTGACATCTGCAGCAATGCAGCGCCGAAACTACAGGGTAACAATTTAGGGGGGGGGGTGGGGGCACAAGGGGGTGCAGCATTTTGTTCTAGGGGAGCACTTCTAGCCAATTTAAACTGTAGTTTGCGTTACGTTGTATTTCTTTTAAACAAGCCCCCTTTTCAGCGTTCTTGTTATGCCATTTACTATTTTTTTTTAAAGATAATCTGACGTGAGTGTAAAAACACAAACATTGTCTGCGTGTAAACCGAAACAAAATTTGTAAAACATTGAAATTATCACATTAAAGCTTTTAAAAATGTAACATTTATGGTAATTTGTAATCTTAAAAGTCCAGATTTCAAAGGGGGGGGGGGTATGAACATCAATCGGGGCAGGGCACGTGTCCCCCCCACCTCGTACCCCCTTAGTTACGTCACTGCAGCAATATTGGGAAAAATGCAGAGGCATGGGGGGCCATAGCTGCAGTAGAAGCTGTCCATTTTGGAATCAGCCACGGACTCTTGATGGTCCGTCCACCATTTTGAACGCTGTTGTCACTAAAAGTACACGGCTATATACTGACTCAGTCGCTGGAGCCAGAACTGGAGCCTAGTTGTGAAAATGCATTCTGCCTCAGAGAGGAAGAGTGAGAAGGAAGACGGGCTAAGCCCAAAAACGGAAGGCAAATAACTACTTATTAAAACCTAATTCGCCATTTTGAAGTCGTTAATTTTTTTGTCTCGGTTGTGTCATTGAAGTGAACTCTGTAAATCTGCCGGTTGTACTTTTTTTTTTTTTTTTTTTTTTGCAGTTGCATGTTAAAAAAAAAATTACATTTGATTGATTGTATCTTTGTGTTGTCTTAATTATTTCAAGTGAATTTCTATTTTCCACAAACAATGGACTTGCTTCGAAGCTAAAATACTTTATAGACATGTACATTTCCAATTGTTTTACTTTTAAGTGAACGATACAATGAAGTTAAATGAAACAATTGAGTTAGTTGTTTGCAAAACAGCACACATTTTGTACCAGCTCAATAATGCTTAACTCCGAATTGTAATCGGACGAAGAGTTTGTTTTGAAAACAGCTTTCCTTTTTGTTAAGAACCGTTTTATTTTAGAAGGTACAACCATATACAATGGTTGTTGCCCGTTCATCCCATTATTCCCGTGTATATTGTCTTACGATCTCTAGTGCCATCTTGGCTTGGATTCAACTGTCAATTTCAAGACTGCCTTGGCTGGCATTACACTCGACGTTCATCCCAATATTCTCCCACTCAAATCCCTCCACCCACAAGATCGATGACTGTGCAGGAAACTGAATGGGTACACTTTCCCGCGGAAACCCAGTTGTCTGACACGATAAGTGAAGTGGGCTTGTATGGCACTTGACTGCGGCACCAAAAAAATAAAATAATAAAAAATAGCCCAAAGACAGTGATCAGATTAAAGCACATGTACAACATTGTCAAAGACCAGTATCCACACTTGGTGTGACCCAACATATACATGAAATAACAAGCCTGTGAAAGTTTAAAATAAAGCGGTCTTTGGAATCATGAGAAAACAGTGGAAAACCCACTATATATTGTCACTGTTTTCAAACATTGGATTTTATCACCAGTGATAAAGACTAATTGTTTTACTCATTTCCTAAAAACTATAGCATTTCAAGCAAAACTATTTCAAGGGAAGTTTTCCACCATGATCATCTTAACACCATGTAAGTTATGTGCAAATCTGTGAACATTTATATTTTCAACCTTACCAATGTTGTACACACCCTTTAATCGATAGACTTTGTTTATAACTAAGTTTTATGGCTTAATAACATAAATATCAAAGTAGGGAATTCTTACAGTTAATAATCCACCTTATAGATCTGTGGATTTCTTCAAGAAAAATATGGCAGGGTTGCACTATTGAACTTAACCACTGAAACTCATACGGAGGCATATGTGACACATTTTGAGGTTGGTCCTGAGGCACTTTGTCAGTGAAGAGTGCAAACTCCTGACTGTGTTTAGACATGTCTTTTAATCTTACTGCATACAGTCATCTTATGTTATGGGTACATCTGTAGACAATGATGCATACTATTATGTCCCTTAATGCACAAACAAAAAGACTTTGAAAGTTCACTACGTAGCATTCAATTCAAGTCTGACAATCTGTCACTAATAATTTCCAACATACAGTTGATGTCGGGTATACAGGCAGCCACTGTGTTCTATACGGGAAGCAAGATGGCGTTGGAAGGAGGGCACTTCCGGAGGATTCTTTAGATGAAGGGGAGGGAGAGGAGTGTGCTTTGGTTGGGATACAATAACTCAGTTGTTTGATCAGACAGTAGCTTAAGATCTCAGATAACGTCTTGGACTTCATCAAACATGGGCCTAATCATTTCCACTACTGCCGATGCATTATGTTCTTGCGGAAGATTTTAAAGGGGCTATAGCTACACACTCTTGATTGTCAAAAGCAATGTAGCGTACCTGATATAGACTGTTCTCTAAACAAAAGTGTCATTCAATGAACAATGACGACAAATACGTGCGCAGCACACTTGGAAAACTATGGGAAGCTATAAATGAAAAGCAAAAACAGATAGCCACAGTTTGTAACAATTATACACAATAAGAGTGTTGAATTTGTTGGAAACAAAGCAACCAATCATGGGATGTAATTTTTTGTTTATGGAAGTTTGCAGAAGGGTTGAATTTTGGTCATATTATCTGTTAGCACGATTGAATGTTTTGCTAACATTCGCCCGTCCATGCCAACCAGGGCGGTTTGTTTATCAACAATGGAAAGGAATTGACTCCCAAAATGGTGAAAATGGTTGAGGCGCAATGTGCGGAGGTGCAGTCCGCGTCATGAAAGGTGTGTAGCCTATAATGGTTGGAATCTGAAGGCAATTACCTATTCCAGATTGAAATCATTTTGCAATAATTTGTTACTTTCTCTCTGAAACGGTGAACAAATTGTCCACCTGCACAATTTGAAATTACTCATTAGTGGATTATGTTTAGAAAAAAACATAATACAACAGAAAGAAACCTATAAAAGAAACAAAGAAAAAACCTTCAAACAAGAACACACACCCGTAAAACACAAAAAAAGCAATAAATAAGATTTGCAGTAACACCTTGAACTTACAAAATATATCTGTGAGTTGTGTGGTGGTTCTGGAAAGAACCTGTGGTGTAACAACTCGACGTTTCGATCAGTATACTCTGATCGTCTTCAGGAGAAAACCCCCCAATGCAAAACATAAAGACCCCCTAAAGAAAAAAAACTGATATAATAAACATAAAAAATAAGTACAAATAAATGAAATAAATAACCAACACACCCAAGCCAAATCGGGGCTCCAACTGTTTGCATCACTGAAAACAATACATATTCAACACTTAAAATTGCTCAAATCGGCAATCCATCTTTAAAAAAAACAAAAAAACTGTTGGACTTGACCCCAGTCCAAAAACTAAAATAACATCATCAATGCTACCTTGTCCCTAGGAATAACCGAACACGTTCCTAATTTGACATTGAATAACCAAAGTAATTTTCTTTTAAATGAAAGTTCTTTGAATTACTCACACTGTTCCGGGAAGGGTGGGTCAGCATAAAGCTATCCCAGAAGATCACGCGGGGTGCAAGCCTGATGACTTGACCTTGCAGAAGGAAGGCAATGGGGATGGCGAAGATGACAAGTTAGAAATTTAACGTGGCTTGGAGTGGGTTACCTGCAATTCAGACAAGAGACTCGGGAAGTTGTTGTGAGAATACATTGCTGTTTACGGAAGAGTGTAAGTTTATGTTCATTCACTATAATTTTCAATAAGCGCATCATGCAACCAATCTGAGAAAGTGTCATCAAATGCGGGGTTTTCCGTTAATGTACTATTCATTTATTCCATTTTATTCCAACGGCTAGCTTCCATTTGGTATTTTGTGATTGCTTTCCAAATGTTCATGTCCAGCATGCAGTTGCCTATGTCCTCACAGGTCAGGTTGGAGTCTTCACATAGTTGGTTAATGTATGTTTTGTTTGGCCATCCTTAATTGCTCCTCTTTCCATGTTTTGGTTGCCACAACACCAAATCTGACACTTGATCTGTGCTTCTACTTTAATTTCCAAAAATATAAGTCTTCTTTTTCTGATTTGTGTGGTGTTTTGGGGCAGATCTCCGTACAAAACTGAATTCGGGATGTGGTCTTTCCAGTTTACATCATGGGCTTACCTTGGCAACCTGGTGTAGCAACTAAGGGACTTTTGAGTTCTTGAGCTTATATAATTGTCATGGATTTTGTATACGTTCGGAAGTGACTTTTTCGATTTTAGCTATCGAAATAAGCTACGGTGACATTTTTGTTTAAAGGGGTCTTTAAATGCTTCCTTCTCAAATTCGCATTTAACTCAGACGGACATATTTTGATGATTCGTCTGGTAGGAACTGTAATCAGTGACCTTTCAGATTCAAACAAATTTTCCACTCGATAATTACAAAAACGTTGTTTTTAAAGGTTCTTACAAACCCCATTTTGTAAACCTCAATACTAAGTTTTATAACAAGTCACTGTGATGTCTTATTTCATTTGTCACAGGGTGATTACTTTAAAACGTAGTAATAAATTTGTAATTGTATTTAATCAAAGCGGGTGGATACAGGCATATGCATAGTTTCCGTCATCGACAAAACTATTAAAAGATTGTTTTTAGGCACCGCGGTATTCAGTTACAAAGACGCGGGCGGGGAAGGTCGACTGTTTTAATTTGTACTTCTTGTTAGAACCAAAAACATACCAGCTAGCTGTTTAAGATTAGCTGTTTAAAATAAGACGCGAGGTGATGGCACAATTAATTGCTACCAGACCAAAAGGGTTTATATTCACTTAGGCCTAAGGAAGAGAGATCACTGTATTTTTTTGTATTTTTTGGGGGAAAACTGCTCCATCCGTACGAGATCTGCCTTTTCTCAGAAAAGAGTCATTTTGGAGCAGAGAAGTATGTCGCCAGCAACGTATCTTTCAGCGCACTGCCCGACATATTTTAACGTATGGTTATACCTGACAGAAATATAGGCAATACATATCCTTTTTGTACAATTCAATATTTGTATGCACAGTAAATAGAAGGAGTTGACAGAGTGCAAACGTTCATAAAACATCCACATGGCTTCAACATACACCAAACAGGTGACAGTTTTATCGGCAATCATCATGCAGTCTGGAGTACCAGTTTTGAGTTCTTCTTTTTTTTCCCTTTCATTTATTTATATATAAATATTTGAAATGTGTTTAATTTTTCATACATCGAAAGCAATAAACTGTCCATAAAAATGTTGGAATAACAGAGTACATGATTATTTACAAATAACATGAAAAATATGAAATATTTTTAATAGTGGAGTATTGCGTTAGAAGATGTTATATCTATGGTTTATTGTTATTGTTTTTACATTGACAATTTAAACAGGAAAAACTAGAAAAACAATTTAACATTAGAAACTTTACAAATAACAAATTAAAACAAACACAACAGCCGAGTGGCGATCAGTAATACACAGCAAATTGAAAAAAATTAAGTTGTGAATTTATTTTTTTCTCCACCAAAACAATAATACAGCGCCAACAAAAAACGGGTGCTTTCCTAAAAGTAAGATCCAAAGACACCACGAGGTGGGATTCGAACCCAGTCAGAGCTCACCCTGTGTCAATGGCTCTAAACATGTGGTTCTAGCAGTTCACTTAAAGGGATTGTATAAGTTTGGTACTTGGAACCCACTGTTTGTTTCAATCCTATATGTTGTAGAAAAATACCATAAAACTAACCTGTGAACATTTCATTTCAAAATGTGGTAGCGTTTTTGAGATATTGCCGAAAATCTGGAGCGGTTATGTCCACGCAGGATGAATAATCTGCAATTGGAATACACTATCTGAGAAACGTTACTGCAGTAACGCTTCTCAGATTAAAATTTTGGGGGATAAAACACTGATATCTTTTCCATAACCGCAGTACTTCGAAGTGAAAAGTTTCTTAAAATGTATTATAGGCCTACTATCCAAAGCTGCCGTACTTCTTACCGAGTAAGTTTTTATTGCCATTAATTTCCAGAGTCATTACAAAACGTATACAGACCCTTTAAATGAGGTCAAAATGTGTTTATATATCACTACATTAGTTCCCATTACACCTGTTAAGAATTCAAGCATGGTAAATAGCCTACAATCAATGTGAAATTGAATACCAGAAAGGCAAATGTGATACTCAATCCCCGCAAAAGATATGAAATAATAAATTAGTTAAATGAAAATAAACAACTAAAACATAAAATATAAGCAGCAAAACATGGACACATTAACATGCTGAGATTGAATAATTTGGGTTGGAGCTGTGTCGAACGGGCAAGTCTTGCACCTTGGGAGTTGGGCGTCATTAGCCTTTTTGAAATAAGTGCAATGTTTGGTTTGTGTGTATACAGACAATTTTATCCAAACCTAATATAGTGCCATAGTATTGTGTCCACCATACCTCAAAATGGCTTATTGAAGCACCGTTAAAGATTTTATTTTCTTCCCTCTTTAAAGTAAGTTAATTTGGGTCCAAGGTCTCCACATTAATGCGCAGTGTATCCCCTCATCGAGGGCTAAAACGGATAAGGATGGTGGGTGGTACATTAATGCGGGTTTTTCTCTTCCGAGTAGATTATTTCCATCAAAATGTCCTACGCTGCAGTTTGTTTTTCACTGGGTACACCTTGCCTGGGAAACCAGGGGGTGGCACGCCCCCAGTGTTTCCGGGTCGGATGAAGTTGTGCCAAACGTCTGTTGGGTATTTGAATTCGGAAGTCAAACGTACCCAGATAAAGAAAGTGTTCGTTCTTAATCCACTTCGTCTCGTGTATATGATTGTGAAGATCCGATATTTTGTGATGATGAGTGTGTTTCCCTTTAGGTGTTTTCAAAGGTATACTTGCAAGCAATTGTTAAAGATACCTTAAACTGTTATAACACCCTCAAGAGAGTCTGACTTTGATCCCCTTTAAATCAATGCCATCAGGGAACAAGACATATTTACGGCAAAGTTTAACGCGGAATTAGGGTCAGGTGCCCTCTGGGACGCTGATCTATAGGTCTATTCACACTTGAGAATTTGGACACTAAATGCTGTCTGTTTATAGCTTTCCAGCTTGGAGCCTGGTTCGATTCCCACCCCAGACAATATGGATTGGGTTTTCAGTCCACGCCTGATTGTTTATAGGTTTCCTATTCAACGGACCTTCCCATCATTGATTTCTTTAGCTCTTTGGTTCGTGCCAGTGTGATTCTTTTACTTTCGTTAATATGATTTAAAAATATAAAAAGATATAGATATATCGACTGTTATATAGCGCAATTCCAAAGAATGATCATTGCGCCTCAAACATGAGTACCCCCTGGTCACTGGGCCATATATTTCATTCCTTAGACCATCTCAGCTCCCTGGGGGAGTGTACAACCTGCGCTGCCAATGTAAAATCAAATCGATCACAAGAACCATCTCTGCCCCCACAGGTACCCATTTACCCCTGGGTGATGAGAAGCAATTATAGTTAAGTGTCTTGCTCAAGGACACAAGTGTCATGACCGGGATTCGAACCCACACCCTGATGACTCAGCAACCAGAACTTGAGTCCGATGCACTAAACCGCTCGGCATAGATCAATATTAAATAGTTATTGTTCAAATACAAATAACTTGTTGTTCTCAACGGTACACTAATTATTTCAAAACCTACTGTATTGCCTATATATTTTGTTCATGAATTTTATTCTAAATATTTTAACAAATGTTATTACCTTGAATTTATCAGGAGCTTAATGCCTAAGGGCAACAGTGATTTAATTAACTTTTTGGGGTATCTGCCATCACTTAGTGTCTCTTTTATTGTATTTTTCCCTTTTTAGTGTATTTTTTATGTATGATGACAAATAAGTAATACAAATAATAATATTTATTTGATCAACGGCCGGTGATCCATTCAAAAGCGAGACGTATGCAACCTCCTACCACGAAGTAATAACTAAGTATGTTTTGAAGTTTCAATGCAGAAATTAATTTGTTTTTATTTGGTTTTATTAAAGTTTCTTGAAATGCACACAATCGGATGCATTTTTGATGTATTTTTGCCAAACGGTGTTCACAGCATTCAAAGGGATAGTTTTCAAAGTAAACAATCATTTAGAACATATTATCCTTTAACAATATTATTAAAACACTGGGGACATTTTCTCGCCAACAATTTTGTTTTAAGGAAAGTGTATGACTGTAAAGTGTGACGCAATGCTTGCTATAGCACGGCACAGTGCTGTATAGTTGAATCAAGGTCACTTTATTTATTAAAGGCAAAGTATACCTTTGGTTTTTGGAACCGTTTAATGTTTTCATACCATAAAACTCACCTGTGACAATTTCATTTCAAAAGGTGGTAGCGTTTTTTTCAGATATTACCAAAAATCTGGAGCGTTCATGTTCACGCAGGAAGAATAATCCGTAATTTGAATACACAATCTGAGAAACATTTCATGCATGAAAGTTTCTAAGATTAAAATTATTTTGTTGAATCCCTTTCTCTAAAACCACATTCGTAGAAGGGAATTGTTTCTCAAAATGTTATACATTATGCACAGCTGCAGTGCTTCTTACCAAGTAAGTTTTCATGGTCATTATTAATTGGAGTAATTACCAAAGATATACCCCTCCCTTTAAGCAACGAAAACAAAGAATTTTGTATTCTTTCTCAAAATACAACATTAAATAATGCAGATATTAATGACGGTATCGAATGAGATGAAAATATATCTGAGGATACTCGATACAAGTATCAAACTGTAACTAAGCGGGTTTTAATATTCATAAAAATCTCCTCCATATTTCAAAAAAAAAATTCTTCTGACAATAAACCCGGGTGGATTGTATATGCGAGACCTATAATTATAAATGAACCAATCTGACTAAGCCGAACTTTGAACCCAAGCGCCTGGTGGGCTTTTGCGGTTTTAGAAGAATTTTGGAAAGTTACGATCAGGGTTATACCTGTTCCGAAAACAACAACAACGGGTTGTTTTTTGTGATGATAGATTTTGTAAAAACATTTTTTCAAGACAGATGGGTATATAAAAAGAAATGCGCAATGCGACTGAGATTATCAAGTCACGATAAGTGGACTGACCACAAACAAACTGACGCTTTCTTTTTCAAATCACTCGAAATCTTCGGCTACCACTTTTGTAAAAGGCGACTGACCCAACTTTGGGGTCCGGCTGAAATCGTTTTATAGAGTCCTGATGTTTATTTTGGAGCCGGCCCTCGTGCTGAGCATACTAAAGGGAGACGAGAGAAAGGGGAAAAAACTGGGGGGCACAACAGGCTGTGCTTCATGGAGCTCTGTGAAAACCAATTTAGATCGTCTGAGTACCGTGAAGAGGTTAAGGAGTAGGGATAACAGGAAAGCGGCAGGGAGACTACGCCGTCAGGGAGACGGCCACCAAGATGCTCGCGTAACTGCTCCCCGTTCAGTGAGGGGAATACTAAATAACAGTCTTCGGCTTAGCATGGTACTATAAAACAGGGGTTCAGAGATTGTGTGGACTTCTCTCAGAGCTTCCAGTACGCATGATCAGGTTTTTTTCCCCTTCTTTTTTGAAGAAGTCCGAAACCACTTGAGGTTGGGAAGAATCCGCCTTGCTCTGGCGATGTCGGTCATCTGGGGCTCACTTGCTGATCGGCAGTGTACTGTCAAGTACAGGCCTAGGCCCCTGGCTAAACCAAGTGTATAGTCGAAGCCCACCGAAAGAAAAAATAATTCCCAAGCTGTGGCTCATAGCAGAGTACCGAGGAGAGAGGGAAACGGACAGTCATCCAAGCCCGTTCGTTTTTGAGCAATCTCGCAAGGCTGGTGCAGCAACTGGAATTATGTGCTTCCTATCTCGCCGGGATCTGGGTTGACTTGGCACTTCCCTTTAGACCAAGAAGAAGGATTTTGCGATGACAGTGGTCGGTGGGACCATGGAGAAAAACTCAAACTCTACACGCGGCTTGCCGCTTCCCGTCCCTGGTAAGTTTTTTTCCCAATCTGATTTTAATAACAACGGTATATATACATGTACTGTGGGAGATCCTAGACGTGCCCTTTTGCCGAAGTAAAAAGGCACCCAAGTGGGACTTGTACTGTCTCTCGTGGGCGACCTTCAAAAGAACTTGATTAATTCTCAGCAGGAACCGAGGTAATATCGAGCTCATGTGACTTGTGGTTTCTTAGTCCTTGCTGAAAGGAAACTGGGGAAAAGTCCGAGGCTGGTTTTGTGGCCGATGGGATAGTTCCGCAGCACCACCTTTTATTTCGGCAACGCAAAACCTCAACCGGGAGATTATTGAGAAGAAAAACAACATCATCAGTAGTGACGCTAGGATTATCTATAGATTCCAGCCGTGTACATGTAACATCGGACTGGGGGAAGTTGACGGCACAAAAAGTAAGTAGGATTGGATGTAACTTCTCCTGTGTTATAACACGCAGGTGTGCGGACAAGCTTAATAAACTGCACCGTAAAACAAAGCTTTAACGTCGGGTATAAGAAAGATTGATCATGGGTTGTTGGCACGGAGCCCCGTTAAGCGGTTGAAATGGCTTGTTTTATACTACAGAATTAAAAGATGGGCTTCTGAAGCTTTTAAGCAATGCATCGTGACAGTTAGCCTTATGACTTACATATAGCTACAGACAGATAGAGTTTGGCGCTTGGCAGTGGTGTTAAGGGAAAGTATTTATATTGGATGTACCCCATTTAAACGGTGCATGCTCGCTTATTCTTCAATAACGGAATGTTTACGTCAGGTAGGGGGGCCTACTTATTTGTGTGTTGAATTTTCATTTATCCTTTTTCTTGCAATGTGACATTTTTTCTTCTTCTAATTCAGTCAACCGCACATATTATAGAAGAAACTACAACTGAAGTATTAATTTATCAGTAATGATAATGGAGGTCGAGAAGTGTGCTCTTTAATAAAACTGCGCAAGCGCTTTTTATTACCCCTACATCAGTCGTCTGGTTTAAACAAATACCGTACATTGATTGCTGGCCAATCAGAGTTTATATCTTTCCGAAACGTCACATAATTCGTTAATTATTCATGAACTCACAAGCTCGATAGAAGTAAACGACTGCTATTCAGTATTGCTGCCTTCCCTTGAAACACTTGATTAATAATTATTGTAATTGTCACCTGTATGACTCTAAATGTTGCCCAGAATACATGCAGCTTAAAAAAAGAGCGTTGTTGTTGTTGTTGTTGCTGCTGTTGTTGTCATCGTTGTAGGTGTTGTTGTTGTTGTCGTCGTCGTCGTTGTTGCTGTTGTTGTTGTTTTTGTTGTTGTTGTTGTTGCTGTTGTCGTCGTCATTGTTGGTGTTGTTGTTGTTGTCGTTGTTGTTGGTGTAAATTTCATTTCTATGAACTTAAAAGTTGATTAACATATATTTTTATTTTATTCATTGAAGATTTGTTTATAAATGTGTTCGCACTTTGTTGTTACATCTAGGTCTAATGTATCTTCACATTAATGAAGCCTCGCATTTCCAATCTTTGCCATTATGATACCGTGCACATTTCCTATGAACACACAATACTTTATTTATATCACTCCACTCACAGAGCACAGGAAAAACGCATTAATGTTTACAGGTTGCTTCAGAAAAGTTTGAGGGACTCACTGACTCTGTGTTGATTTCCCCTTGCGGTGAGTCATTGCTGTTATTTAGGGGTAAATGCGTTACAGCTTCCCTCCTGTTCAACTGTTTTACAATCAGAACTCCTATCGATCTCTTTCGAGCTTTCCATTAGTTTCCATCTCGGTAGATGAAACTCTCCAGGGATTAAAGATATCTTCCTGTATTAGCCTTATCTTTGTTTGCCAGACATTATCCATAATCACAGTCTCTTAAATGCGCTATTGTCCACAGCTGACATGTTAAAACCCTGTTGAAAATATGGACTATAGAAATTGTGTTTTGTTCAGTAAACGAACACTGGGATTTTGGCCATCAGGAAGATCAGAAATGTATCATACTATGTCTATTTGGTTGAAATCGTTTGACAATAAAACTGCCATGTTTTTGAGTGTATCTAGGCTATTTCTCCGAAAGCCGAGACTTTGGTGATGATAGAGATACAGAAATCGTAACTTTCATGTCATTCAATATTAGACTTCTCTTGATAAAATTTGGGGGAATTGAAATACCTATTTTCTCTTTTTTCTTTTTAGTTTTTTATATATTATATTCATTTTTTGTTTTTACATAATTGCAGACGAAACTACTCTTTTAGCAGGATTAGTATTGGTATGAATTTTCAATGACCTTCAAGTTTGAAACTGATATTTGTTTTCCGATACGCACAAGTCCCACACTTTGTCTTCGAAACCATTTTAAGACACGTACACATTCCTTCGACAGCATTTCTTAAACCAGATTTTGTTTCAGTCTAGTTTTTGTAAGCTCCATGTGACCTCAAATTTCCATCCATGTTTCGTTTTGATGGAATATCTCCTTTACCGAAGTCATGTTCATCCCCCATGCCTGCATAATAAGGATAGGTCCAAGTTCCTTTGTTGTTGTTTCTTGTGTCAAGTGCAAACAATACTATGAAAATCCTCAGCGACAAACGCGCATCTTTAAATCCGAGAAAGAACTAGTTTTTATTTTCCCGGTTGTAATTGGACTTCTTTAGACTCTGCATGACGTGGAGGGCATGAAGTTGATACCAGTAATGATTTAAGCACCACCCCATATCACAACGATAAGCTCTTTCATACTTTAATCTCTGATTATTATAAACCAAAAATTATCAGTGTCCGGCACTGATGGATTTATGGACTATAGCCTAAGATATTACGGACTGTCTGCAAGAATGGGTCTCGATGAGGGGATTTCAAGGTGATTTAGCAACAATACCCTTGTGATCTATTTGTGTGGAAAGGAGACACGTAGAATAGCCTTCAAATAGCCTTTTTAACGAGCGTGTTTATTGTGGGTATGTACATACATGTAGGGGTAAGTACAATATTGTTTTCATCAACAAAATGTTCAAAGTCTGTAAGTATAGTACGAGTATTATACACAATAAGTGAAGTACGAGATGAGTAAATAAAAAGGACTAGAGTACGAGAGTAGTACTAGAGTACGAGTACTAGGGTACGAGTACCAGAGTACGAGTACTGGAGTACAGACACTTAATACTATAGTACGAGAGAACGAGTACTAGAGTAGGGCCAAAATGAGTACAGTAAAAGTACTAGAGAACGATTACATGTATATTTTCTGTGAGTACGAGTACTTCAGTATACAATAAGTATAAGTATGAGTATGAGAACGTAAAAAGTACTAGAGTACGAGTACGTACAGGTATTAGATTACGAGTAGTAGAGTACGAGTACTTGAGTACGACAGAACGGGTACCAGAGTACGATTACAAGTATACTTTTCTGTGAGTAAGAGTACGAGTTAAATACATTTTTTATTGAGTACGAAGTCAACTACTAATGATAAAAGTACGAATATGAGTAAAAGTACGATTATACCTTTTTGTAAGCACGAATGCGGGTTTAACAGTTGTCTGCATGGGTACAAGTCGAGTACTGTAAGTGAAGACATTTTTTGTGAGGACAAATACAAATAAGAGTACAGACAAGTTTTCGAGTCCGAGTAGCATATCCAGTTCTGATTATCAGTTGACAGGAAAGGGTTCTGACTATTTTACCATCTCAGCATCAGTTTGATTACATTGATTCGAATCGGAGAAAAACAAAACCCCACATGGTTGCATAGTGATGTCTTGGATGAATAACGACTACTGTAAAGAGCGCCATCAACGGGGTCATAATTGTAGCGGATATGATATCAAATAATAGGGGTCCTACATAATAAAGGCAAAAGCAGATTTGATAATCCTCGGGAAATGGTTAATTGCATTCTAAAAGTTCACTGATTATAAACTTCATAAATTTCATATACTTTTCCCCAGTTGTTTTCACTAAAACATGACTGTGATGGATTTGTCTCAGGCTGGTTGCATGATGTGTTTAATAAAAACAAGACGATGTGAGTTAATTTACTCTTCCAGAAAACATTGATGTATTGTCTGTTTAAAGTGCACACCACTGATAGGTCAGTCACATGTACAACCATTTACCATCTTTGACTTTTTATCCTGCCAATTTCTGCTTAGCAGAACAGTGTTAAGCAATATTTTCTTGGGCCCTTGTGTGACCAGAAATTGGTTACCAGATAAAACTACATCGAATGTATATTGCTTGTGATTGGTATCTTACGTATATGTTGGCTTGGCGAAAAACAAATGTTAAAGGGACACATTGCCTTCGGATTGGGCACTTTGAGCTATAAAAAACCCTTTTTTTTAATGAAATGAATATGGTTGGAAAGATGTTTTAAAAGTAGAATATGATGATTCACACAAATACTCCTCGAAATTGTGTGGTTTTCCTTTTTACTTCGCGAACAAACACGGTCCGTCAAAAAAGTTTGGTTCTACAAAATGGCGGACCGTGTTAGCTCACGAAGTAAAAGAAAAATCACACAATTTCGAGGGCTATTTGTGTGAATCAATATATTCTACGTTTACAACACCTTTTCAACCCTACTAATTTCATAACTATTCTGCCTCTAAGCACTATTGTTATTTTGCTTAACATGTTTTATGAAATATTGATCCCTGACTTTAGAGGAATGACTTTCTATACTACTGACCTTCTTTGGCCTTTGTTGACATCTGAGATAAAACTGTCCATCTTTGGGTATGCATAATATGCATTTCCGTTGAGCTGTATAATTGCCTGTTATGAAAATTATGCCCCGAGCAAGTGCGTTCAAAAGATCGACTGTCCTGAGATCGGTAAGAGTCACTTAAATTTGTGGTTGGAAGTTAAAAATTATACCAATAGTAGAACCGTGTGAAAATCCGATATCTTTCAAACACAAATTCCTATTTAAATTGGGCTGTCAAGTAGATACTTTCAACAACATTGAGTCATTTGAACATTTACCAGGTGCCCTGCTTTCTTTAAAAACAGCGAACCCCATTTTAAAGACATTATCACAGGTTATTTCAAAACGCGTATTTTGCGAGAGCTAACAGATTGGATGGATGTGCACTTAAAAAATTAAAAACGTACCTGCCAAAATAGTTAAGCTTCACCGATCATTGTGGCGGATACTTCTGCAAAATTTGCCTCAAAACAACCCATTAACATAAATTATTTTAGAGATTTGAAAGCTTGGGCGGGGACTGTTAGCTAGTCTAAAATAATTATATTCGGACATTCAGTATTGCAGGGCATTATATTCCATCAATGTTTAACAACAAATGATTCAAAGGGTGAATCATTAGGAACTGTGTGCCTTCTCGTAATCCTCTTTTGGCAGAAGGTGAAGGATTGTCTTTAAAGGGGATTTCCTGTGATCGCCCATTTTACTTCAGTACATGTAGTTAAAAACAAAACGGAGCAACAGACAAGTTGATTAATTGAAATATAACCACATTTAAGTAATTAATCAACCATCAATGGGTGTTTTTAAGTTCTTTATATATATCCTTTCACAGAATATGTTGATTTTTTTTTGTCAGACGAAGGGAGGATATTCCTGAATTGATTAAGTAATTATTAATTATTTTATTATTGTAGCCACATTAATTGGTTTAACAGATCTCTTTCAGTAGCTCAGCTTATTCTGTTTTCGGGGGAGGGGGTGGGGCCTCGGGAGGGGATAGGGAAGGTATGTTGGGGTCGCTTATATCACGGAGGAAGGAAGAGGAGGGGGTAAAGGGACAGCTCAAAGGCACGCAGAGCGTAGTCCAAGCGGCGCCGTGATGAGGTACTCGAGGCCCGGGAGGAGAGGGTCGGGACACGGTGGCAGACTCCCCGGGAACAGCTCGGAGTCCATGCGGATCCGTTGAAGTGGGGACGGTATACATGGATCGAGGGAACTATACGCGACGTGTTTACGGTGTGGGGGGAAATGGGATGATCTTTCGTTTTTGTTTTTTTTTATACCCGAGGTCCGGAGGAAAATGCTTAGGGCAAGCTTTGGGGAATGGGGGAATTAAGACTACGACGCGCACAGGGGGATAGTGGACTCTTATGATTATTAGTAAAGTGGAAAAAAAAGAAAAAGATGGCGATCGGGCTTGGGGCCGTTGACTGAACATATTTGTTTATTCAAAAATGCAGCAAACATGGAACCTAGCTCATCGCAGTAACTACGTTACGATCACGACATTGTCCAAAAAAAATGTAAATAAAATGAGTGCGTTTTTATTTTAGAAAAAAAAACAATCTCAAAGTATAGAGAAGACGGGGTGTTTACAGCGGTCTCAATTTTCCCCCTTTTTAAAATATTTTTCCTTTGAAGAAGTCATATACAAAGTTCTAAAACAAGTGTAGTGAAACAGCGGGGTGTTTCTGGCGTAGTCAGTCAGCGGGTGATCATTGCCGAAGACAATGGGGAACACTGTAGGGGTTGGGACGACTCTCCTCCCGTCAGACAGATGGAATTATATTGATACATTTTACAATTTTGTTTTCTATAAATAAATGTGCCTGATATCTAATTAGCAGGTGTGTACATTTAAATAAACAATTACGTCAACAAAGTGTGGAAATAGCCGTCGACAACCAAATACAAATATATTTTATATAACAGTGAACAATGTCTGCGTTTATTCCAAGAAAACATTGTTCAAAGTAAGAATTAGCGTTGACGTGTTAATTAAAATAGAAATGAGAAGCATCCTGGGCTAATTACCATTCATAATACCCGGTCTATAATGGGAGAGTCCATCACCACGTGACTGACACAGATCTGTAATAATAGGCTATAATAATTGATTGGAAGTCCAATTGTGCACAAATAATCTTGACGACTGTGCGGGCCCTAAAATGCGGCCCGGACGCAAGTTTTTTTTTTCAACGAACTTTTTGTCCCCATACGGGAAATTAACATGGGTTGGAGGAGGATTATTCAAAAGAGGGTGCTATCAAGAGAAGTTTGTACACAGTTCTCCGTATGGGGGACAAAAAGTTCGTAGGAAAAACAATCTCGCGGCCCGGATGCAGCCTGGCCCTAATGTCGCACAAACCATGGTGCGGAATACATTTTGGGTGCATGTTTTTGGTTAAATTGTGTTCATTTTTTATGAGGGTTTGCTTATTATCGTTTTGAAGAACAAGCGTCTCAATTTGTTTGTTCCATAACAGTCTGGAGGAAACATATTTTGTTAGAAGGGGAGTTAAATAATTATGGAGATTTATATAACGCTGGTGTGATTTCACTAGTTTCATTGTTGAGAAGCTCTGAGCCACACCTCTTCAAAAAAAGGGAGCCCATCACATTGTGTACCTGTAATGTTATACCATCTTGTTCTATAGTTAAACTGTGACGCCAAGCCCCCCGAAACAGCCCCCTCACTGAGGTCAATGAAGAGTTATCATTGGCTGAGAGTTGTGCACAGCGCGTACGCACTTGCACGTTTCCATTGTTTGACATCAAAGATGGCGGCCAATGCAAGGGGTCTATATATGCAAAGCATCGATTCCCTGTGCAGATTGTCTAGTTTTTGCTCTTCAGAAAAGAAACAAATTCGAAAACGTTTCTCTCTCTGCTTCAGAAGCTGCAACTCACTAATATTTTGTCGTTAATCTCCCTGAAGATTTTTTAGTTAATAAATAAAATAGAGATGTGCCATGTTTCTGAAGGCTATGTTTGTACACAATCTGTACACACCCACATTCATCACACGGCACTGTGTTGCAGTCACTCTGTTGGCATTCCTTTGTTCTGTACACTTAAGGAAAATTATATTCTTCAACAAAACAAAAACACTGTGTGGACGTGTGTAAGTCCACATAGTGTTTCAAGTCCCTACATTATGTGGACCTCTTTTGTTCTCAGGTCCACACTTCGTATATGTAGCTTTAACACAAATTGTCTCCCTCTGGGGACTTCTTTGGTTCTTTCCTTTGTCGCTGTACTTCACACTCTCCCATAGACTTTGTACAAAACAATTCCTTGTGGAACATCCCCTTTTTAGAATGGTGGAGACTTTTTGTTACCTTCTTGTTGGTCTCCATATAAGGTACCGAATAAAGGGGCAACATGAGCCGTGATTATGATGACCTTTAACATTGATATTAACATTTCTAATTGATAATAATATTCAAGATTACTATTTTTTGAAGTGAAGATGTTCGCTGTACACCTCCCCTTAAAAATAAATCATGTACTGATTAAACGTAGAAGACCTATCATTTCAAATTAGCGAAAACCTAACAGTGATAAAACGGGCAAGTTTTTTTTTCTTCTAGAGACTTCATAATTTAATAAGACGGCACGAGGGAAATACGTCACGATTAATTGGGCAAGACAGGGGTATCTGATAGGCAGGCCCTCAACCTACAGGGCTGGGGTCCCTTGGAGGACGAGTTAACTATTTAATCTATTGTTTGTTGGGGTCCTTTTGGGATGGGTATTCATCCCCCCTAGTGGTATTCTGTGTTTTCTGAGTTTTTAGTGCATGGGGATATTTCCCACAGCACTGTGCCAGCTGCATGTCCGTCTTAATACACAGGTATTGATGCCGCCGCCTGTTCGCACCCCTCATACTAATGAGATTCCCCGAGCCGGGTTCGGGGCCGGCGAGGATGGTATGATTCAACCGACCTAGTCACTACCCATGACCTCTCGAGAGGGAATGATGAAAAGGAAAGATAACCCCCAAGCAATGATTGCTTCTTTCCCCCCTGGCTTAGCCCCTACTTCCCATTCCAATAGAGTGTCAAGGACCCTCGAAAAGACAGTCATTCGGGAACAAACTCCTGGCCGTTGTAGCTGGATTGTCATTCCAAAACCTTAAAGCTTCCTTCGGGGCCTCGCCGCGAAGGCCGGTTAACGTTCGCCATCTTCTTCCAGTAAAAACAAAAATGAGGACGCCGATGCGGGCGTTGTTCTCTGTGTTTACGTGGAGCAGATAAAGTGGAAGGTGTGGAACTGTTATTAATTATTTTTTGTTTACCAAAAACATGAGTGATGAGAAAAACGAAGACGGGTTTCGGGCATCGAGACTGGCTCACCACCACGTTCAAGACCGCCGCAATACTGGTAACGAAAAAAGTTAGTTTTTCAGTTTACCCGCCACTTTGCTGCAATTTATTAACAGCTTTGCAAATTATTTGAATGGTTTAGATTTGCTAATTAGATTGTATGACTAGTCAGAGCATTGACCACGGTCAGCCAACATGTGTTGCTATCTTGTTTAAACCTCTGACTCTATATGCATGAAAACCACAGAGTCGTTTCTTGCACGGCTGTCACTTTGTCTTTGCATTAATTAGAAGCGTTCTTCATGTTAGCCACTTCTGTTTATGCGCTAGTCTCCTTCTCGTGTAGTGGTCTTCTTTCGTTTAAATCTTCGAACAGAATGATTCGTCCTGCGTGGATGTAGGCTATTTAAATAATTCCAGTCATTTTTGGAATGGATGTCTGGGGAAATGAATAATGTCCACGGGAAATGCATGTTATGCATGCATGAGCACGAATGACCCTAATGAGTTGCAGTGGTGCGCAAGAGTCTCAAGAGGACATTTTATTGTTAGCATCCGCAGCCGTAGAGGGCGGACTATCTACTGAAAAGCCGTATTGTTACTACTTTTGAATGTTGTTGTCATTCCAAATTCATCCATTGGTTTCCACTGGATCTGATCATGACTTGAATTAAGTGGAATAGAAAACAACGTCGCAAGGGATTAAAAAATCCCTTATTATTAATTACATTACATTATCAAACATGAACGAGATTTGAAGGACAAATGACATTAAGTGCGGTGTTTTGGCTTTTCCCTACCCCAATGTAATTTTAATATAAATAAATAATGAAAACAATTAAATAAACATTATTTAATTAATAAATAAATAAACATACAAACAAATAAATGAATGCGTTGTTAATTGCGGGTCATAGTTAAAGTAACAGAATCTCTTTACACCGTCTGAAACTTATTTAACAATAATTTGTCGCCCCCCCCTCTAAAAAAAATAAAATAAAATAAAATAAAAAATATGTTGTTTATAACGGGTCATTATCCCGTCTGAAACTTATTAAAAATAAGGATGTTATAAATAAAATAAAAACAAAAACAACCAACAAACAAACAACAAACGAAATTTCATTGACAGCCCTGACTGTTGAAGATGAAAACCACTGTCATGGTATACCAGCACAAAAATAAACTATTTAATATTCTCTCCAACAGAGCAGTGGACAAGTAGTTTGGAGTATGAATGATTACGATACTATTCATTTTAGTATTAAGTTTTAGAGAGCACAGCTGTCGCCATGACTGAGAAGCTCTCTCTATTTGAGCGGTTGTCTTAGTGTTCGTTACTTTACTGAAATTCAAAACCCCTCCATGAGAACGCAACGCCAGAGGGTGGAAGTTGAGGCAAATGTTCACGATACGAGTGAGTTTGAGCATCACGTTGGATGGCTTGGCTGAGACTCAGGTTAGTTGTGTATACAGAGATCGAACGTAGACGTTACTACAATAATTATTATGCACGATAAAAAAGGATCCATTGATACAGGACTGATTCCATCCGCATCGAGTGATGAAATAATAGAAAGAGTACATTATTTCACACTATACGTGCTTACTATAATTATCATTTATTCTAATTATGCCTTTATTATAATATCTATTACGTTATTATTATACGTAACACGATATTTTATGCAGTTTCAAAATCACTAGACAGGACAAGTGCTGGATAGGTGCTAGCCATGTGATCACCACCACAAGCTGGTACAAAACGCTTATCACAATAGACATTTCTTTGGGGGAATGTTTCCTGTTTTTCCATGTTTGTTTGTGGGGGGTGTTTGTTTGTTTGTTTGTGCTGGAGTGTATGGCATTCGTTGTGGGTGTTTACGTTTGTTGGTTTGTTGTTGTTGTTGTTGTTGTTGAAAATTAATGTTCGTCTAAGAGACGGCACCAAATGCATGTTTATGTTTGCTTTGTAATTACCGTTAAGGTTGAATTCACGCTAGAATATAGATGGCAGTGCTCAAATGACCTCAATGTATGACGTCATTAAAGGCATTGTACACGTTTGGTAATGACTCAAAATATATATTAGCATAAAAACTGACTTGGTAACGAGCAACAGAGAGCTGTTGATAGTATAAAACATTGTAGGAAACGACTCCCTCTGAAGTAACGTAGTTTTTGAGAAAGAGGTAATTTCTCACTAAAATAATAATTTTTTTATCTGAAAGCACACAAATTTGTACAACAAGAGTGTTTTTTCTTTCATCATTTTCTTGCAACTTCGATGACCAATAGAGCCCAAATTTTCACAGGCTTGTTATTTTATGCATATGTTGGGATACACCAAGTGAGAACACTGGTATTTGACAATTTCTAAACGTGTACGATGTCATTAATCCCGATGATGAAGCTGTCAATCATGGAGGTGTACATTTGAGCTTCCGGTTAATAACAAACTACAGCACGCGGGCTGCGTTCCCATAATTATAGTAGGCCTACAAGTTATATTCAATCGCGCTTTCTGTGAAACTAGAAATGATAATTTAAATTAAACCATTAGGCCTACCCTTTTCCTTAGGAAATGAAATAAGTCATTTTTTAAAAGGGTATTTAATTAAGTTGAATGATAAAAATGAAGTAACTTATTGTTCAATGAACAATTAATTATGTTGACGGATAAATCTAGAGATAGACTGGTATAGAGGGAACAGAATATTGAATACAAACCCCCCCCCACAAAAACTATGATTTTAAGGAAAAATTAGAAAATATTTTTGGGGCTGCAGCCCCAAAAAATATTTTCTAATTTTTCCTTAAAATTAACAGCCGACTGTGTACAATCAAGAAACTTATCAAGAACACTTATAGCACCAACAAAAACAGGTAAGCAGACAAAATGCATTGGGTTGTATATAAAGTTTGTGAATGTTTCGCTGCTATTTAATTCTTGCTTAGCAAGTGGATTTGACCAAGCGAGCTTTTGTGCATATAGCAGTGTCTTTAATTGGCCCATATTCCGTAAACCGCATTCCATGTGTAACTATAAAAGTCAACCGAAAATCCCAAAATAAGCACATTTTAACTCGTCTGTTTCGTACCTTTATGTTATACCGGAGACTTATAAATACAGCCCATTAAATGTAACCTGTGTGCTATATTTAGGCAGAGAGTTGGGGCTAAATTTAGGTTTGGGCTGCACGTTAGGTACCGGGTGCATATTTTATTTTTACACCGCAGCGAGGGGTTTGTGCTGTAATACTGCCAATTCCTGTCTTGAGATGAGACTACAAACATGTATGCCTATAAAGGGTTAGGTCTAGGGTTAGGGTTAGGGTTACGGTTAGGGTTAGGGTGAGAATGAGGGTTAGGGTTAGGGTGAGGGGGGTGAGGGTGAGGGTGAGGGTGAGGGTTAGGGTGAGGGTGAGGGTTATGGTTAGGGTTACGGTTAGGGTTTAGGGTTAGACGTAGTCTCCTATCTCAAGACGGAATTGACAGTGTTACAGTACAAAACCCCTCGCTGCGGTGTAAAAATAAAAAAAAGCGTACCGGGTACATGGGTTTGTGGGCTAACCTTTATAGGCTCAGGCTTCATTTAGGTCAGGGTTTAGGGCGCTAGTCCTGGGTTAAATTACTTAGGTGCCACACACTCGTCTAAGTATTGTAAGCAGTACATCGCCATCCATGGGCCGCTTGTTGTTTTCGTTCGCACAGATTCCCAGTATGTATTGCAATGTATCTGTTGGGCGCAATCTTTGAAGTTGTCCTGCGCGAATTTTAATAAAAGGACAATTATTGCGCCCAACATATCGACCTTGTAACATATGACATCACATATTGACAAAAGAGCCGCAGAGCCTAAATTTCATGCATGCACGATTTGTACACAGCTCAATAGAAGAAAACATCAAATCTTATGGAGATTGCACTACACGATGTTTTTCTATTATAAACTTATGAAGAAAGTTGTTTAGCTTGAAACTTGTTTAGCTGTTATTGTTATTATTTTACCCTTGAATTTTTGTGGACATTAAGACACAAAATGTAAAATTTCCCATAATTACGACCAGTGTAGTATCTTGCCTGCCAGAAAGGCACTGGAATGTACAAGGTCACTGTTTTTGCAAACAAAGGTTAGTACATTGTCTATTTTGCGGCACCAAAATAGACTAAATATAAGCTATAACAAATACCTCCTAATGCAATATAGTCCTATGGAACCCAAGGTTAATGGAAGTCGCTCATACATCTCCCCAATGCTAAGATAAAAATAAATTTTGTAATTTCAGTCACGAGTTTCTTAACCATTTGACGGAAACGTACACCCCCATCCTCCAAGCCTGTAACTGATTGGTTACGGATTGGGGGCCAATACTGCTAAGCACGAACAAGTTTTGCTTAGCAGAATCATACTACCAGCCAGATTTGCCATGGGAAGTACATTACATAGGACAGGTTCCCCGGATAGAATGTGTCAAGGTACCATCAAGCTTAGCAGATTTTAGTAAATTGACCTGGGCTTAGTTAAGGATCGGGATATCATCCAAGTAGGTTATGTCATCCTGGAGGAAGGAAGCACAACCTCCCTCCTTATGGCGTTTCATCTAGCTTAAAGGGGCAGTTGGATCTCTGATAAATATCACAATCCATCATTACATGGCATTGCAATGTATTAATGCTGAAATCACCCTCGAAAATTGACTGACTATACTTTATTCTAAATTCGGGAACAAACCTCCATAACCCTTGGGGAGGGATACAGCAATGATGTGTATACCAACATTGAATAACAAGCAGAAGTCTTTACATGGCAGTATGACGTGGAAACATTGATATGCTCATTATACTAAAAAACATCAACGAATTAAAGCACTCTTGTGCTCTTCAAATTCTTTGTGTTTGGAAAGGTTCAGAAAGATGACCGAAGTGCAGCGTTGAAGCGGAGTGACGCTCCGAATTCGAAGCCGTAGATAAGAGTCTTAACTGCATTCCTTTTCCACCCAGAAAGTGAAACTCTTTTTGTTAGAATCGTGTATGTATTTTGTGTTTTAATAATGGATTCAACCATGCAAATTTGCACATGGGTTTTTGTCCCCTTCAACTTTACACAAGTTTAAGGAAACAGCGCCCTCCCGGGACAAGGGCTCCTTTATACATACATCATCCATGGAGGAAAGAAAACCAACTCGATGCAAGCGAAGATCAATAGAAAGTTGAACTACGATATGGATGGTTCATATTCCCCTTTCGGCGACGACGATCGTCCCAAAAGCCCTCCGAAATACACTTCCGTTGAACTGCAGGAATGTGAAACCCAATCTCCAAAGAGTTCCAATGAAACAAATACGGGAAAAGTCCGACACGACTCAGGTGAGGTAAACAGATGTGACAACCCATACAAACCTGTCGTTGGTTTAAATACAGGTCCGTGAAAAAAATATATAGAAAGACGGAAGTGTATACCCGTATGCTTCTTTGTCAAAGCTTGCGAGTTCTACAGAACGTAGCGCACACTTTTTTTGCTAATCATGGGTAAAGTGCGATGGACAGGAACATGCAGGACAGAAACATGAATCTTTTTAAATATAAATTTTAAGTATTAAAATAAGTTATAATGTATACGTTTTAAGTTATATTAGTTATAAGTTACCGGTATACGTTAGGTTATATTAGTTATAAGTTATATATCGTTATTAGTTATATTAAGTCAAAACCCCAAATTTTGTTACACTGCTTGTGACAGGGTACCCACAAGTTGTCTGTATATCAGAACGAGACAAAAATTGTCACCGGGGAGTGTCTGAAATCGGGTCCCATGTTCCCCAGTATAGTTCTCCAATTGTCGCTTTAAAACTTTCCCGGTCTTGTTAGAGTAAAGTCACCGTCAGTAGGGGTGACTCATTCGATGGGTCCGGATAGTTTAGTCTGGTGACCCCGGACAGCAGCTTGGCGGTGTTAGGGAGGGGGCTGGTACGGCTATATGTCTACAGTCAACTTAATTAAGAGGACAAAGAAATCCCGAACTGTAGATTTTGATGGCCCTTTCCAACGAAAAGAATACAGAGATGTATTGAGAGAATATTTTTGAGAGTCCTCGAAATAACACTTGCTGATTCAGATAGATGCTCAATGAAAAACAAATATACACTTGAATATTTAAAATACTCTATCACATTCTGATGGTAAGGTAAACCTGGCGGTATTTTTGTTTATTTTTTGGGGGTACGAAAGCTGGGATGACGGGCAGGGGGGAGTCAAGAGAGTCATGTTGTCGGGGCGTGGGGAGTGAGGATGAGCTTAGATACAGTGCGCCAGCTATCAACAGCGGGCGCTGGATTTATGTTGAAGGCCCATCCATTCAGCTGAAAAAACAGTTAATGGTAAAATTGTCTCAGTGAGATCTGTCCCGTTTTTATGGGGGTGTATAATGACATTATCTGCTGTCAAGGAGACAAAGCGGGCCGCAACAAAAAGAGGACCATGGGTTCATTATTTTGGACATGTGTTGTTGCTTGTTCTTGACAACTTTGACATTGATCAGTCTGGAAATGCGTTGGATAATTATTATTAATTTCATTGATATATATTTCTGGTAATAAAACCAAGGATGCCTCATAAGTGAACCTAGTCACTGTAGCTCGCAAGCCTGATGAGGAAACCTGTAAACAAGGGTGCTTCCATGGGTCAAACAGAATTGAACAAATTGGGCGTGTTAAGCGTTAATGACCGTGTTACACAATTCAAGCTAAACCATGTTTACAACACTTTTCATGACACGGCACCAGACTACCTCTATCAAAACTTCAGGAAGGTTTCAAATATGCATATTATTCTACAAGGCGTAGTTCCAACAATTTTATTGTTCCAAGAATAAAAGGGTCAGAGTGCATTTATTTATACTGGGATTCATGAATGGAATCTACTTCCTAAGCATCATATGTTCTAATAATCATTATTAATTTAAAAGGGCAGTGAAACACCATCTCTCCTCTCAATGTGCATAGTTATTCCACAAAAGGGAATACCACAAATTTCTTTTGTTCCAAGAGTAAAAGGGACAGAGTGTACTAAATTTTGTTATACTTGGGTTCATGAATTGAATCTACTTCATAATAACTCCAAATGTTCTAATTATCTTTTTCAATTTTAGAGTGCAGTGGAATGTAGACATGTCTCCTCTCTATCTATTTTTTTAACAGGGCTGTTTTTGTACATTTTGGTGATGAGTATTGTTTGCTGTTTTTTGTGTGATTGTTGTCTTCGTGTTTTTTAAGGACCCCGATGGAAATAACCCATGTTTAATCAGCTTTTTGGGCTATCCTTGGCTTTTAATCTATTTACTTGTTATGTATTTTCTATGATGCTTGATTTTTAATGCCGAATAAAATAATACTAATAATAATGAGATGTGCTGTACTGGGACGTGCTGGTCCAAAATACCGTCTACTTTCGTTTTAGGTAGAAAGATTACACAATCCATCTTGTGTGAAAATAATTTATTTTTCAATCATAGCGTCTGGGACCAAGGCTAGCTACATGACCGTGTGTATTCCATAATTAATAGGGTCATTTCTGTTGTGCCCTGTAATGACAATATCTGCTGTCATAAATGACCGCCTTTCCAAACCCAGACCATTGCGAACACGATCCTGGTAAGATCATTCGCACAGCCTTCAGCTGAAAAACCAGTTAATGGTAAAATTGTCTCGTACAGTTCGTTTTAAATGTCGCCTACCCACGTCAGCAGACGTCATTTGGAAAAAGAATTACCGTATCCTGTAAGTGTTTATTTTAATTGTTTGTTTATATCAGTTACTTGTTTCGTGGAAATTGTTTGTAGTCTGAGAATTTTTTAGTAAAATGCCGCTTTCGATGTGTGCCACATCTTCCCAAGGGGTGGTCTTCACTCAAGACGGTTTCTTTTGTTTTCGAGTTTTGCGACTATGCCGAAGGTGTTAAAGGTATAATTTTCGATGTATCACTCTATACAATGCTTACAGTGGTTTTATACGGGGAGTGCCACTGGCAGGGCAAATCTTTCACAGGTCCTCGGAGGGGCACTCGCTGGAGGAAGAACACGATGATACGGCCATACCACTTATAGATAGCAGAGATTATGGTAAAAAGAAAATCAGAAAAAACCTTCTTGCTTTATAATTCCTTGGTTCACCCGTGGAGTGAGATTCTAGAAAGTTTGACACTACACTGAAATGGTGGTGGTTTTGCATGGGGACGTGCATGCTGTTTTTCTCACATGTAATACAGTGTAGTTTCAGAGCTGTGAGTGTTAGTTACGAGTAGTATAGCCAATGGGATAGGATTGTTCTTCGAGAGCGGAAAAAACAATTTTTTCCCCGGGGAAAAAAAAAAGGTGGTGGTGAAAACATATCAGCAAAAATTGATCTTCGTACTGCGCTTCCTTCCAGTTTCTAAGCGGTTCTTTGTCTTAATGGTTTGAACCCAAAT
The DNA here is from genome assembly GCA_021014325.1 of Plazaster borealis. Lineage (NCBI taxonomy): Eukaryota > Metazoa > Echinodermata > Asteroidea > Forcipulatida > Labidiasteridae > Plazaster > Plazaster borealis. The sequence goes on from CM037463.1 coordinate 19,908,678, forward strand.
CGCTTGGATTAGTAGTGAAAAGTTGTGTAACAATTTCAAAATCATCCTTATACCAAGTTTACCAACGATTGCGGAAGGTTGGGCGGGCAGGCGGTGAAGGGGGGGGGGTTGGCATGCCACAAGCCACTGCAGTTATACAGCTTTCTAGTTCCCAGGTAACTGCTATTTCTCAGGAAGTTATTTCGGGAGAAAAGATGCCAGCGGGAATTACGGTGAAAAAGCCGGGTTTGCTTGACACGCCCTGACATTATTTTCTTTAACAGTGAGTGGGTTTGAAGGAAGGGGGCATAAACGGGTTATTGCTTGTGTGTGGGTGTGATTAAGGCTGGTGATTGGATGTGGAAAGGAGTGGGATTTGCTGGAGGGAAGGTAACCATTTCTTGATGATCTAAGGAAATTGTACGTCTAAAAATCGCAGCGTTACCAGTATTGTACAGTATCTTGATTCAAAGAGAGTATAAGCATACCATTGCCAGTGTATACCAATGCCCAACCTTATACCGATTCAAACAGAGTAAACACGCCATTATCAACTTTGCTCATTTGCCACTTTGTCAATTTTGTACCTTATATTGATTCAAAGAGAGTATTAAAGCATACCAGTAGCACCAGTTTGGTCACTGCTGTACCTTATGTTGATGAAAAGAGAGTAAGAATGCCAGTATCAATGGTTTTGCCACGCTTTGGCAATGCTGTACTTTATCCAGCAGGGTGGATATGTGCGCATTACAAGTCTTATTATTATTATTAATTTTATTATTATTATTATTATTGATTCACAGAAAGTAAGTATAATACCAGTAGCAGCGGTTTTGCAAATAAATTACCAAATGCTCTATCTTATGTTGATGCAAAGAGAGTAAACATACACACATAACAGGGGTTCCGCAAACACTGCACTTTATCTTTAAATACGGCATGAGCAATTGCTTTCACCTTTGCACTTTGCGTATTCATTCGCAATCAGTGTTCCTTTCTCTATTATGGGTTTAATTAATAACATCCTTCCCGCCTGATGACAAAATGCTCACCAACGTTTGGTTTGTATTTAACTCGCAGTGAACAAAAAATTGGTGGCTTGTTATATAAGACAAAAGCATAAAAATGTTTGCTTACCCGGAAGGTCACGTGTCAGAGTTCATAAAAAATAAATTTAAAGAAAAATAAATAAACATATAAATTGTTCCCTTTGAAAACTTGATAATTTTGTTTATGTCATTATACTTGGTTAAAGGCAGGGTATAGTTTTAGCAATTACTTCAGAAGTTATTTGGTAAGTAACACTGGAGAGCTGTTGATACTATAACACAATTCATAGAAACGACCTCTTTTGAAGTAATGTAGTTTCAGAGAAAGGGGTAATCTTTCAGCAAACATGATGAAGCCTTTCTCGGGCATCTGAAAGCGCACAATTCTATGCAACAAGGGTGTTTTTTCTTTCATTATTTTCTTGCAACTTCGATGAACTAATTGAGCCCAAATTTTCACAGGTTTGTTATTTTATGCATTATGTTGGGATACATTAAGTGAGGATACTGGTCTTTGACATTTTACCAAAAGTTTACCCTGCCTTTAAGATATATCTTTGGTATGTTTTTTGAAGTCGATGTTTTCCAATCCAAAATCATTTATTCGGGCCAGAGAGCTGAAGCAAATACTTCTCAACGAGGCCATTATAAATCATAGGTGGGGTCCAGCAAGTCAGCAATGAGTAATAATGGACCCGTGGTTAGAGGGTAATAACCATAGGCATGAAGGTTGATAATACTTGATAGTATATTATTTGATAACAGGTCCATAGTGGGTGGCCACAATCAAACACTTATCTTTTTTCTGGGTCCAAATTCTACGCACTAATCTCTACCACGGTGAGTGGTGATAAACTGAATCTGTGCACGATTGGTGTCGATAAGAGTTTCTTTGGTCTCCCGTGAGTCCATACGGCATCGAGACTTACTGCTGGCCAGTACTTATAATTTCCAACCCTCCGGTATGTATCTCTGAGAACTCTTTAAAAAAAAAGTTATTGAGTTTTATGTTTGGATCTTCCTTTTTTTGTTGACTTTCTTTGTGGTTTTGTTTTTTGTAGGAAGTGTGAAGAAAGTGACTGTCACAATGGGCATGGACGGAACATTAGAGATAGACAAGGAGTCGGGTAAGCCCGTCCGTAAAGGCATGTACTGCAGCCACGCACAAATGCTATTCGTGTTTATCACGGCGTGCATTATCATCACAGGCGTGGGGCTGTTGGCTTTCTACGTACCCGATCGCTGCCAGGATATCACGGCCACGGTGTCGCCGGCGGTCGGACAGAGTACGGGGGAGGAACCACGGGAACTTGAGCAGTCCGGGTCTTCCGGTGTCGATCCCGCCTGGGCCATCCGCGCCGCGGACTGGGCGGGGAGGCTGTCCACGGACGTGCTCCCCAAGAGGTACAGCGTTATCCTACAGCCTTTCTTGACACCGGATGACGCCGCGGATTCCCATCTCCAGAGACGTTTTACCTTTGATGGAGACGTCTCGATTAAAGTGGAGTGTAACAGACCCACACAAACGATCACCCTACACACCAAGAACCTCACCCTTCACCGAAACCCCACCGTCAAATCTCGAAGTGCCGGTGCAGCCGCAGAGGACCTCTTCCAGAGCTACAAGTTCGTGAGTGAGTACGACTTTCTCGTCATCACTCTCAGGGAGGAACTTGAAGAAGCTCAAGATTATGAGATATCTATCGCTTACTCTGGGGAGCTCAATGAGAACCTGTACGGATTTTACAGAAGTAGTTACACCGCGGCAAATGGCGAAAAAAGGTGAGGGGCTCAATTATTAGACATAACAAACGAGGACAGATGCTTTATCCATTGTGAGGTCAAAATGACCCGGAATTAAGGTCAGAGAAACATAAATCGGGCTACTTATTAGCTTCCAGTTCAACTGGATACTCTTTGACCCCGAATCAGGTCAGTTTGACCCCAACACATGGGTGTGGTACTGTCAACGACCATTGTCCTGGTAAATGATCCGGCAGACTGACGAGGTTACAGTTCTTAACACAGATTACATTACCATATTTCCAAGCCTTTAAATGTCCCCCTTTAAAAATTTTTTTAAACCTACATAAATGAAATTGTCTTGCCCATTTCTAACCTCGATACACTCGAGCTCTCTTTACATCTGCCTTTAAAATCCGTTGACTTGATCTGAAAATCGAGGCGTGGAAAGCCTCCCCCCACAGACCACGAGGGTTACGTATGGCTCCATCATTGTCAGCATAATCAATGTCATCATCATGTAGTAGGCCTACAGGGATTCACAGTGACACGAATTCGTCATCTTTGACCCTGACTTCAAATCACATGACCCTGATACATGAGCTATCCAGGGGCCTGCCCAAGAGGTCTCAGTTGTATATAGCATCTTGTGAGTCACATTTTATAACAACTCGGTTGATTTGTACATGGAGAAAGGAAAAGATTTGTATGACAGTAACTGTCACAACATACACAATAAGCAAAAGGTTTACGGTATGGTTGACCTGTGTTTGCATAAACGTAAGACAATTTTACCATCAGGAAGGGGATCATCAGCAGCGAGTATTAAAGACAACTTACATGGGTAACATACGGAACAAAACAAAACACAAAAAACACATTTGCAACCTGACAGCCTCCTGGTTATAAATTCCATGTCACAGTACCAATTATACAGGGAAATATTTCCGTATGAAAGGCTTCCAAAATCGTGGGGATAGCATTTTGAACAATTACAAAATCAACAATTACAAAATCACTGTTAATTGCTTTTTTTTCGATTGCAGCAATCAAACTCACATGTTCTTAAAAAGAAAAAGGAACTGTTACATTATGTTTTCTCTAGAATTCTCAATGAAATTCCCACATATTACTTTAATTATTACTTTAATTATGTGTTATTGGGAAACACCGTGTTGGAGTGAACAAAATACAAATAAAGAGCGTTTGAGCTACATTCGATAAAATATAAGTTACATTTCTTTAAATTCAATGCCACATTTCTTTTCATTTTGTCAGGTCAAAATAAAGAAAAGACATACGGCTTTCAACTACTGCTTTAATAAACGTAAATATTATTAATAGACTAAACGAAAGCACCACCCCCACATTATACAATGACATATCGTACATGAGTGACACAAAGTAATTTAATGAACCAACAATTGGGTCAGTGTATCGACACAGCATCAAAATACCATCATTGGTTTCTGTGAAAATAAGGGCATTCCTTTTAAGCAATAGTATAGCCATTTTTGACCATATTTTTAAAAATTTTATTTAAAACAAATAGACTTTTACTGATTTTAAGAATTACACAAAAAGAATCTTTCAAAAAGGGATATTTGCTTAAAATAAAACTGGGCATTAATTTAAAAGCATATCAGATTCTTTTTAGTTTGAAAGTTTTATTTATTTTTGTATTATTATTTTGTTAAATCCGGGGGACTCTCATTTATTGATCTCTTGATTCACACCAGAAAGAAGAAAATAAAAATAGTAATAATTATAAAATAACAAATTAATTTTCAAAAATTAAGTTACACATTAATGAAAAGACATTAGTCGTGGCACAGTGCAGAGAGAGCGCTCCATTTAAATAATTTAGTGATGTTGCCGTTTGAGGCGTACACCAATTTCTCCGCAATGAGGTATTTTTTGAAATTCACTGTAAACTCGGGACAAACTAAGACTCCATAAACTGGTACCTTTGACTTTTGTTATCAGTATATATTTAAAGTGGGTGTTTTATCTACATACAATTTTCCACTCGAGTAAAAAAAATGAATGAAGAAGGTTTGTCATGTTTAAATATATATTGATGACGAGATCAAACACTGAGTTATTTCTAAGTCAATCGGTTGCATTTTTGCACAGAGCGATGGGTGGTTGGGAATGGGGGGGGGGGCCACATACACGGAAAAGGTAGTTAATCAAGGCTAATTTCATGGTTATGAAACTGTTCAGTTTGTAAAAAGCGCTAGTGCATCCTATGACTTGACTGTTTATTTACTCCACTGAAATCTGTTTCAGATTCACAAGTTGTCGCAACGACCAACAAGCCTTCCTCATTTGCCCTCAAGTTGTTTAATTTTTCCGCTGGAAATTTGTGGGTTGTGAAATAAGTGACATTCCTTCCTGCATTACCCGTGAACCCTTACCATTAAAACTCCCCGCAAACCACGTTTTACCTTGGCTTTAAATTCATTACTCTGCCCCCAACAAAGCGATTAGCACCCGGAATTCGCTCATACTGTTTCTGCCCTTTTGGTGAAGTCAAACAGATTATTTTGGGCGGGAAGCCTGCAGCGCCTTCCTTTCAATATTTTGTTTGGATTTGTTACTTAAGTAAAAAATCAGCGCGCCAAAAAATAATGTCACATCGGGCGGTGATTGGGATTGTCTATCTGCGTGGCTTTTGATGCGGATTCGATCGTGAAAGAGTCGATACTTCACCAATCAAAATAAAGCTGTTCTAATCGTAGTTGGCGCTTCCAGTGGCAGAATATAACCGAAATTTAGGGAATCGATTATGCAGCACCCGTTTCGAATAATGGGCGTCACCCGATTTTCAGTACAGGCTACATTGTTTAAGTATAGAATCGATTATTTAGTATCGAGGTAAAGTGCTTTGCGTATTTCTCTGAAATAGAGGCAACAAGTTTATAACACAGAGAAAAGAAAAGACAAAGATTGTTATGCAGTGTCAGTTTTATGTTTTTATTTTTCTGCCAGTGAACACAATCCTTATTCCAACCGTTGCCATCTAAATAGTGTGGTGAAGTCATTAGTTGATAAGTTGACAAAAAACCCATACATGTGGCACTCTATAATAAACTACACAGCTAATACACGTAATGTAACCCAATGTGAAGACCGAACACTCTGCAGACCGTAGCCTTGTATGAATGACCAGTAATTTGCCGCGTCTAAAAAAAAACATGACCGTGAAATAATATTTCATGACCGGGGACTAACAAGTTACACAGGAAATGGCAGTCAGTTTCAAACACCAGCCACTCCATATCATTCATTACATGGTTCTGTTGGAAATTGATGGATTTGGCTCCGCTGGGAAGACATCCCCAATTTGCTCTAAAATAACTACCTAGCATACAGTGGCCGCCATTGCAGTGGTCAAACAATGGAAACCAGTGCCCAGTCCGAATTGGCGGCTACGACAACAGCTACGGCTGGATCTCCTCATCTCATCATGCATTGAAGTATAGGACGTCCTTAGAAACGACCTTAGCAATTTGGTATCAATTTTAACACCCCAGTTTTTGCAGTGCAAATAGACTAGGTTCAGGCTTGATACTTCATTCATGTAAGGGCAAGGCAAATTTTCATCTATCAGGGAAATTTGAAATTTGAAATTTCTACTGGATCACTTTGAGAGGGGGCACCAAGGCGATGACCAGGGGCATGGACGCAATTGCATCCATTGCCTCACAGGGTTTTTTCTCATTGATTCATCATCCGTCGTGTAGCTTTGAAGGAATTAAAGGGCCACTGTCGTCGTGATCATAGTCTGTTCGCGGCTGGACATGGAAACATGAACTCTCACCCAGTTACTACACGCGCGCGCGTTAACAGTCACATCACAAACAAAAGGCTTTAAAGGGCGCCGCCATTATTATCGCGCGCGCTCGTGCAGTTAACTTGGCGAGAGTTTAGAATTTAATGTCTGGTCACAGACTCGCTGTGATCACGACGACATGTGTGCCCCTTGCCCCTTTAAGATACCGGAACAGATGGTCTGCACGATACCGAGACATCGAACTTGATTTCAGTTAATTGCTGAGTAATGCATGAATGACGTCATAATAAACCTCCCACAGAAGTGTTGATTGCGATAGGATATCACACGGTGTTTTATGTGAACGTCATTGGGGAGGAGGGGAGGGGCCTGTAACTATGGTAAGGATAATGTTATAGAAAACAGAAGGGCGAGTTTATGGGAGTTACGGCAGTTACTTTTTAATGAGTGAAAGAAACATGGGTCTGAAACACACAACGCACAGCCAAGTGTCTAAACACCTGCAATCGGGGACCTCCTATTGTCCCCCTTTTGTTTGTCCATAATTTTTTAGGCAACAGCCGTCCTTGGTTTTGTACACAGTTTCCAACTTGGGACCTTCTCCACTTTTGTTACAGGTCCCCGGTTTGAATGTGTAAACCTACCCACACACGCACAGCTCTGTGTTGCAGTCACTCTGTGGTCATTCCTTTGTTCTGTACAATTAAGGAAAAATCCTATTCTTCAACACTGTGAAAAACACTGTATGGACATGTGTAAGTCCACATAGTGTTTCAAGTTCCTACATTATGTGGACCTCTTTTGTTCTCAGGTCCACATTTCGTATGTAGCATTAAAACAAATAAACTCAAAACACCAAAGACTTATATCTGACATTTCACTTTGGAGACATGCAATCTGAAACCAATTCTAGACCCGATTAAAAATTAAAGTGTCTACATAATGATATCAACCTCGCGAGTTACCGGTATAAAGAGCACTGCAACGAACACATAATGCAAACCCGGTGACACTGTGTGCCAGCTCCTTTGCGGCCAGTAGGAAGGGTTCATGACGCAACAGGTTATAGTCTACTGGACCTACAGGGTGCACCCCACTAAATAGGGAGAAAACAGAGCGTCGAGCTCATTAATATTTTGTAGGCCCTCAAAATATATTAGACAGATTTGAGAGTCCCAAAAAAGGGTTTCAGTGTAAAAAAAACGTGGCCCAATTGTGACCTGGGGGTTGTTGACTTCCAACTGGATGTATTTTGGATGACATAGGCCCTAAAAATGGTTCTATTTGCAAGGAGGTGTAGGGACATTTTTCAAGATTGATGCTCGGACGTTTGGAAAATTTCATTGCTGCAGGGGTGTTTTTATTTGGAGGGAGAATAACTCTCCGGGCCTTAGGACTCCCCATACTAAATTGAGCAGAGGATAAAAGTTCAAGAGTCACTGGATAATTTTCCCTTTACTATAACAAGCTGTGAGACTTCCATGTATTTTCTTTAGATTTTTGAATATTAGCTTTTTTGCACTGTATGCTATGGGAGTTTATTTAATGGGGTGCACCCTACAGCTGCTCTCTGCGTCCAATCCGATGGACAAGATACCGGAACTATTTTAAAGGGCGTGTGTATGTGGAACAAGGACCAGCAATCGGAACTATGCAATCACATGAAAAAGGAATGGCCTCCATTCCAAGTCCTGACCATAATCAATGATGCGATCACTTCTTGTAATCCAGCAGATGGCTCATCCCAGCTTAATTAGCCCCCTTTTTTATAGATATGGTGGACACTATAGAAGTGCACTATAGGATTTGGGTGTATACAGACAAATTTACCCAAATCAAACAGTGTTATAACTTAAAATAATGTGTCCGCCATATCTCAAAATGGCTTAATTGAGCTTAAAATATTTTAGACATTTGCAACAGCAGGGGTACCACTTTTTCGAGAACGGTTCTGGACAAAACTAAATAGCCACAGTGTTTAAAACAATAAAAAAAAGTTCCTCCCAATATAACATAGACCCCCTTGCATATGACGTCACAAGTATCAAACAGCGCCCCCACTGAGGTCGAAGGAAGACCTATCATTGGCTGAGAGTTGTTTGACCTCCGCGATGGCGGCCAATGAGAGGGTGTCTATTGCTGTGTCGAAGAAAAATATTCTAAACGATTTTAGGGTTTTTCTCTATCAAACGTGTGTGAGACCTTGGACAAGTTAACTTGCCGGATATGACAGTGTCAAATGATGATAAAATAAATTTATTAACACCTGATATAGACCTTGTGACCTCTGTTTACAATAAGTGTGACCTTGTACATTCTCGGGCCTTTCTGGCAGGCAAGATACTGCACAAGTCATATGGGAAAGTTAACATTTTGTGTCATAATTTCCACATAAATCCAAGAGTTCTAAAAGTAACAGCTGAACAGGTTTTGAGATGTGCCCACTTTCATCATATCAAAAGTTGAAAAAAATTAGACAGTGCAATCTCCATAAAATTAAGTTTTTATGGTTTCTTCCCATTGAGCTGTGTACAAATCGTGCCTGCAGGAAGTCCAGGGGTCGATTTCACAAAACTCTTCCTAACTTAGGACTAGTCCTAGGCAATGCTAAGAGATAGGACTAGTCTTAAGTTAGGACCAGTACTTAAGACTAGTCCTATCTCTTAGCATTGCCTAGGACTAGTCCTAAGTTAGGAAGAGTTTTGTGAAATCGACCCCAGGCTTGGTGGCTCTTTTGTAAACATGTGATGTCACAGGTCACATCGTCTATACGATGAACATTTGATGAGACTGAACTAATTTAAAAATGAAATGGAGGGGGAGGGGGGGGGCTTCGAGAGTGATTTGTACTCATGATATTCAGCGGATTAATTTACTAATAATTTGCAATCTACAATATCCTTGAAAATGATAACAAATTAACTTAATCTGGTTCCATTGGCGTAAATCTATACCAGAAACTGGAGGGGTAGGGTTGGGGGGGGGGTAATTTAAAATGTCGGAGTCTGCTGGTTTTAATGCGTTTTGAAACTGTGCAAAGTCCGGCCTGCTTAACAAGCTTAACATCGTCGATTATTAGTGACTGACAAAATACTCGTTAATGGGGGATCAAACATCGGTTTCAAAGAGGCTGGAGTATTATCCGTTGTGTCTAATTAAAAGAAGCGTTAGTGCCATGTCTTTGCTCATTTTTTTCACTCTGCTGAGATGAAATTATGGGAGGACCTTATGGGCCACTCCCCGCGTGCAGGGATATATCCCTCACCTCGCATCCCATGGGTTTTACGACCGTGTCTGATTTGTCTCTCTGCCAGTAGACTGAAATATATTTCAACAGCCTAGATTCGATGGCATTTACTTTCCGTGGAAAAGAAAATCTTTTGAATGAAAAACCTACCTTTGTGACTTATCGGTACAGTACATTATAACTACTTGACCTTCCGTGATCTTTTATCGCTGTAATAGCAAATCAAACGGAATGACAAGCTCTAATAATGGGGTCGAACAACTGCTGGTTGCTGTGTGTCTAGGCATGGAGCATTGCTCATTGATTCAAATTACATAGACTCATGCTATAGTGACAATGTTGAAAGGAAACCCCTAAAATATGGATCAGAGTGAAAAAGCTGGCGGGCCAGCCTAAAGGCATGCCAATTCTGGTCCCACTGGCTAGGTCACTGAACAAGTTTAAGGACAAACCCTGTATAGGGGTTATGGTGCCAAAGGGAAATTTGAACTCTGTTAGAACGTTATTGGGTTATAATTTTAAAGGAAGAACATCAGGATAAATATCAACGTGTGCTTTCTGACATTTTTTTTAATTAGAAGTGTTCATGATTACTGTCAATACTCAGAAAAGATAGCTGGCCCAGCCATGGGGATGGTATTGTTTGTTGCTATGGTCTGGAGCATGTATTGTGTTTTTCTATTACGTATTCCATTGAGGTAGATCTACCTAATGGCGGATGCAGAATGGTTTTTTGATACAATCACTGGACCTAATCCTATCCTTTCGGTTCCAGTCTCATAAAAAAACCCCGATTTAGAAACAATCACTTACTAAGCAAAGGAATCCTTAAGCAGTGATCCTTGCAAACTCCTTTATAACAACAACAGCGACGACGACGACGACGACGACGACGACGACGACGACGACGGCGACGACGACGACGACGACGACGACGACGACGACGACAACGACAACAACAACAACAACAACAACAACAACAACGACACTAAAAGGGAAAAAGATGGTTGCATCATAATAGTAGAGGTTCCCTTTCTCCAACTTATTTGTTAGACAAACTCAAAAACAATATTTTTCGTATACCACTTTATGTTGTCACCTATGGTATCGAAGATGCTATGAGTAACAATGATTCGTGTAAAAATCAATTAGTTCGGAATCGTGAACTTACTGCCTTTACATAAGCCATTGCGTTTTTGCTGATAAAACGCTATCTTTATATAATTGACCCGATGCTGTCATGAGTGTTTAAGCCTATGGGTTTATTCTGAACATATGGCGTGCGAAAGATTGAAAGCAAACACAATAATCCGATAGCTTGCATGTGTAAACACTTCATCATATATTCATCTGCCGTGGATTTATGGTGTAACGTCACCCGGATAGCTTTGTCATGCTAATGATGTGCAAGGGGCGGGTGGAAGAGGCCGTGACTTCACCTTAAGGGGAAAATATCATTATTTGAGTTTTACATGGAAGATAAATTAATTCTTCCCATTTATCTCGTGTTCAATAAACACAACATATTACAATAATCTGTGAAAAATTCAGCTAATTTGATGATTTCGTCAGTGAAAAAAACCCCATGTTTATGTTTTGTCTTGGGTTGTGTGTAACTTTACATCGGGCTTATTTGAATTGCTGCAATCGACGTAAACGAACGGTGACTTGGGGTCTTCAAATGCTCCGGTTTGCTCGACTCTGAAAGTATTTCAGACGGAAATAATTATCTTAAGAATTGGCACTGGTATACAACTTCATTAGAATGATCTTTCGGATTGATTGCTTTTTCGATGACTGTCAACCCTACCTTTAACCTAATGGTATAAGCCCTTGAGCGTTTTATTTTTTCCTTATGCCAATTCTCTATGATTCAACAAACAATGCCAACACGCAAACAAAAAAACATTCCCGTGGAACGAAATCCCCAAGTCTATGGAAAATCGCACGCTCACGAAGGCTGTGCAAACAGAATGCAAACAAAACCAACTTGTGTTAAAAATGAAAAAAATAATAATAATAATACCAACATCAAATGTACGGCAAAACCTTTATGACCTTACTATTCATAACCAAAGTAGACCTATACAACATGAACTAGATATGTTGGACTTTAGACGGCTTGATCATAAAATAACGGTACTTCTTTGTACCGTTTGTGTGGTACCAGTTTCCTGTATGATGAACTATACAGGCTATACCGTGGCCATCTTGGTTTTCTGGCATTCAAACCATCGTAGCCAAACCGAGGCTGAATGGACAATAGTCTGGCCCCTCGATGTTTAATTAGAACCAGTATTTAAGAGTGCTATTCCATATAAAGGGAGCAAGACTAAGATAGCAGCGGTGTATAGTCTTCCGCTGCCCGTGTGGTTTGTGGATTGAAGGGATTGTGTACGTTTGGTAATTTGAACCCACTGTTTGTTTCAATCCTATATACAGTTATAGATATACCATAAAACTAACCTGTGAAAATTTTCATTTCAAAAGGTGGTAGCGTTTTTGAGATATTGCCGAAAATCTGGAGCGGTTATGTCCACGCAGGAAGAATAATCCGCAATTGGAATACACTATCTGAGGAACGTTACTGCAGTAACGCTTCTCAGATTCAGGTTTTTTGGGTTAAAAACTGATATCTTTTTCCACAACAGCAGTACTTCGAAGTGAAAAGTTTCTCAAAATGTATTACCTACTATCCAAAGCTGCTGTACTTCTTACCAAGCAAGTTTTCATTGCCATTAGTTTTCATAGTCATTATTACCAAACGTGTACAGACCCTTTAAATCGTTTTATAAGTCATTACCACTCTGATTGCACACATTATTGTGAGCCGATACAGCGAAAGTGACCAAAAGGCCGGTTACATTAAGAAAAAATTCAGGATTGGAATTGTTTTCATAAAAGTTTCAATCTGATAAATCAACCAATACAAATTATACCAGTACCCCTCCCCCCTCATCCGGAGAAATATTTCCATTTTGTTTTAATGACTGTCAAATTTAAAGACATAGCATTTTAAGCCCCAGAAAGTCATCGTTGCATAATTCAATGGCCGCGTTCGAAATAGACTAAGCCAAAAATGAATGGGAACAAATTTCTTGATTTTCATTTATTTTTTAAAACAAACTGATTTCTCTTGTTTTCACTAAAAGTTGACCACCGAGTTGACTGAAGTTTTCACAGGTTGGCCTTAGCTATGTGTTTATTGAAAAGTAGGGATTGGAAAGTGAATTTTATTCCTTTGAAAAACAAAATGTGTTTCCCTTCATAACGGGTGTATTACACTAAAACATCTTTGATGACATTGAGCGACTGAGTGCATGAATTATGTGACATCAAAGTCCCCTAAGCGTTAAAAAACCCCAAAACAGTTTCTCTTCGATCCGTTAATAGTACAATTTAAGTACAATATAAATGAAATGACTGTGAAAAAAACACAACGGGGTTCATCACCCATTTTGTTTTGTTTATATAGGGACGGATACATTTATTTTGTTACAGGTAAAGAATGATTGTCTATTTTTTAAAGTTTTTTTTTTAAATATAATGTATGGAGTTGCGAATATTATTTATGTTTCAATATGATCTAAACAAAAAAATAAACCTGAAATAAACGTAATTAAACTACGCTAATTACTGTGCATAAATTCTTATCACCACCTAACGTACTACCTTGTACAACAAGGTTTTCAGTAGTAGCCACTGATTTGAATGTTAACTCTATAACTCGGCAGTGACTTGCAGAATAGAATGAGATAGACTTCGAGAGACACCTAATGTTATTAGTTGTAGTAATCTAGGTTTGTTTTATCATAGTCTCCCGGGAATGCTGGCTATAAATAAATACAAATATGGGTGTGAGTTTAGTTTAGGTAGCAAAGGTCGGTTTAGTATCTTGACCGACAACTAGTTTGAGTTTTTATTGCATGTTCTAATACCGGTATGTGTAAACTTTGCATCCGGACAACTTTAGAGTATAGTAATACTGTAGATCGTAGCTGTGCACCTGTAACGTCACATGTTTACAAAAGAGCCACAAACCTTCAACTTAAAGGTGTCCTGCAGGCATGATTTGTACACAGCCCTGTGGAGGAAAACATAATAATGTATAAAATTGTATATGGAAATTGCATCGTATTGTGATTTGTTATCAACTTTTGATATAGAGGGAGGGGGACATCTCTGAACTTTTGCAATTCTTGATTTGATGTGGTAAAAAAAAAAATATATATATATATCATTATGACTACAGTGTACTATCTTGCCTACCAGGAAATGTACACAGTCACTGTTTTTGTAATTGATAACAAGAAGGTGACAATGGTCTTTGCCGCAGCCATCTTGCCGCTCTAGGAACAAACCATTCGCTATTCAAGTTGGGTTTGCAAGGTCTTTTAATTTGTATGATAAACCCTAACGCACATTATGTTCACCTGGCTACAACGTCTCCCTGAACGCTCTGTTTTATTCCGACCTGCAACAATTTCATTAGAAAACTGGCTTCCAACGCTCTAATGTCATTTAAGTTGCTGAACAAAAACCAATAAACTTAACTTTAATCGCTTCTCACCACCAACGTATACCTATACAAGGGTATATACTGTTGAAGTGCTAAGCGACCGTTTTGAGCCAATTTGGCTGCCGGTGCTGCATACTCCAAAGGAGTTGCGATGGTTTCAGGAATGCCCAATGAAAAGGCCGTTCTAAAAGTTTAAGACGCTTTGACACAATGCATTAAAGCGCCCAATAAATGTCTAGTATTGTTACTAAGTGGTATAAACTACAATCATTTATCATTTTTAGCAAATAATAATCATTGTTTGTTCTCTTGTAGATGGATTGCAACGACACAGATGCAGCCGACAGACGCCAGAAGAGCCCTGCCCTGTTTCGACGAGCCAGCCTTCAAGTCCGTCTTCGACGTGGAGATCATCCACCGGGCCAACACCAGCGCCCTGTCCAACGGCATCGAGCGGGTGGAAAAGGAGCCGATCGGAGACAACGGCCGGTGGGTGGTGACGAAGTTCAAGCGCGTACGGGAGATGTCCACGTACCTGCTGGCATTCGTAGTCAGTGACTTCCATCGGAAGGAAGCCACAACTGAGAACGGAGTACTGGTAAGATTTCCGGACATAAATCTCTTGAAAGAAATTGTGCGCACGTTGGTGGTGGGTGGGGGGAGACTCTTTTTCTAGACTTCGACTTTATTTCAAAAATGTTCTTTGGAGGATCAGGGGCCGACTTCACAAAAAGATAAGACTATAGTCTTATCTTAAGTTAGGACCAGTGACTGGTCTTAACTTAAGACTAGTCCTATCTATTAGCATTGCCTAAGACTAGTCTTAAGTTAGGAAGAGTTTTGTGAAATCGACCCCAGCACTCTTTAATGCTCGTTGCTGGTGATTATTATATTTTGTTTATTCAACAGTTCAGAGTATGGTCGCGCCCTGAAGCTGTGGAGAATACCAAGTACGCATTGCAAGCCGGAGTCGAAATTCTCAACTATTTCGAGGAGTATTTCGATTTTGACTACCCTCTGGAAAAGCAAGGTTTGGCTCAAGACATGATTTTATTTGTTGATAAACTGGTGTAAAATTTTGAAAAGAAGGCCACTGAAGCTTTTAAAGGTATCGTACACGTTTGGTAATGACTCAAAACAAATATTAGCATGAAAACTTACTTGGTAACGTAGTTTTTGAGAAAGAGGTAATTTCTCACTAAAATAATAACAACTTCTTGCAAGAAGTTTTTATTCCTATCTGAAAGCACACAAATTTGTACAACAAGGGTGATTTTTCTTTCATCATTTTCTTGCAACTTCGATGACCAATTGAGCCCAAATTTTCACAGTCTTGTTATTTTATGCATATGTTGGGATACACCAAGTGAGAACACTGGTCTTTGACAATTTTCAAACGTGTTCAGTGCCTTTAAAGTGGGTCAAACTTCATGTATGACCGACTACAATCTGTATTTCAAACATTGTCTACATTATAATGTTGTTTTCATTGTTATCCGGTTCTAAAATTAATTCAACCCAAATGTTGCTCCTCGTTTTGAGATATTAAAAGCACGACTCTCTTGTGGTCCATCTTCGCAGTACAGGTCTTTTTGCAAAATGTGGAATTAAAGAGTTTATACTTTTGTTTTCCAAATTGAATAAGTGTTCACTTACAATGAGTGCAATTAGATGGTCCAGTGTCCAGATATAGACAACTGTGACGTCCCAAGACCTAACATGGTAGTCAGGACATAAATGAAGCCTCAGCCCTGGTCCTAACTGTAGGTTCTGGCTACACTTGTCATTTAGGTACTAAAATTGAGCTTAGGTCCGGGCTTCATTTAGGTACTAAATTTGAGCTACACATGGGTACTATAAAAGTTGGAGCTACAGTTAGGTTTCGGGCTACATTTATTTTAGGGACCATATAAACGCCCTCTTGCTTCTAACACAAGCTCGACAGTCTCCCCGTAGTATTTAAACGGAATGCTTGTTTGATTTTATTTGTTGATGAACTATAAGTATTCTCTTAAAAATTATTTGAGATGTAGATATGGGTTAACAATTGCAAATACTAAAACCAATGCAAAGTAGTGTCATTTTCCACTCTTCGCTGCCTTCGTAGATATGATGGCTATTCCTGATTTTGCTGCCGGAGCTATGGAGAACTGGGGTCTGATCTTGTACCGTGAGACAGCGCTGCTTTTCGACCCTCTGCTGAACTCTGCGAGTAACCAACAGCGCGTTGCAGTAGTGGTATCCCATGAATTGGCTCACCAGGTAAAACTCACTTCATTTGATAACACTATACACAAAGGCGTACCTCGCTACCCCATTACAATACATATGGGCTATCATCACTTTAAACGATGTAACATCTTTTTCTGAAGGAATATCTATATCTTGGTTTCTATCTTGGCTTTTTAGCCTCACTTCTGATGAGACTTATTTTGCATAGTGGCCTTTGGATACATTATAATAATTATTAATATTTATTTGTCATCATACACAAAAAATACAAAACATGAAACATACAATACAAGAGACACTAACTGATGATATAAACTAAACAATTGAATTAAATCACTGTTGCCCTCAGGCATTTAGCTCCCGATAGATACAAGGTAATAACAGATTCATTGGTGAATGAAATCAAATGCCGCGGCCGCTCATAAAGAAATACCACTATATTTACGAACATAGCCTCATTTCCGATCTTGGCATATTTGATACATTATGTTTGATATGCCACCATGATGCCTAATATCAAGCCTCACTTGTGTTGATATTGTACCAACACGATGCACAATAGCCTCTTTTTGGTTTATAGCCTCACTTCTAACGATTCCATCATAATGTATAGATGCAGTAACATACAGACTCACTTGTGTTGACATTGTACCAACACGATGCACAATAGCCTCTTTTTGGTTTATAGCCTCACTTCTAACGATTCCATCATAATGTATAGATGCAGTAACATACAGACTCACTTGTGTTGACATTGTACCAACACGATGCACAATAGCCTCATTTTGGTTTATAGCCTCACTTTGAACGATTCCATCATAATATAGATGCAGTAACATACAGCCTCACTTGTGTTGACATTGTACCAACACGATGCACAATAGCCTCATTTTGGTTTATAGCCTCACTTCTAACGATTCCATCATAATGTATAGATGCAGTAACATACAGCCTCACTTGTGTTGACATTGTACCAACATGATGAACAGTAACCTCATTTTGGTTTATAGCCTCACTTCTAACGATTCCATCATAATGTATAGATGCAGTAACATACAGACTCACTTGTGTTGACATTGTACCAACACGATGCACAATAGCCTCTTTTTGGTTTATAGCCTCACTTCGAACGATTAGGCCTCGTGTTGACATTGCACCTTATTTTTAACAGTACCTCAGTAATAGACACCCAGAACTACAATATCGGTTCTGGTCTCAGTCATACAGCTATGTAAAAAGTAAACTTTCTCAAGTCCAGGGGGCAGACACGTTTAAAAAATGACCTACTTACAAATAAATAAATAAAGAAAGAAAATAGATAATAAAATAAATGAATAAAAATACTGACAAATTGATTATCTTTCTCAGAGGAGGGACCGGATTAACGGTACTGATCTATCCATCCAGTTGAATTTAAAACAGCCTTTTGTTGTATGTTTTGCGTGTTTAAATGAAATTTTTGATCCAATTATGGAGGACTGGCAATTATAACTCTTCGGCAGTGTTTCTGGCAGTGGCTGCTGAACAGGCGCCGCTGCACCTTGAATGTTATAAAATGCTTGAGTACCTTATTGGTAGACGTGCGCTGTATAAGACTATTATTATTAATAACTTTGGCAATATCTTTCTCTCGTCTCTTACAGTGGTTTGGAAATCTAGTCACACCTGAATGGTGGGATGACCTTTGGCTGAATGAAGGCTTCGCTTCCTATGTGCAGTACCTTGGGGTGGACAACATTGAACCTAACTGGCAAATGGTATGATAACAATGTGTATATAGGCCTACGGATATAACTAAGCCTAACAACGCAAAGGTGTTAAGCACCATTTTCTGCTAAGCAAGGAGTAGCAGGGAATCAATCACTAACAGTGTTTATCAATTTTCGCTGGTATCCCGTTTCTGTATAGCAATATTGTTTCTTGCTTAGAAAATGTTTGTGCTTACCAGGTGTATAATTTGGGTACTGTTACAGTTTTTTGTTAGCATAATATTTTTGTCTGCTAACTGGACGTTAATACCACAGTATTATTATCATACACATTGTAATCAATGTAGATAGCAGATGGGTGCCCAATAAAACGAACGAATCTCAACGCACACTTCACTAAAGCTAGCAGGACAAAGTTCTTTGCCATAAAACGATTTCATTATAATAAACATTTAGTCTGTTAATCACGGAATGCCTCTTAAAAGTGCGGAAGTAACCCCAGGAATTACGCAAATGCAGGAAGGTTCCACTAGTTACTGGCTCCCCAGTAAGCCAACAAGTTTAATCGGTAGGGTGGAGGGGTGTTGGAAAACTCAGAACCTAGCACAGGCTGTCAGCAAGACATCTAAAAGCCTGCTTCAAAGAACAGATGGCTCCACTTTATCAGTGGGTTAGGTCTGTACAATTTTGTGCACAAAGTATATGAGCGAACATATTAAGTCAGCCCCTCAAAAAACAAAACAAAACAAAAACAAAACTTACACAACTCTGGGACCTGATCTCCTCTTAGTGCCTTGACTAAGTGAAACCAGCACTCACTTATGGGATTTATTCAGATAATTTGTGTATTTGCCTACAGCAGGTCCAGACCGTAGGGTATCACTCAAAAAAACTTACGGTGATTTATGTTTGTGTTTAGTTATCTCTGTCTACAACAACGCTTTTCTCTGCCGAGACGTACGAACAAACCTCCTCGACCAATGTGGCTGAAAAAATCACCCATGAATGTATATCTAAAGGAACATTTATATATAATATCCTTGTTGGTTTTTTGTTGTCAGAAATTGCAATTCCTCGTGGAGGAGCTTCAGCCCGTCTTTACAGAGGATGCTCTAGGTACGTCACATCCGGTGCGGGTACCAGTGGGTGCCCCGTCAGAAATCAACGAAATATTCGACTCCATCTCATATGAAAAGGTAAACAAAAAAATTAGGCTCGACTCAAGACGTAACAAATATGATGTTTTTCACGCTTTGTGATTCATCGATACATGATCACGGTGAAAGATTTATCGACAGAGGGCGCGATATTTTTGTGGGTTGGTCTAGGGTCGGTTGTTTCCGACCGATCGCTCTTTAATCTATTTAGCTTTTACAGCTCCATGGACAATGTTACTAACTTTGTCTTACCCACCCACCCCCCCCCCCGATTATTGCAGTACATTCAGTACTAAATACTCTTGAAGCTAAAAGTACTTAAAAATGGGTTCTGGCTCAAGTGAACAATACTTTAACTCAGGGTTGCTTTTAATACGTGGAATCGTTGCGGACCAGCGTCACTTTATAAAATAACCAGCATTTTGTACGCGTCTGCTCTTCACAATAATACTTAGGGCTCGTGGTGTATTTTATAAATTATGTCAAACAATGTGAGACTTTGGAATGCTAGGTGGCAGCAGACTTACCAGGTAAATTTCCAATGTTTACGTAGTTCTGAGCATGCGCACATTACCGAGAACAATAGATTTACCTGGTAAGTCTGCTGCCACCTAGCGTTCCAAAAGTCCCCCATTAACCCCTGCATAACCCGTCACAACTAACCAATTACATTCCGAATTTCTGCTTCTCACACTCAAAGCCTTGTACGGCTCCTCTCCATCTTTACACACAGGACCTGAACAAACCCCGTTGCTTTGATTGAATTGTCTTTGATATCTTTTTCTCCACACAACAGGGTGCTTCGATCATCCGCATGTTGGATAACATTCTGACGGAAGACGTTTTTAAGGAGGGCCTGAACTACTACCTCACAGAAAGAGCTTACGGCAACGCAAACTCAGACGATCTATGGACTGTACTCACATACGTAAGTCTCGTGAATTATTGTCAACTTGAATTGTATTAAACGTACGTCATTCGACACCACATTATTATGTAGATTGGTTTGATGACGCCAGGCTCTGAGTTGGCTGCCATATTGTATCCAAAGCGCCCTCTCGAGTCGGAATCAAATTGCGAACTGACTATGTCCATATAGTGCACGCGTTGACTATGAAAGGGTCAAGGAAGGTGGGATCCTGTAACTCATTAATCAGAGATTTCTTTCAAGGTGAACAACCAAAATGAAACTGTTTAATCCACCAATAATAAATAATATTAACAACAAAATTTAAAGGTGCCAAAAGCCACCAAACAAGACGCTCAATTGGGCGCTTCAATCGCGGATTTCAGATAAAGATTCCTAAAACGATACTTTGAGTTCAAACACGAGTGAAATTTAAAATGTTGTGGTTCTTGAATACTCCTTGAGGAGTGTGCTCAAAGCTGTCGTAGTTTCAGAAAATTTGTGAAAACAATTTGGCGTTTTACACTTGCTTTCACTTCATAATAACTTCATTTAAGTTAACAAGTAGATCTCATCGGATGTTTTTCACCGACGATCGATGAAATGCATCGTGTCTATTTTCCATTTCCAAGCATGATGCATTTGATGTAACTAGCTAATTATACTCTCAACAGGCCGACGAAGACAAGGGAAAGAACGACGTGAAGAAAATTATGGATACCTGGACGCTCCAGATGGGGTACCCGTACGTGTCTTTCACAAGAAACAGCAAGACGCTTACCGCTACGCAGAAACATTTCTTGAATAACCCGAACAGCACAGTGGAGGACTCCAACTTCGGAAACCAAGGGTAGGTTTGAACAAAAATTGGCCTATACCGAAGTCTATCACTCCAGTCTACTTGTAAACGATGTGGGTTTTTTTGGAGCCTGCGTTAACATAATGTTCTCTTGGCAATCGTTATCAATGCAGTTAGGTTTTCATACAAGCTGGATCAGTTATGTGGTTTGTTTCCCCGTTAAAAAACTTTAGAAATAGAAACCGAAAAATACAAATGTTTCAAGTTGTCCCCAAGTTTCCGACAAATCGGCACGCCACTGCGTATCGGTATATTCTCTTATATTCGTCAAGAAACATGTTAGCATTGGACTGGGAAGTCTACTGGTATTAATAGTGGGTACGAACTTGTTTGAGCGGTGCAGTTGATGGGATGATGTTGACATAAGGTGCATGACATTGTTTTACGATTTGAACATTTTCACTGGGTTTTTTGTTTCGTGTGAGACAGGTACCTGTGGTATATCTACCTGCTGTACACGCACAAGTCTGACCAAAACTACGACAACCCCATGACAGAATGGATGAACAAGGAGCAGAAGGGTAAGATCCTAACAACCTCTTATAAAACTTAGTGACCATATTTTTAAATCATATCTCGTGTGACGTCACTATACGTAACCTTAAAAGGCAAACGGAGGCAATGCCTGCAAAGTAAGTGCTCAACTAACCTCGTTCCCATCTCGCAAAGATTGCCCCTCTCTCACACCCCAGTGACTAGAGGGGACGATGCGTCGAGCTGCCCATGGGAACAAGGCTGAGTTGACCTTCCCACAACATAGTTAGGCAAAATTATCTACCAATGCTATTGCAAAATACACAGGTACCAATTTCATACCGGCGCTTACGATTGAACTCTGAGCTAGTAGTAAAGCAAATTGTGTTTTTTCCAAACCTCGGCTAAGGGCTTCGGTTGGTGCTGAAGCACTGCGTAATATGCACACTGCTCCACAATTGATGATGGAGCCCAAGCCGGAGCTGGGGCCCAATCCTGGGGGGGGGGGGGTTGGAAAAGGCCCGGGATTCTGTGTATACCATGAGCGTAAAATACCACTGTGACCATCTCTATGAAATCGCGTCCAGACTGTGTTTCAAGCAATTCTGAATTCTGATTTTGTTTCCAATCATCGTGTTATATTTACATCTTTTTTTTACAGTTGAGATCTCGCTTGGGGATAATTACATGGAAGGCGATTGGTACCTGGTCAACGTTAACCAGTATGGGTATTACAGAGTGAACTATGACACACAGAATTGGGAGCGCCTGAGCAAACAACTGGAGGAGGACCATGAAGTGAGTCTAGCGTTGTGTCCGACTGCTGTTTCCGTTTTACACAAATCTAATCTTTTTACGTCACACATAAATGATTTGTAGGATGTACTGTGAGTTATATGTAGGATATACTCAAAACCAGAGGAGACTTATTTCATAGTGAACAGTTGAAGTCTGAAAAGGATACACCCTAACACATCACTGTCTTTTGCAGAAGAGTAACATTCATTCCAGCTATTCTGTATAGTCTTCTAAAAGCACACAACACACCATCCTGTGGAAAATTCACCAAGTGCTTATTTTGGGTCATTTTTCCGAAGATTTTCAATTCTAACACTATTTTTACGTTCGTTTTCGGAGCAATAATGTTTCGATTACGGCTTTCACGGTCTTTCTACAATAAATTAAAAATCTGTAGCGTTTAAAGAAGCAGCCTCAATGGTATAACCGACGTGTCAACGGTAACCGTTAGTAGCGCCCAAAATGTTATGTCCGTCTGACCCGTCTGACGAGAAACCGACTGGTTCGATTATGGAAACAGTTTCGATATCGATTCTGTTGTATCGATTTGTTTTGCATTCAAATAACTTGCTATAGATTGTATGAAGGACTACTCGTTTTTCGTTTTGAAAGATAATTGTGAAAAAATCGACCGACGTTGTCTTCATTAGAATAAAAATACAATTGGTTTCATTATTATTATTATTTTTTTTCTTAAAGTTGATACCGATTGAGAATAGAGCTGCCCTGATCGATGACGGCTTCAACCTCGCCAGGGCGGGAGTAATCGAACAGACGACTGCGTTGAATCTAACCAAATACTTGACAAAGGAGATGGAGTACTTACCGTGGGAAGCGACACTGGTTGTGATATCTTACATCCGGGACATGTTCAGCCGGTACTCGGGTTACGGCCCTCTGGAGGTAAGAACAAAATATTTGGCTATTGTTATAAAAATGCATCATTGTGTAAATTTCTAGACTGGTTCCCTAATCTGTCACACAAAAACTGCTATTCAAGGAACTATGACCTACATTTCTGAAACCAACCTCGTTCCCAAAGGTGTACGATTTTGGCGTGCCATTTCCTTCAGCATGCTTTGCTGGATCAAAATATAAAAAAAAAAAAATGGGGCGAGACGACGACGCCCTGCCCATGGGAACGAGATTGCCCTGAATCAACGGCGGCTCAGGGCAGGGTTCAGGGTCCAGCAGCTATTCAACAAAACCTTTACCTTCTTCACATCCATTTTTGGTTTTTAAATGAGACGACAATAATCTGTTTAATTCCTTGTTGTCATGTTTTATATTGTTTATCATTCTAAGTTTATACATTTCATAATTTCTCTAGTGTCACTCTATTGTTTGTCTTATTGTGTTAATTGTTTGTTTATTCTATTGTGGTGGTTGTAGCTTGGGTCATTCCTCTCCTTTCGATGTACCCAATCTAAAAACAACATTTAGGGGGCCCATACTTGACAGACGGTGCTTTTTATGAACCCCTCCACTTTCAAGCGTTGTTGTAATTTATTTTTTTCTTTTCCACTACATGTATTTACATTTCTATAATCTCTGTTTAAATTGTTCACATTCTTGTTTTTGGATTTGGAAATAAAGTTCAGGTAATAATATCAATAAAGTTAACAATAATAACAACAATAATAGAGTACATACAAATTACGGATAAAGTTAACACTCATAAATCAAGCTAATTAACATAAGTGGGAAAGATCTAAATACGTAAGTTGCTATATTCTTTCTAGCAACCATTGGGAAACTTGCCTTGCCTCACTGACTATATTCCCATTATATGGGTTTACCAACATTGCCAAAAGTAATACGGTTATGATTTCCCTTTTTGATTTACAGAAATACATGTTGAAACAAATCGAGCCGTTGTACAAAGAACTTGGATGGAAGGACAACATCACAAACCCGCTCAACACTCATCTGACCCAGTGAGTTACTCAGTTTACTCAGATTACTCGGCGTATGAGTCAGTGAGTAACTCAGTGAGTTACTCAGTGAGTTACTCAGATTACTCGGCATAATATGAGTGTTTTAATATTGTGACGTTGCAAGACACGGATTTTTATAATAATAATAATAATAATAATACGCAGTTCTTATATAGCGCTTTATACTCCCGATGGGTGTCTCAAAGCGCTCAGTATATTCCTACAAGGTAAAGTGGAGTTACGTGTTGAAGTATGAGACCTATTCCTTTGCATAGCACCATGTAATGGTTTACAAGGTGCTGTGGCGCAATATGCAGCCAATCGAACCAGGAACACCGGGGCGAACCCCTTCTCTTTAAGAAAAGTGCACTGGGTTCTTTTACGTGCATTACACAACACACGGGACCTACGGCTATACGTCCCATCCGAAGGACGAAGCATGTGGTTAAAGTGTCTTGCTTAAGGACACAAGTGTCACGACTGGGATTCGAACCCACACTCTGCTGATCAGAAACATCAGAGCTTGAGTTCGGTGTTTTTATCCGCTCGGCCACGACACGCCATATTATAGAAGTAAGGGGGGTTCTACATAATTTTGGAACGGGTAAAATAAAATAAAAATGGTACCGATTTCAAAACGTCGGTAAGCAGAAATTTATTTGCTAAGCCACAAATAAAATATAAACCAGTTGCAACACTGTAGATAACGTGTCTTTTAGGCTAAGAGCCTTTTTCTGTCTATTGTTCTTATGCATATCCCAACATATGCATAAAATAACAAGCCTGTGAAAATTTGGGCTCAATTGGTCATCGAAGTTGAAAGAAAATGATGAAAGAAAAAACACCCTTGTTGTACAAATTTGTGTGCTTTCAGATAGAACAATAAAAACTTCTTGCAAGAAGTTTTTATTATTTTAGTGAGAAATTACCTCTTTCTCAAAAACTACGTTACTTCAGAGGGAGTCGTTTCCTACAATGATTTATACTATCAACAGCTCTCCGTTGCTTGTTACCGAGTAAGTTTTTTATGCTAATATTTGTTTTGAGTCATTACCAAACGTGTACGACACCTTTAAGCAGTAGATTGTTCTTAAGCAGTCTATTGTTCTTATGCAGTCTTTTGTTCTTATCAGCTTTCATAAAATGTTGACTTGTTTTCATCCCAAACTGTGCAAAATTTAATCTCACGTACTTTTTATTTTTTACCTTGCTATTCTGTTAAAGTGTTCATCTGCGTGTCATTGTTCTACTTCTCTGAAGGAAATCGGGATTCATGAAAAATGTACTCTTCCTTATATTGAATTTATAATTATTTTGTTTTATTTTATTTGCAACCACAGGACAGTCAAAAATATATGGTTGAATTAAGATACACTCTAAAAATTATCAAAGCGCTAACAATACAAGAACGGAGAAAAGTTAGGAGAAAAGTTCTACAGCTTCACTTCAAACTATTTTCGAATTTATGTAAGCTCTCACACGGACGAAGATCATTGCTCCACCGGCTCGATTAAACTTGTTGATGGCTCTTCTTTTTTGTTTGGCCTTCGTTTTTATCAGGTATAACCGGATCAACGCCTTGGCAACAGCGTGTCAGTACGGAATGGAGGACTGCGTACGGCAGGCCTCAGATCTCTACGGTCAATATATGGCGGATACCTCAGTTAACCCGTAAGTTTGTAAAGTGCCCATCCAACCTGACCCAACTGTTTTATAATGTTGCTCATTCCCCGTAAAATGTTTTTAGATTGATCAGCCCTGAAAAAAAGGTATCGCTTTTCAGACAGTTTGCTGCTGAGTTTTTTTCTACAAAAGTAAGAATAGAACAATATTTTATAAGCGTTCAGGGTAATCACTGAAAAGCAAAAGTTACTCAAACGAGGAATGTTATTATATACAAAGTGAAATCTCGTGTGAAGAGAGATATGGTTTTATAGGTTTCTGTGTGAAAGGAACAAGATGCAGCGATACTTTTTGTTAGATCACTTAGATAGGATGGAAAGAGCAATACGAACATTGCCCACCCCTTCCCAAAGAAAAGGGGAGGATGCCAATATTTATTTATTTCTGAGCTCGAGGAAACCCCCAAAGTGCATTGCACTGAAACCCGTGGTCCTGTGAAGATACATAGAGAAGATGACGAAGAAAACTATTAAGTTTTAGATGTGGGAGAAAATCCAAGTTACGGAAAACAGAGTTAACCAGGCACAGAGTAAAATCTGTTATCCACACGTGAGGCTCCCATTCGAAGCACGATTTTAATCGGTTAATGGGGGATGAAATGATATTAGGCCTAGGCCTTCAAAGAGTATTTTACAAGTCTAACATATTTAACTGTACTATAAAACTGCCCAATTTCAAATGAATTTAACTATAGCGAAGCCAACCTGACCAGGAATTTACGGAGTAAATTGTCTTCTTCGTTCACTGTTATTCACTCATTAGAATCACACCGAATTTGAAGTCGGTAGTGTACTGTCAAGGCATCCGATACGGAGGACAGGACGAGTGGGAGTTCGGATGGGAAAGGTTCTCCAACACCTCCGATTCGTCCGAGAGATCCAAGTGGCTGAGCGCACTCGCCTGCAGTACAGAACCGTGGATATTGAGCAGGTAGGTGGACAGGAATTGGAATAATGAGACTTAGGAACGCTAGGAGGCAGCAGACAATCCAGGTGAATTTCCATTGTGTATACCTTTGTTCTGAGCATCTCCTGAAAACAATGGATTTACCTGGAAAGTCTTCCGCCACTTATCCCGTCCTGAAAAGTCCCCCAATGATGAATTCACAAATGTTAAGTCAGGTAAATTTCTCAAGGTTGGTTTGGTAAATTTCTCAAAAGTCAGTCTGGTAGTTTCTCAAAAATTAGTCGAGAGCCGAGAGAAGGTTTTTGGAAGACTAATTAATTCATTCGCATCCTCCAGTTTTCATTAAACACACCATGAAACCAACTTGTGAAAATTTCATCAAATTGGGTGTTTACACGTTGTAGTAAAAACAGCGACAAACTGTTTATGTACAGTAAGGTTTCACATTACCTACTCAAATGAGGCAAACAAAACAAGCAACGGCGAATGAGATTCAAATTTATTTCCTCGACTTTGACAGTTTTTAAAACATATTTATCTGGTATACAAGTATAATCAGCGAGCTTTCATAGTATTGAAATTAAATACGTGCCACGTGCAACTCTCAGCCAATAGACCTTTATAACGGTGCAGCCATCTTGATTATTCCCCAATCCAAATCACTGTAACCAAACCAAGGCTGGAAGAAAAACAAATAGTCTGGTCCCTTTTATGCAATGAATATTATCATTCATTACTGCTATTGGATACAGGAAACATTACTAAAATGGTGGCAGCATGACAAGTCTTCCTTTTACCTCAGTGAGGGCTCTGTTTGGGCTCGTGACGTCTTGTGCAAGGGTTTGATTGTGTTTTCGATATTCACCAATTCAGTACTTTGTCTTTAACTGTTAATTTATTTGGTGTGTGTACTTAGATACTTGGAATATTCCTTGGATATTGACAAGATCACTAAAGGAGACGCCATCAACGTCATCCGTTACGTTGCGTTCAACTACGTAGGAAGAGCGCTCGCCTGGGACTTCGTCAGAGCCAACTGGAACACGCTCTTTGAGGAGTAAGCCGAAAACATTCGTTATGAATCACAATAATTTCATTTTACACGAGCATGATCAATAATATTGTTGAATGTTTAAAGGGGAGTGTGACGTCTGTGGTTTTGAAACGTGCGACTTTTTTTATAAGAGCGCGTGACGAGAGGGCGCCCTTTGAACTATCTGTAGGATCCGGAGAAGGCGCTTTCCGGTGACCTTTCATTAAGAAACGTCAAGAATGTTGGCAAGGCCCTAGCCGATGGCTGTCAAACTGTAATCAGCAATCATCGGCATGGGGAGCAAAACAAGAAAAGTCGAATTGGCACTGTCTAAAAACAAAAGAACAGATGGAAGCCAAACAGTGCAAGATAACATGCTCTAAAACGTGAAGACATTTTACACAAGAGAGAGAAAACTCCAACGTCTTGAGAGTTGATTCAGAAAAGAGACCAGACATCTTCCCTTTTAAAAATAAAGCATGATCAATAATATTGTTGAGGGGAGTAAGACGTCTGTGGTTTGTAAATTGTGCATGCTCTGAAAGAGGCAGAGAAACAAAACCCGTGCATGTGATATTGTTGATTACATCAAGATCTGGTGCTGCTCCATCTGAACCATCAGCACTTTCAAAGTGAACTTTCGTTCTGGAACGAGATAATAGAAGAGATTGGGTGTTACTGGAAGAAGCAGGGGATTAAGGCTTCGTAGAAAGAAAATGGGAGATAAGTGAAATACCAAGACATCATTGAACTGTCCCTCCAAGTTAGTTGACAATTAAATACTCTAATTTATGTTTTCAAAACCCTTTTTAATGAATTTGAAACTGCATCATCTCTTGCTTGCATTTTGGTTTTATCAATGAATGATCTGCATGTATACATTTATATGGAAAACGAGCGACTGGTCTTTCTTCCTAAGTGCGCGTGACGAGAGGGCGCCCTTTGAACTGTCTGTATGATCCGGAGAAGGCGCGTAATATAGCGGTGACTTTTCATTAAAGAAACGTCAAGAATCTAGGCAAGGCCCGAGCCGATGGCTGTCAAACTGTCTAAATTGTCTAAATGGGCAATCATCAGCATGGGGAGCAAAACAAGGAAAGAAAACTTGAATTAGCACTACCTTAAAACAAAAGAACAGATGGAAGCCAAACAGTAGGCCTACAAGATAACATGCTCTAAAACGTGAAGACATTTTGAACAGAGAGAAAACTTCAGGTCTTGAGAGTTGATTCAGAAAAGAGACCAGACAACTTCCATTTTAGCCTCGGTTTGCAATACCAGTATTTGAATGGGACAAACATAAGATGGCCGAAAAAGTCTAACTGTCAACAAGTAAAGTGAATAACACCAATGCAGTTATTCACCAATCATCAGTAACATGTGTTGATGTCACATCTTTGGTATTCAGAGACACATTGCACAACTCTTAGGGGAAAAAACATTTTCTTGACAGACGGTCAGAATTATTATTGGCAAAGTCAGGGAATATTCTAACAAATAATGGACTTTCTTTCAAAACATGCAGCTACGGTGGCGGGTCGTTCTCGTTCAGTAACCTGATCGAGACGATCACCTCACAGTTCAACACGGATTTCGACATGAAACAGGTGAGTCAGGCAGTCGCCTCTGAACTTTGACTTTTCATAATAAGTGTTGACAATCCTATAATTTGATGTGAATCACCAATGTTGCCGTTACCGTTATGATCAAAGTGTTGTCTATGTTCACACCATCATGTGGCTTTGGGAGGTTGGTTGCACTATAGTGCAATGGTTTTGCACGCATTCGAACATTTTGTAGAGCATTGGGTTCCCGCGTACAAATTGCTTCATCGTGTGAATGAAACAAACTTAAAATCGCCCACTTTAATGGCTCTAGTTCGAAAACGCGCAATGCTTGCGCATTTTATGCTTTCATTTGAGAATATAGACCTTTATCTTGTTGCCACCATCTTTGTCTTGTCCCCTTTCAACCATATCAATCATGACGACTGATTGTCATTGTGCCAAAAAGGGGCCTTACCTTCCATAGCCTCGGTTTGGTGACATTGATTTGAATGGAAGAAAAAGCAAGATGGCTGCACCATGATTCAGGTCTATTGAATCTGGGACGGTAGCTGGTAGGGAGAAGATTCATAATCCGTACCGTGTTCCCTTTCATCCTTCGTCCTTAACCGTGCACCATTTCATTACATCCATTAACAGTTAACTCTGATATTTCGAACCCCCTCCGGCCGCCGCAACCTGGTATGAAACACAGATTTAGGACCATTCTAAATTTATAGTATTTTCAAAATGTCTATAACTCTTGCATTCTCTCAACATTTCATCTTTACCGTGTCTATCCGAACTAGCCACTATATATCCTCCTTCTTCCTTTAGTTTCACACAAGGTATATAGCTTTGGATATTGTTTTGTAAAAAAGAAAAACACACAAAAACAAACAGTTTTCATCTCAGCCTAAAGTTTACAACCACCATCAGTCAGTGCCGGTTTGAAATTCCAAGCTCGAAAAAAAGGGCATGAACATTTATGTGTTTTTTTTATTTTACTATAAAATACCAGAACTGTAACTTTTCCCCTGATTGGTTGCTTTCAAAGAGAATATTCATCGGACATTGTTTTCCAAAGCTATACACGTGACGTGTTGGCCTTTATGGTGACTTTTTATTTGAGCCGTAGCTTGTTCATTATTATTAAGTACATGTATTAGTTGTCTGCCGATTGTTGTTGTTGCTGCTGCTGCTGCTGTGTGTTCTTCGCTTTAGAGTATAGAGCTGCTTAAGCCCCAAAACTAGCTCAGCACAATACAATGCTTAATACCAGCTAATACCAGCCAAAAAACAATTTCACATGCACGATCTGTGACTGGTATCCTGCTCATTTTTGCTTTCTGCTTCAGCAGTTTTGTGAAATTGGGCCTTGGTCATAACGGGACGCCGAGTCTCCCTATAAAACAATTTTATTTTTTATTTTGTAACTTTAATCCGCTCAGTAAACAACTCATTACATGGTAATTTTGACTGGTATGCTGTTTATGCTTAGCAAGACTTAGGTTACAATGATTAGCAGCTTTATAAAACCGGCCCATATTTAATTGAACCTAACATCCCGCCCCCCAAAAAAACCAAAAAAACAAAACAAACGAAAACCCCCAGAAATGGTTGACTCAGCAGATATGCCATCATAAACAAATACGAAGATTAAAATCTAGGTTAACAGTTTTGTTGATTGACAAATTTTTCAAATATCTCCTCCCTAAAGATCACCTCCCCTGATGGTTCTAAGCTCTATAACCCAGAACTTTAAAACAAATCAACATGCTGTGTTGGAAATTGTTATGCTTAGGCGACGGGGGGAAAGAGGTTGAAAGTACAGATGGTGCGTGTGGCTATCGGTATACCATAGGAAAAGTGTGCAGGAAAACGGATTATAAATCAGAGTCAAGGCTTAGGGTCGAGTACATCACGCAAGGCTGCGGTAAAAGACCTTTCTATTGCAACGTCACAGGCCGAGTTTATGCCATCCAAGGTTGGAAAACTATGGGAAGCCATAAATGCAAAGCAAAAACAGATAGCCACAGTTTGTAACAATAATGTTGCACAAATATTCAAAAATAGTGTTGAATTTGTTGAAAACAAAGCAACCAGTCATGGGATATATATTTTTTTAATTGGAAGTTTGCAGAAATGTTGAATTTGGTCACAACATTTGTCAACACCATTGTTTGTTTATCAACAATAGAAAGGTCAATAAGCCTATCACGCATGACGTCAGAGTCTTTCACTATGCCCATTTACGAATTCTCCATTGCTCGAAGAAATTAATGATTTAAAGGCCCTGTACACTATTGGTAAGATCGAAAAACACAAATGTTCACAGATTCACACATAACTTACATGATTTAAAGTAAGTAATGGTTGAAAGGGTTCCTTAAAATATTTCTGCCTAAAATGCTATCGTTTCTGAGAAATGAGTAAAACAATAGTTTTTATCACGCGCGATATTTTGAAAAAAAAAACCCAGAAAACACATGAGGTATCTTTTCACTATTTTCTCGTGATCTCGATGACCAATTGAGCTCAAACTTTCACAGGTTTGTTTGTTCATGCAAAATGTGGACACTGATTTTGAGCTGTTACCAAAAGTGTACAATACCTTTATGGATAAATGTTTGTGGGAGTAAAGTAGTCGTCATGTAGAATATCAAAGTGTCTGTTGTAAGGGCACATTCATGCTCTGAACATCGTAACTTTTTGAAATGTCAGGATTGCATGCCCTGTTCGTTTGCCCTAATCGGTTTTACAAAATTTTCTAAAACGTTGTGAGGTCACAAACGCTGCAGTTGATCCAGTACATTAAAACGCATCAATGTTACGACCTGATGGCCACTTTCCATGATTATATGAAGTCCAACCCCCTTTCAAAAGTGCAGGCAGACATTTTACAG
Organism: Plazaster borealis; assembly: GCA_021014325.1. Classification (NCBI taxonomy): domain Eukaryota; kingdom Metazoa; phylum Echinodermata; class Asteroidea; order Forcipulatida; family Labidiasteridae; genus Plazaster; species Plazaster borealis. The sequence goes on from CM037463.1 coordinate 19,941,159, forward strand.
ATTCAACTGTTGGTCGATCATTATATTAAAATATCTAAACGTCACTATATCTTATTCATGAGTTTACAATGTTCTGCGTTTAATTTGTCACACCCATACAGCTGACAGATTTTGGTGAAGGGAGAGAGTTCGGCTCAGCGACCCGTGCATACCAGCAGTCCATCGAGAAATGTCAAGCTAACATCGACTGGATGGACCTCAACGCAGAGAGTGTGGAAAAATGGCTTGAGGCGAATATGGACTAACCCTTAAACAAACAGTACATGGTGTAAAACCCCCCGAAGCAGGTCTTAATTGTGTTTTTTCTATGAGCTTATAAATGAACTTTACACCGAAGCAAAATATTTGCAAATTGTTTAAAATAATTACAATTAATTGAACCGTGTAAATAAAAATCATAAAATATATTATATAACATTGTTGTCTAACAGAGAGGGGGTAGTACAAGGTAGAAAAATGTGAAATTTACTAATCAGTGCAAAATGACATTGACCTGTGATATCTATGGAGATGTGAATGGTACGTTATTTTAAAAAATATTCACAGAGATTGCCTCGGGCAGCAGACTGTTTGTCTAATTAGACCGGACACAACCATCCAACAGTTCTCTATTTCTCTAAAGTCTCTATTTTATTTTGCAGTGGCCAGTTACGGGACCAAAATAAGTACAAATTACAAAAGTAGTAGAGATACGAAAATAGAAAATTAGACAGTATAGATTAGATAACTTAGACAGCCACCTTAAAACAAATTAATTATCACAGTGATACCATCTCATTGTCTTAAAGTTCAGTTTGATATCAAAAGAAGAAAACAAAAATCCACCGAAGCTCCTGATAACTTGCGGTGTTTTGTCTCATTATTTTGTTCATCATAAAACTGCGAAGGAAGTGTTTTGGATTCAATGAGACAAACAAATATATATATAACGAAAAACAAAAAATACCAAAATAAAAAAATATATTTTAAAAATGAGGGAAAAGGAGTGAATGATATGTAAATTGTGTAGAAAAGATTGTACTTCTATCATGTAAATGCAAATATCTGGTAATTCTATTTCCTTATTCGGTACTAACGTGGTCTATATTTCCCAAAAAGCACTTTGTGGACAATCGTAGGGCACTCGAAAGAGAAAAAGTTCATCATTCAAAATGAAAGTAAAAGTAAAATAAAAGTAACACCCAAATTGTGCTACTATAAGAGGAGAAATAAGCATTTGTATTTGGTACGGTCAAAATGCATTTATTAATGCACATTGACTCATTGTAAATTCTCAGAGTGTAAAATGTATCGGTAGTTTTTTTTTATTTACAAAACAATATTTTTCCTCTGTACCGACTTAAGTTACTGTCTGTGTCGTGTTCCGTGTGGACAATTGAAATCGTTGGTACCGAATCTCATCACATCAAAAGGGGTGCCAGACTAAATTCCCTTCCAACCTCGTTTCCGTTTACCTTGATTTAAATGAGAGTTTATTAAAACCAAATGGCTTAACCACGGAGCAGGTCCAGTGTTAACTTTGCTATTGCTGGTATTGTATTGAGCTTCGAGCATTAATCTTTCTTTATCTACATAAACATTTAATGTGGTTTCTAAAAATATGTTTGCGATCTTCAGAATTTCAAAGTTATCACTCAGTTATTTTTAGGTATAGCTCAGTTCTGTATTTGGAATATCAGATATGCTTCCGTTATCTCATCACAGGTGAGTTTTTTTTTTGTCACAAGTACTCTACATATTACATATTTTTCATCTACTATTTTAGAGTTGTAGAACTGTTGTTAAAACATTTTAGCTTTTCTTATTTTAGAGTTCTGAACACATATTGTTCTCACAGTAGCTAGTCTTAAAATAGGAGAAATGTCTCAAGTGTAACCTTAACCAGAAAACGACTGCGTTGAATTGAAAGATCTTTAACAAAAATCTTTGAGACCGATGATTGACATTACAATCCTAAGAGGTGATGTACGTAAATTATTTAAAATCAATTTTTTACATTCTTGTGTCACTAATAAAGAATCGTAACTATAATACTGTCGTAATTTTTTAATTGTTAAAGTACGGTATATATATGACTGATTGTACTTCTGGCATTATAAATGAAGTTTGTATATATCTGTCATTGTTTAATTTCAGAACTAGCCTCACTTTGTTTTTAAGGTGATCTGTTTGGGAACGAACACACCAGTCTTTTTAAATGTGTAGACGGAATCGAATAAAACAAGTATGTAATAACGGTGAATTCTAATCAAGAATTTTGGATATCAAGCCCCTACTGCGGAAGGATGTAAATTTGGTACGCCCTCTTGCCGTTTTTTAATTTATGTATTTTAACAATACGATGGATAAAAGTAAAATTGCAGAGAAACCCCAAACTGTCATTAAAGATATACACCCAGTCCAGTGTCAACAATCAAAACAGTCATCATTAAAATCCACCCAATGTCAACATTTAAAACTAATGAAGAAATGTACATAAGGTACAAATCAACTGGCCGTGATTAAAACGACAACAGACAAGTAATTTGTGACATGATAAAGAAATTGCAATCAAATATAAAAACTGTAAATTGCAAATTAAAAAGCGAGACCCTAAAACCAGCCACAAACTTGGAAAAGATCTAAGGTGATTGAAAAGAACTTCTACCTCAATCCCCCCCCCAAAAAAAATATAATAAAAAATTAAATAAATAAATAAATAAAAATACCTCAAACGCACAAACTGTCTTGTTATCTGCAGGACAATGCGAGAACAATTTAGGAAATCGCACAATTTAGGTTTCGAATTATTAACAATTTTACGGAATGAACGAATGCATGTGTGCATGATCAAAATGGACTTAAAGGCATCGTACACGTTTGGTAATTACTCAAAATATATATTAGCATAAAAACTGACTTGGTAACTGACTTGGTGCTGTATACGCAAAAAAAAAAGGAATAATCGTTGTATTTTTTACTTTTTATATGAATAAAGTATCTTCCTGAACAATTTACACAATTTCCTTGACAGGAAGCATGGCATAACGATGTAGAACACTGACATCGGGTTGATGTATTGTATTGCCTGGAAACAAACCTTTGTTAAAGGTATCGTACACGTTTGGAAATTGTCAAAGTGTTGCCAGTGTTCTCACTTGGCGTATCCCAACATATGCATAAAATAACAAGCCTGTGAAAATTTGGGCTCAATTGGTCATCGAAGTTGCAAGAAAATGATGAAAGAAAAAAACACCCTTGTTGCACAAATTTGTGTGCTTTCAGATAGGAATAAAAGGCTTCTAGCTATAGAAGTATTTTATTATTTTAGTGAGAAATTACCTCTTTCTCAAAAACTACGTTACTTCAGAGGGAGTCGTTTCTCACAATGTTTTATACTATCAACAGCTCTCTGTTGCTCGTTACCAAGTCAGTTTTTATGCTAATATATATTTTGAGTAAATACCAAACGTGTACGATACCTTTAACAGTTCTTTAGGAACCGGTTCAGCATTGACACTCATTACACATCTTTTTCGTCCATTCACCATCGATCGTGAAAAGTCATCATTAGCACTTCACTGTGACAAATTATGCATTGCATTTTTTCAGTGTTGTCGGGATCTGATTTGAGTCACCATAATGCAATCTATAGGTCGGAGCGGAAAGTAAAAATTGCTTGAAATTGCACGTGGATGCAGCATGGAAGGACGACGACGTTGTTGTTGTTGTTTTTGTTGTTGTTGTTGTTGTTGTTGTTGTTTTTTGCATGATCGCGCTTGAAGCCAGTGAGAGTGGACTGCCTGCCATACAAGGTGAGGTCATATCTGGAGTTATCCATCGTTAATGAGAACATTTTACATAATTATTATTGGAGTATTGAAGCATATACATAAAATTAAAGCAGATTAAGTAGATTATTCATTTCTTTTCAATCTAAAGCACGTCAGAATTAACCCTAGCGGTCCCGATCCTCAAAAAACCTGTTCAAGAGGTGTCTGACTTTCTATGGTGCTGGCTTACCAATCTTATCCAAGTCTCAACATTTGAATGTTGACTTACGCTAGAGTGGAATATTTTTGTTTAAGATATGAGAGGGTCTCAAGCCAAGTCCCCAGGGAGACTAGGTCAAGTATTTTACTGCATGATAAAGCATCGCACGGAACCCGGCACTGTCTTTTTGGTGTAACTATTCCATACTAAACACAAATGTAAACATTTGCGATTACTTACTAATAATAACAAATTATTTCTTTTAAATTTCAGATACAACTTAGAACAACATTTCCCGTCTATTTTCAAAGCTCTGACGAAGCACTGCAATACGCAGTATGACATCACAGAGGTAAATACAAGACTGCCTTGTAGCATTTGAAGCTAAGCTTTTGGGGTCGGAGTTTGTGGCGTTGGGCGGCCTTGGTGGAGGACTGCTTCCCCCATGTCATTCTAGATAACTTGACCTCATCATCGGTGACCTTTCATATAGTTACGTATATATATAGATCAATATTGATGAGGTCTAGCAAGGTCGCGGCTTCCAGTTTTTCTTTTTAGAGTCTACCGTCATCGGGACGTTCAGGAAGGGTTTACAAGATCGCAGATCAGAGACAAATTTAAAGGCTCTGCTAAACTCTAGACCTAAACGTAGCCCTGAGCTAAACGTAACCCAAACACTGTACCTAAATGTAGCCCGATATAAGTCCAGGTTACATCGAGGAAAACAAATTGGGCAAAATTTAGATACGAGCTTGGGGCTACATTGATATAGGTCTCGGACAACATTCATAGGCTCTGCACAAAACGTCTGATTTGCTATAAAAGTAGGCAAGCCATACATGTGATTTTGAAGTACATCATTGGTACACGCGGATGTTTAGGGGTGTATCGAGAAGTGTGTATCCTTTGGGAAGAACCCCACTATTATTTACTGGGTTTGTTTATTAGGTTCACTTTGAAGATTAAACAAAGTAAGACACAAAGTCCTGTTATAGGTTTCCCCGTTTTTCTCCTTAATCAACGGTAAACGAAGGGTTGTGTTGTAACGCTACATTAGAAGTGTGAACCTGAGAACAAAACAGGTCCACATAATGTATGGACTTGAAACACAATGTGGACTTACACACGTCCACACAGTGTTTTTTGTACAGGGTTGACGAATAGGAGTTTCCTTTCATGTGTACAGAACAAAGGAATGTCCACAGAGTGACTGCAACACAAAAACTGCGTGTTCAGGTGGGTTTAACAGCCCTCTCGCAATATTCCGGCCCCTGTGTGTCATGCCTTTGGCCGGTCGTGGCCGAGCGGTTAAGAACACCGGACTCAAGCTCTGGTGTTTCGGATCAGCAGAGTGTGGGCTCGAGTCCCGGTCGTGACACCTGTGTCCCTAAGCAAGACGCTTAAGCATTATTGCTTCGTCCTTCGGACGGGACGTAAAGCCGTAGGACCATTGTGTTGTGTAATGCACGTATAAAGAACCCAGTGGAGGGGTTTGCCCTGGTGTGTCTGGCAGTGGCTGCTGAATGCGCCGCAGCACTTGTAGGCCCTTATAAGGTGCTAAATAACATTTGTTCTCATAATAAAACAAATAAAAAAATAAAAAATAAAAATTCTTAGACTGCTTCTGTCTGCTGCTCAAGCGGTTTGTGTACCTTATGGGTAGATACTTGCATTATTTAAGACTTATGACTTTCTTCAATTAATAATTTTCCACTCATCACTGATCCGTTTCCCTCTTTCTAGATAACTGGTTTCTTTGCCAGAAAGAACCTGTCGATCCTGAAGAAAACGGTAGACATGAGTCTGGATCGAACGAGGACCAATATCAAGTGGATGAAGAACAACGCCGAGGCTGTCAGGATATGGTTCATGAACGCGTATAATGAAGGGTACGGAACACAGTAACCATTCTTATTATTATGCAAGAAATCTCAGCTCACTCTCACTCTCAAATCTCAATCTACCGGGTCAGAATTGACCCGAATTGAATCCGGGTCCCATGGGACCTGACCCATTTCTGGGTCAGTATGACCCGGATTGTCAAATGTGTAAAAACATTTAGAACGAGGGCGTACGTTAATCATCATTAGTGTTATAATAAATAACAAATCTCAGCCCATTTCCAGTTTAAAAACTCCTGGGTCAGAATCGACCCGAATTGAATCCGGGTCCCATGGGACCTGACCCATTTCTAGGTCAGTATGACCCGGAATGTCAAATGTGTCAAAACACGTATAACGAGGGCGTTCGGTAATCATCATTAGTGTTATATAACAAATCTCAGCCCATTTCCAGTTTAAATACTCTCGGGTCAGAATCGACCCGAATCGAACTCGGGTCCAATGGGACCTGACCCATTTCTAGGTCAGTATGACCCGGAATGTCAAATGTGTCAAAACACGTATAACGAGGGTGTTCGGTAATCATCACTAGTGTTATATAACAAATCTCAGCCCATTTCCAGTTTAAATACTCCCGGGTCAGAATCGACCCGAATTGAATCCGGGTCCAATGGGACCTAACCCATTTCTTGGTAAGATGACCCAGAATCTCTGTCAAAATTACCCGAAACTGACGCAGAATACGAGTCAAAATTCAATATTTTTTAAACCAGTTACTTGGTCGGCCTGACCCAAAAATGAGTCTGCCCTCCCCCCCCCACCCCACCGGAATTTGGGTCAATTTTGACTGGTATATCAAAATCAGTGAAAGTGATTGGACATTTTCTCGGTACTTAAACAGATTCACCGTAATTTTATTTGGATACAAAAGAAAACAAGGATATTTGCTGTGATATCACGGTGATGAAGCAAGCCAGTTATAGAAATTATCACAAATGAAAAGGAATTTAGCGAGTGACTCCATGTAAAGTATACCTCTTTCTTCCAGGAAGATAAAGATTGGGTCCAAGTTGAACCAGCTGGTAACATTTTCGGGAAGTATTTGTTTGGAGGAAACATCAAACAAATGAACAAACAAAACATAAATCAAACAAACATTAAAACATCTAAACAAAAATATAAGCATGTGAAATGTCTGGCTGAATTATGAGCAAGCTTTTCTTGAAGACACACTAAAGAAAGAGTTGATTGTTTTAATCACACTGGCTGGCTGAAAGTCGCATCAGTTCAAGGAGAGATATTGTCACTTGCAAGCATATAGGATGAAATGCGTTGCGAATTGATTCTTCAATATTTTCTTTTCATACAATATTATTTTAATATAAAACTGTAAATTTCATCAATTACAGGAAAAGTGACAACGTTATGACGTCATTCTCATCAGATGACACCGAGTCAAGCCAGTCGAGTTCTAGTTCAGTCTAGTTGGAACCTGTTTGGGGGTATGACGTCATTCTTCTGCAACAATCGTTACAGTCACGTAAACAAATCACGTTGTTTCAATAAAGACCAAACTATTGACCCACTTCACCTGACGTCATCATCATACTATATTCTTGGTTGCGTAATATTTTGGGAGTCAATGACCCCGTGTGTTATACAGTGCAGTGCGCATTTTAAGCAGCGCGGCGTGTATACACGCTACCAGAATTTGAACGTACCAGAATTTGTACGTACATTAAGACTTCCAAAATGGCGACCGCGGCAGACAGAAGTCGCGTTTGACGTCGGTGCAATGGCAAGGGTTTCAATACAAGAACCAATATATGAGCTGATTCCAAACACCACCATAGTGCTAGCATTTATTTGGTTATTTGAAAAAGCTGTAAAAACGAACGAAAGCTGTACAAATTATTTGCTAAAAAAATTACTAACAACTTAAGTAATAACAACAATACCGTAACTACCTTGCTTGAAAGAGTTTTTATTAATGTATACGGCGACCATAGCCACAGTGTAAAACGTAAAATATGATGTCATTTATACGGATTTTGTATCAGTAGATGTATTTTTTACAGTGTTTGTGGCGTAACTCGTCCCGGAAGAGTGCATGATTGCCCATTTACAGGTTTTATGTTGAAATTCACTTATCAATTATAAGTAATTAAACAAAATATATTACAAGGGTCAACCAATTGCGCCACAATGGGCAAAATAAGTTTTGCAGCGGGCAAAATAAAATCCTGGGTTTTAAGAATAAGATTTTTGCAAAATATGTCTCGTGAATATTATTTATATCGAGACATTACTCTAAAGTTACATCGTAAAGTGGGTTAAAATTTGTGTTTTTAGGGAGTTATCTGTCAAACAGAAACCGCAATGATGGTGTTATTGTCAGAAACATACACAACTTTGACTAGACACAAAGCAGAGTTTCAACAGAGGGCGTTCATAGTGTTGGAAAAAGTAAACGATGTGACACTATACGGCGTTGCCGCAAAACAAAAAACACGACTTTTTGTAGGGGAAAATTTCTGGGGTAGCAATCTCAGCAAGCTCATATTATTCGCTGTTAGGGTTATACAGAAATTATTACGGCTGGAGTGAAAACCATGAGCAATTATTTTATATATTGTGAGGTGTGTGAACTCGGGCTTGTAATAGTTTTCTTTCCTGAAAAGGCGGGGTTAATGTTAACACAACCGCCTTTTCTGTTGGTATAAGTCCTTCCGTCACAAGCGTGCGTATCTGCTACCTCCGGCCTCCAAAGCTGGCATACGTTTGCGTATACTTTTACCTCAAAATTCGCCCATTTTATTAGCATTCCTTATCACATAAACATTTAATTTTTAGAATACCTCAGTCTTTGAAGAACGTATGCTAAAGCCAGGTCCAATTATTAATTTCTTCTTGCACACCATAGAGGACAAAATAGAGCAATGCATCTCCTTTGGGCTTCTGGTAATCAGTGGAGCCAGTGTTTGTGAAGTGGACGATTTGGCCACAGAGCTTGGCGCAATTTGTACACAGCACAGTGGAAGAAACTATAATGGAAATATTATGCAAATTGCACAGTCTTATTTTTTTTATCAACGGTCAATTTGAGGAAAAAGGGCACATCAGAAAAATGTTGTACGTCTGTTATTTTTACATTTGTATATTTTATCAGAGCATACTGATCGAAACGTTGAGTCGTTAACCACCGGTTCTGTTCAGAACCAACTTTACTCAAAAGAGATATTCACATGGTGTTACCGCAAACCTCTTTTAGTTATACCTCCACCATGCAAAGTTTCAAATCCTACTTGTATATTTTATGTTGCAATTTGATGCAAATTTTGAAATTTTCCATAATAAAAACGGAAAAAGACGACAAAGATAGTATCTTGCCTGCCAGGAAATGCCTTGGAATGAAGAGGGTAACTCTTTTTGTTAAGCAAGGTGACATGGTTTATAGTCGTTGAGGTAATGGATAATGATATTGAGGCTATCGTGCTTCTATGCGATCATTGTCATCTTATTTATTTAATAAATGCTTTGCTATTTGTTTGTTTGTTTGTTTATTTTTCTATGCTCCTAGTATTATTATTCCGTTGAAAAGGCTTATTTCAGGCCCGTGTAAATAGAACATCTATGGGAATACGAATAAAGGACACTGAGTTACAAGTCACATTTCTCTGTGTTATATTTTATTCATTGCCCCCCCCCACCCCTTCTGAACGTATCCCCATGGCTCAAAGTTAATTGGTTATATTCCGTTGGGTCGTATCCACTTTGGGTCATGACCCGATCCTCATTATAATTTTCAACGAAAAATGCACATATGTGTTTTGATTTGGCTCTGTGAGTTTACAGTTTGTGCAGTACAAGACCAGCTTGAACGAAAACGACAACAAGTGATCTTTGCTGGAATAAATGTTTAATGTTCTCAATCAATAAGGAAATTGAGTTCACATGAGAGTAAACAGATTTTATTTGTAACAAAAACAAGAAAGATTCGCCAAAAGCCCCGTTACGTCATCACCCATGTTACGTCATTTGTGGGAGCTCCGTTTTGTATAGCCGCTTTGATGCAACATGGAGGTATAACAAAGCAACCTCCCGCAAAATGACGTTGAAGTATTGTCTTTTTCACGCACACCGTTAACGGCTGAAGATAGCTAGTTTTTCACAAACCTTGAGGTTGGGGCTTTATTTTTGATCGATATAACGCAAAATTCAGAAGTGTAAAAATAACAAAGTTACCATTAAATGAATATGAATCACATTATAAACAAATTTAAATAGCATTCCCGTGAAATGTTTTTCGCTCAATAGCTGTTTAATCAGTTTCCAAATGTTATCAGCCCTACTCACTGTGCACACCACCAAATTATTCCATTCGAGTCCTTTCATTTCGTTGAACAGATTTTTTTGGCCGTGTATTTTGTTGCAATATGAGTGAAAATTGAAACAGTTTTCGAAATAGTATAACAATAAACGTTTATGAGTGCAATGGTGACACTATTGTCATGAGTTGAAATATGGAATGAACCATTTTAACGAGGCAAAGCCGAGTTGAATGGAACGTATTCAATCTTTCAACGAATGAAAATATTCTAACCATTGCACGAATGCAAAACATTCATTATTTGTTTGATATAACCATATAACATCTAGGTAGATCTTTGTCATTTGATCGGAAGATACAAATATACGAATTAAAACAAAAGCTGTCAATACAAGATTGCACTCTGGCATCAACTATCGGAGGTTGTTCACTGCTGTGTATTTTATGGTGCGGTTTAGTGTGCAATAGTACACACACATGCACGGTGAATATATAGTACCACAATGCACGGTTTATGACGTAAGGCCATGCAATGGTTTTGATTAATGAATGCCACGTGACATACAAATCCCCAGTGCAATGGCAAGGATCTACGTGGGTGTTATAAAAAACATTTGCATATGTAATGTCATTCTGGGCCCAGTCTCACAAAGCTGGTGAGAAAAATAGATCCTAAGGTCTAACACAAAAAGTTTAGGGTTATATTAAAAATAGATTGTTAGCAGCCAAAATGCCAAGCCACTGTGTTGTCACTACCAATGAACTTTTTAGTGTACATACAGCCTGTAATCTCTTCCAATTGATATGAATTCTTAGATACAGCCTGCAGACCCTTTAAAGACACTGAACACGTTTGGTAATTGTCAAAGACCAGTGTTCTCACTTGGTGTTTCCCAACATATGCATTCAAGCCTGTAAAAATTTGAGCTCAATTGGTCATCGAAGTTGCAAGAAAATGATGAAAGAAAAAACACCCTTGTTGTACAAATTTGTGTGCTTTCAGATAGGAATAAAAACTTCTTGCAAGAAGTTTTTATTATTTTAGTGAGAAATTACCTCTTTCTCAAAAACTACGTTACTTCAGAGGGAGTCGTTTCTCACAATGTTTTATACTATTAACAGCTCTCTGTTGCTCGTTACCAAGTCAGTTTTTATGCTAATATATATTTTGAGTAATTACCAAACGTGTACGATGCATTTAATAATAATAATAATAATAATAATACTTGAAAATAATTAAGCGCACAAATCCACCAAAGTGCTCATGGCGCTACTAATACAAACAATAACATACATGTACAATAATATAAAACAAAATGGAAACGTAAGCCTAAAGCTAAGAAGAAATCTAGAATACAATACAAGTGGCAAAGAAATACAAATCAAAATATATAAGAGGAAAAATAAAAACAAGTAAAAACAAACTATTAACTCACAAATACTTGTTTGAATAGATGGGTCTTTAGTGGGTTTTTTTAAAATTGGGTTAAAGAAACAGATGATTTAACTTGTGCTGGCAATTTGTTCCAGGCGTGGTGCAGCATGTGAGAAAGATCGGTCTCTCCATGAATGATTGGATATGGGCTCAATAAGGAGATTAGAATTGTAAGACCGGAGTTTGCGAGGAGGATCGTATTATTTGAGGAGATCATCAATATATGAAGGGGCATTGTGAGTGAGTGATTTATACACAAAAATGAGAAGTTTGTACTTAATCATACTGCTTATACTGGTAGCCATGCAGTGTAACTCTTTTAAAAGATGGGAGGACTTTTTAGTCAAGGTAATAACGAACACGAGCAGCAGAGTTCAGAATTCGCTGAAGACGTTCAATTTGAGTACAAGGAAGACCATATAAAAGTGAGTTACACATGTCAAGTCTGGAAACTACGACCGAGTGGACTATCTGCTCAGTCGCATTCTGTCTCAAATATTTTCTTACTTCTCCGATATTACGAATGTGTAATGTCGTAGAACGTGCAATACTAGAAATATGCGAACTAAGTGTCTTTTCCCATTGATCCGTATATTTCAAAGACGGGGTAATAAAATATTTCATCTTAAGGGTGCCATAAATTATTTGGACCAAATCTGAAGCTGATGTGATTTAATGACCGGCAGGTCACCACGAAGGTGCAACTAAATAACATGGTTCGGTCATATTTCGGTGTTGTGCCGGATCCCCAGGAATATAATCAGGTCAGATGTATAACACTCTATCAGAACATCAGACAATTGTTGAAAAGTCAACCCCCTGACGGTACCAGGGTGGAGGTGCTTGGCAGTAGTATCCAGGTAGGCCTACCCGTATAGCACATGGCCAACACTGGGTTGAATGTCAAAGACAAAACCACTACTTCGTGTGACCCAACATGTTCACAATATTAAGTATTTACTCTTTCACCGTTGAAATATTTCTCTCTGCTGTTGCTGATGTAATAGGGATGGTACAGACCAATTGGAAGAAGCTGAGGAGGTCAGGGAATGCTGAGTTCAATTTAAACAACCGCTCCATGGTTTCCTCTGTCGAACCCGGTGCATCTGTTTAAAACATTTGATGTGCTACAGCAACCCGATGCTCCAGGTTATTGGGGTCTATGGTAATGTTGGAAAACTTTGCGATTATAGGCTATAGCTGCCACGTCAGCGATCTGATTCTGGATTAGCTGGGTCGCACGCAATGCAGGCCATGAATAACATCATTGTTCCGAACAAAACGCCGATGCAATTCTGACGTCACCTTGTCAATGATTTCATATACATACTACGACCGTCGATTGGTGGAGAATTCTGTCTAGCACCAGTTTCTTGTGTTATCCCCAAATATTATGTGACCACGAAGTCATGGTGGAGCCCTTGTTATTGGTCTTGTATAGTTTCATCCATGGTTTTTAAAATGTTTTGGAAATGTTCACATCTCATCTTCTCGATGGTTGAAATCGTAGCCTCTATTAACTTAGATGCTTTGGCCATGGTCAAGGTCCAACGTGAAATATTAAATGGGTCGGAAAACATTTAACCGTACATGTAGTCTGGGCCAAGACTATATGTGAGAAGTATACGTGTAAATCTACTCATTTGAATTTTAAATGAAGATCCGGTATTTTCCAGCATGTATTTTTTTACTTTTCTCACTTGCATTTTTTTAATTTGTTTTATTTATTTATTTTTCGGGGCTAGACAAAAGTTGGCTGAAGCCCCCGTTGAACTGCGCCTAGAGAAAGGCAAATGGCAACTTGGCAGAAGTGCCCCCCCCCCCCAAGAAAAAAACCCCGATGCACCCTCTTGTGCCCCACTAGAATGTTACCCTACAGTTACGCTGCTGTGAGTACCCAAGCACTTTCACCCGAATCTCAAAAAAAAAAAAAAACACGCTAAGAAGTGACAACTTAAACAGATGTCAATGTTGATCGCAGCAATTTATAACTACAGTAACTCATCTGGCGAAGACATGGCAATCTGGTGAACATGAACATATGGTGAATGAACATACCCTCAAAGTTCAAGTTTTGTTCTCACTCACAAACGAAACAACAAAGTCTTATCCTTTATATAGTGCGTAGTTTGAAATATAAAACTGTTTTACCTTGTATTGATTTGAAGAGAGTAAACCCACTACACTCTAAAAGCTCACGGGTCAGAATTGACCCGGATTCCAGTCCCAGGGGACCTGACTCATTTCTCGGTCAGGCTGACTCGCAGACTGGTTAACAAAACTGGGTGTTTTTAACTTAGATTCTGCAGCAGTTTGATCAATTTCGTAGTCATTTAGACACAGATTCCGGGTTCACACTAACCAAGAAAGTGGTCAGGTCCCACGGGACTCGGTATCCAGGTCAATTCTAACCCGGGTGTTTTTAGAGTTTGAAATCAGTGGTCTTGCCATGGATGAAGGAAAGAAGAGGAGTTCGAACGAGCCTGAGATCAAAGAAGGTCCTTCCTCCATGGTCTTGCCAAGCTCATGAATGCTGTACTTTATCTTGATTCAATGAGATTTGACGAGCTTCCAAGCAATACAAAACCGCACCGTGCACTACCGATGCCATACCATAAAGCCGTTCAAGACGCTTTAGGTTTATTTTTTTTATTTTTAAAGCACAGCATGAAACAATCTGGTTTGGTCGAAGAAAAAATAAACAGGTAACGTGATATGTAACAGTTGGAGGAACCGTTACCCTGCAAGGGGACCTATCGGGCCGTCTATGAGACACTAATCTAAAGGACCGCTGGACGGCCTCCAGAAGTGAGACAACTTATTGCCTGAATTTTTGGTAAGTACATTCTAGAACACGTTTAGGTGCATAAAATGTGGTGGAAAATGCTTTTCATAACAAACATTCCAATTAGTGTTTATTGATCAACATCAACAAAATTCATTCTCGGGAAGGGCTATTCCACTTGTTTCTTTGAACTGAGGACGGTAATGAAAATATGTGCTTTTAAAACAAAAATAAAATACATAATAAAAAGTGTTGGTAGGTATTTATATCTTTACAATTGGGCACAGTTCTGTTAAGAAAGTCGTCACCCTCGTTTCAATTATATGATGAGTGCTTTGAACTCACATAATGGAGTAGTTTAGAGAAAACAAATGTGTTCCATATGGCCTGAGATTTGTTAACTAAATATGACAATATTGATTTCAGTAGTGTACACTGTACAGTGATAAAAAAAACCATCTTCTTCGATAGAATGTATCAATTACACCACGTAGTCTTGGGCAGAGGCGGGGCCAGGGTATTTGTATAGGAGGGGGCGGGGAGGGCGAGAAAGCGTTATGTCTTAGCAATTACGGTGTGGGGTCCAGGAGCCCGCCTAAGGCCCCTAGTGGGGTCCAGGGGCCTTCGCCCTTGGCGGGGGTTGAAGGGGCGGATCCCCCTGAAGCTTTTTGGTTGTAGCATGTCTGAATGGCCTATAAAAGCTCTCCTTGCTATAAATATTTAACTAAATTTGATATAAAACTAATACTTGGTTCAGTTCCCGAAAGCTGTTGGATTTTGGCATATTGTAAGACCAGGGAGGACTCCCCATCTTTATTAAATATGCCGAAATTATACAAGTTTTGATATCATAATGCACTTTCAAAGAACTCTTGAAACTTAAAAAAATACTTTGAACTACATGTACAGTCTACGCTAGGCACTTGATACACCTTCAGCAATACTTCGTTGTCAGTGGGCGTATGTGCGTGGTAATTTAAACAGTCTGGTGTCCTTAGTACAGTGCTACAACTGGCACGGATCCAGGACATTTTAAAGCGGGGGGCGAACCTTAAGTTAATTGCATGCAGTAACACCGATTATTATAGACGATGTGACCTCTGACGTCATTCGAAAACCATAACATGATGCTCGCGCATGTCGCCGGGCAAAACCTTTATGTACTGACAGCCAGCTCTAAAGGACACGCAATGTTACCATGAGTACGCGTCTTCTTGCCCGGCGGAAACGAGTGTTTTGTCAACAGAGGGCGGTTTGAATGTAAACAGAGGTCACATCGTCTATAATAGATCATTGTATGACTTGAGAGGGTGGTGGTCCAAACGTGACCGTGTGTCACACCCCTTTTTCGTGTATGTGGGGCATTTCTAAGAGAAGAACGAGCGAAGGAAACGCAAAAACTTACCCGCGTGGGGTCCGGGCCCGCTTTAGTTAGGGCACCGGGAAATTGTTAACATTAGATGCTCTCTTATAGGACACTTCAGAGGCGTTTTACACATTGCTTTTACCCAGTTGAACTTTGCTTTATTTGCCTTTGGGGGAAACCGGTTGGCTATAAGGGGCCACACGACACACGTTTAAAGGTATCGTACACGTTTGGTAATGACTCAAAACAAATATTAGCATAAAAACTTACTTGGTAACAAGCAACGGAGAGCTGTTGATAGTATAACACATTGTAGGAAACGATTCCCTCTTAAGTAACGTAGTTTTTGAGAAAGAGGTAATTTCTCACTAAAATAATAAAAACTTCTTGCAAAACTTCTTTTTAGTCCTATCTGAAAGCACACACATTTGTACAACAAGGGTGTTTTTTCTTTCATCATTTTCTTGCAACTTTGATGACCAATTATTGAGCCCAAATTTTCACAGGCTTGTTATTTTATGCATGTTAGGATACACCAAGTGAAAACTCTGGTCTTTGACAATTTCCGAACGTGTTCAGTGCCTTTAAATAATAAAACAGCCTTTTAGCCAGGATGTAATTGTTAGAACGGCAAGCAAATGCGAAGCCTTACGGCGTGGGGTCCGGGGCCCACAGTAGGATCCGCCGGGAATTGTTTTTAACATCAGGAGCGCTCTGGTGCAATCTAGGACTTTTAACAGGCAATTAACACAATACCCAGTTTTAAAATGTGCTTTATTAGCCTTTTAGCAATTATTGTTTTGCTATTTTTTGGGGGGGATTATTGGTTGGCTAATATTATAAGGGGGACACATGCTAACCGTTTATGTAGAAACAACATTCTAGCTATAGGATGTAGTTGCATGTATAGCGTAGGGCGTTTTACTTTATGAGAAGAATGAGCTAACGCAAAGCCTTTACGGCGTGGGGTTCGGGGTCCGCTTTAGGGCCCTGATGGTGAAAGAAAAATAATACCATTATAGATGCTCTCTGGTGCAATCTTGAATATTTCAGAGGCGTTTTATCCTCACTACTTTTTTGCCAAGTTTATTGAGATTTTGCTTTTCTTTGCCATTTATTTATTTACTTTTTTTTTGCTGGCAAAAATAAGGGGGAGCGCGTGCCCGGTGGCCCCTTCCTCCAACACAACTTTGTTTATTAAAAACAAATACATAACGCAGGAGTGTATGGTTAATTTCCCTCTGTCAACTTAGACTGAGACGTTTTGCATTTTACAATTTAATTCCATGTTTTAAGAACATCCGTCAAAGTGACATCATAGTCAACACGGTACAGTTAATAGTAAAATTGCCCACACAAGCCGAGATCTCACATTTTTCGTTGACATGACATCGTTCAAGGCATCACTTTTGACGTTGAGCCCATCTCAAAATTAGTCTCTTCAATAAGTCCCACAGTTTTTAGGTATGCACGTTGAGTCATGTATACAAAATAATTTTAAAAAACAAAAAATTCAAAATGGAATGTATAATCTATAATCTGGTCAACAGTTTTCCGGTTTTCAGGGGTGAACATATCTATTGAATATCTTCGGCCTGTTGTAGAACAGGGTTAGCGGTAGTCATAACAAAATGGGCAGTTGTACAGCAATTATTATTTTTTGTATTGCGTAATGTTGTTTTACCCTTCCCGAAGGCTTTCCCTACCTTTTTTTTGGGGGGGGGCAATGTTACCCGGGGGCACGTGCCCCCGCGGCTCCCCCTGGATCCAATTTTGTTTGTTAATAACAACAGGCCAGCCTACCTTTGTATGTTTCTACTTTCAATCTTACCGATGTTATACACTGCCTTTAAGCTTTTTCAAGTTGAAGTCCTGTCTGATGTTCACGACTGTCAAGGCAATATTTAGATAACCTCTGTACTACGATCCTATGATTTGTACACACGTTGCATTCAAGTAGAATATCGTATGGGAAACGATAGGCTTTCCGCTTGCAATAGTCTACTAGCGGTAGGTTGTACAATAATTTCTTACAATGGTGCAGTCTTTGTTTTGTTTTTAGGGTCCGTCGCGCCTTGCCTACTACTTAAACAAATCCATGAACTTGACTCCCGGTGACAGAACGACGTAAACAAACTCCGTCCCTTCAAACCGTTATAATGAATACAATAACATGTAATCAAATGCATCCTGTATAAACGCAGAAAGAAGAAGGGGCTGGGGACGGGCCAGCGGCAATCGCGATCCATGACCTATTCGATTCCGGTAATGCATTTCGTTGAGCTTTAGAAGAAATAATAAACAGTCTCTCCCTCCCTAAAGAAATCAAGTCCGCTAAAAAAAAAATAACAAGAAGATAAGAAAAAAGTACGAAGTACAGAGGTATAATGTAAATACTGTAAATAATGTCTTATAGCGGATTAGAATGCATGATTGCACACAACGTTATCGACCCGGTAACGGGAATGGTATTATTTTTTCTTTGACTTCAGCAGAATTACCAGGACTTCATTATGGGGGAGACAGAATTCAACCTTGAGGAAGCCACCACCACGGAGATTCACGGCGATCGCAAGGGTGGCATATACTGTACCGTCTCCAGAATAGTGCTTTCCATTTTGACCGTTAGTGTACTGATCGCTGCCACGGCGGTGATGGTGTACTACCTTCCCACCCGCCCTGTCGACCAGGTTGCGACAAAACCGCCTGTAGTGAACGATCCAACGACCGATACTGTTACTCCAACAAGTAGGCCTACCACTTATATCCCAGTCACCACAGCCCCACCCGATCTCATGAAGGGCCGGCTACCGAAGACCGTCCTACCGAGACGCTACGAGCTCAACCTCCGTCCGTTCTTGTACGACGATGACGTACCAGACTCAAAGCTCGGACAGAGATTCACTTTTGACGGCTGGGTCCGGATAAAGGTGGAGTGCATGGAAGCAACAGATGAGATCACCCTTCACTCCAAGAATATCAGCATCCATGGTATGCCAACTGTCCATAGCGTCAGTACATTGGATAAGACAGACATCTTTGAGAGTTATAAGATGATTGAGGAGTACACTTTCTTGGTTCTCAAGTTGAAAGAGATGCTTCGACCTCATGAAGAGTACGAAATCTACATCACATACTCCGGTATCATGGCTAATGACACATACGATGGTTTCTACCCGAGCAAGTACATCACATCACTAAACGAAACAAGGTAAGTTAAAATTATAACAGATGAAACGAAACTTGAGAGACTTTCCTAATATTTAGATCCATCCTTTTATGAAAAGATAGCAGCTGTGTGCTTTTGCAATGCGATCGTTTTTAGCGTCATATCAGGCAAAGGATAGTTTTAATTATCATTTTATGAGAAGAGACCTGGGGCCGATATCACAAAGAGATAAGACTAGTCTTATCTGAAGTTAGGACCAGTAACTGGTCTTAACTTAAGACTAGTCCTATCTCTTAGCATTGCCTAGGACTAGTCCTAAGTGAGGAAGAGTTTTGTGAAATTGACCCCTGGGCCCATTGCGCAGATTGCTGTCTTTCCGGCACTCTCTGTAAAGCGCAGAATTCCACGACTTGGTTACATTCATTTGAACGTAAGAAACAAAACCCCAGACAAATAAACCATCTAGACACCCCAAACAAAAACGAACGAACACGTATCCTTGATTCACATCGTTCAGACGCAGCAGTATGTCATTCTATCTTCGTAATATTTTGAAGCAAAGGTTGTCGTGGCTGAGCGGTTAAGAGCACCAGACCCTGGTGTTTCTGATCAACAGAGTGTGGGTTCGAGTCCCGGTCTTGCCACCTGTGCCCTTAAGCAAGACACTTCGTCCTTCGGATGGGACGTACAGCCGTAGGTCCCGTGTGTTGTGTAATTCACGTAAAAGAACCCATAGTGCTAAGACAATGGGTTTGCCCCGGTGTTTCTGGCAGTGGCTGCTGAATGAGCCGCGGAACTTGGCTACATAAAAAATCGTTCTCACAATTGAAAAATTTCATAAACCTGTTTTATTTTGTTTCTGTTTGTTCGAGCGCCTTTAGTGCCTTATTGGTAGATACGTGCGTAATAAGAAGATACATTATTAGTATTATTAATTACAGATACATTGCAACCACCCAGATGGAAGGACCGTTTGCCCGCCGCGTCCTACCGTGCTTCGACGAGCCTACATTCAAGGCATCATATGACGTACAACTAGAACATCGTACAGATATGAGCGCCTTGTCCAATGGCATCGAGATACGACATCTCCAGTTGGACAGTCATTGGTCTAGGACTTACTTCAAGAGGGTGCCTTCAATGCCGACGTACCTTCTTGCATTTATAGTACATGACTATTCGTCCATCAACGTCACAAACGCACACGGATGTTTGGTAAATCAGTATTTACATTTATAAAATATAATTGAATCGTCAACATGAAAACAATACTAAGACTGATAGTTAACCCGTGATACGATGAAATATTAATTACAAATTGAAACAGATAGTACATCATAACGGCCTTGAATTTGACTATTTGGATGACGAACAAATTCCTCCTTGGAATGTAAAGACCCAGTAGTTGTTGAAATCCAATGACGTCATGTTTGAATTTTGGCTCTGAAAAAGTCAGGAACCAAAACATCCCCGTACAAAGGTGTACAGATACAGACCCATTTTTTTTTGTATTAATTTCATCGGACGTTTTGGACGTTGACGATTTTTGCACTGGAAGGGTATCGAATGCAATGGCAATTTACACCATTTTACTGTGAGGTATAGAGACTTGTAATTTTCCCCCACTCACATGAGGACTCCATCTATTCGAAACTGAGTACATCACAAAAGTGAATTTGACATTTTCCTTTCCTCCTTAATTTGTCAAGAGACATACCGTAAAAAAACCAACGTGTGAACTCTTAAAAATCAAATTCATTGGTCGACAACGAAGAGGTGCTGTTATGTTTTGTCAGGGAATTATTGCGCGTTCATATTATAACACAACGTGCTTATTCCGATTCCTCCAAACGAAACAAGCATATGTAATTTTCAAGGCACTTTTTAGGAAGAGATTTTTGGTCAATGAACCTTTGCCCGTCTGGGTATTAACATTCTTGTTTGGTTTTCAGATTCGCATTTGGTGCGAGACAGAATTGATCAACCTTGCTCCGTACGCTCTCAATGTATCAGATTTAGTACAGACGTATTTCGATGACTACTTGGACAATAAGTTCCCATTGGATAAACAAGGTGAGGATCCCCCAAAAAATCATGTATGATCTCCAATTTTGTTTTTTGTTTTGTTTTGGTTTTGTTTTTTGGGGGTGTTGGGGTGTTTGTTTGTTTGTTTTGGTGGCTTTGTTTTGTAGTTCGGGGAAAAGCAAACTTTAAGCATAGTTCGGAAATCATCATTTCGACCTCGGTCGACCATCACCATCTGTGATAGAGACAGTTGGTGGTGTAAACATCCTGGCAGCAAATTCCAGTCGTTCATGAGTTTGTTTGTTTTTGTTTTTTTTAACTCAGTGACTTTTTCAACTACTGAAGTAGGACTGGCAGATAAGTTCGAAAAAGGTTAAACCCCTTCACAAAAAGTGGTGTACGTCTAGGATTTCTGGACAGAGTTGCTCGGCGCACTTAATATGTAGAATTTAACACGCCGAGCTGATCAGAGCATTGTGCCCACTTGTCGATTAGCTCCCGGAAAAAGTTTGGACATTATAGGAAAGAGCTTCTTCAGTGGGATGTTTGAAGACCAACAACAAGAATTATTGAAATTATTATTATTATTTTAATCTGTGTTTTTTGAAGATCACATTGCCATACAGTATTTATACGGGGCAATGGAGAACTGGGGCCTGATCACGTATGCGGAAGAATATCTACTAGATTACAAGGGTGAACTGAGCAACGACACAAGAAGGCACATCTCAGGAACTATAACACACGAGCTGGCACATATGGTAAGTTGATTTTATCTTCACTACTTAAGCCTACAAATTGGACGATATGTTTGATGTTGTGGCAGTAGACTTCCATACAAAAAAATCCCATGTATACAGAAAACTGTGTTGGAATTTCGTCTGATAGCGCCCTCTTGTGACCCATCTTCCTTCAGCTCATGTTGCTGTACCGTATGGGAACAAACAATCCCTAAATCATTTTTACCATAACCAAATTAATCGTCTAATCTTAATTGGCTCCAGGAAGGAAGACTACCAAATAATTCTTTTTATCAACTTTTTGATCCCCAGTGGTTCGGAAATCTTGTTACCATGGAGTGGTGGAACGACCTATGGCTGAATGAAGGTTTTGCTACGTATATGCAACATATAGGCGTCGATCTTGTTTCACCGGAGTTAAGATCGGTATGAAATGTTGCTTAACTGCGCAATGACACCTCTATTGTAGCTGACAGCACAAAATTACTTAAAACAGTTAATACCTAACCCTCCCCCTCAAAAAAAGAAAAAACAGAAAAAAAGTAAAACAAATATATATATATATATATATAACAAATTAAAATAAAAAATAGCCTCCCGATATGGAACAAAAAATGATTTTTTATTATTATTATTGATATCTGCAGACCCTAGACAGAGGATTTATACAAGAATATGTAAAAATAAGTTTTCTTATTAGTGTAAAAAACGCGTTTTCCTTAGTGCTGCCAGCTAAAGAAACATGGTCCATTTTAATGCTTTATATTTGTCGTTCACCGAGAGAGTGATGTTGAAAAATCAAATTTATTTTCATGATAACCTGAATACGGAAACGAATCTTTAAGTTGAAGGCATTCAGTTTTGCTGTGTGGTTTCCCTGCCTTGCATCTCTAATGACCCCGGTTCAGATCCCGACTCATAGACTTGAGCCTTTTGCTTGTGGATTGGGTTGTCAGTCCGTATCTGATTGCTTACGAATTACAGTGCAAGGCCCTTTTGAATTCCTATAATAACAACAAAAATTACATTTTAACAGGAAGGCACTTTTCCTGTGCACATAAACAAGGCAAATCATTAAAAAGGGTAACAAACTTTTAATCATCAATTCCCAATCTCTCTCTGCATTATTTTCAGTTCGAAACATTTTATCCTGATGAAGTCTCGTTAGCTTTATACGTCGATGGTATCGGTTCATCTCCGTCCCTCAGGGAACCGATCTATGCGACGGAAGACGACATAGAGGGGACTTTTAACGAAATTACATATTCAAAGGTAAACAATTCCATGCTGACCATACTAAACGTGTTTTACAGGTGTCTACTTTATTTGCAAGCTCACTTTGTCTTCTTTCATTTGTGATGGTGCTAGAGTCACGCATTAAAAAGTTTTGTCACGCACTACTTAGTGTGGTAACGCACTTACACGCACACATTGTGGATACCAACTAAGCTTCGGTCAGGTATTAAAACGTGTGGTTCTGAGAACCAAAACATGTCAAAATATATTGAATATTTACATGTTGAGTGGACTTGGCACACGTTCACACTCAGTTTTCAAGAAACACATTTTATTTGATTATTTTTGTACAAAGGAAGCATTTCTTACAAACGAGGTAATTCGTCTCAAGGGGTAACCAGAGCAAAACATGAGCTTTTAAAACAGCTTCCAATCGAAATGGAACCAGTTTGTACTATAGGGTTCCATACAAACAAAATGTAGTTTTCCTAAAGTATACGATAACAAAGCAATGTTCGGGAGAATATGCAATGTAATGTGGGTCTGTGTACCCTACTCTCTGTATAAGCCCGCAACCCCCCAAAGAAAAAACAACAACCCCCAAAAAAGAGATTTCTGATATTTCTAGTCAGTGTTCTGTTTTTAAAGGGAGGATCTATCCTCTGGATGATGGAGCATTTCTTGACCCTCAATGTCTTCAACCAAGGAGTACGAAACTACCTCAAGGAGCGGGCTTACAAGAATGCCAATGCGGAACATCTATGGGACGAACTGACCTACGTAAGTGTCTCTTGGTATGAGACAATCAAGCAGTAATAATGTTTTGCAAGGCACATTGTCAAAGCAAACCATCTGTAAGCTAATGGGTTTTGTGTAATAACCCCCCCTCCCCCCCCCAAAAAAAAGAGTGTTGTAACATGTCGAGCATAAAGCAAACAACAAAAACAAACAAACAAACAACAAACAACAAACAACAAACAACAAACAACAAACAACAAACAACAACAAAAACAAAAACAAAAAAAAACAAAAACCAAAACAACAAAAAACAAACTACAAACAACAAACAACAAAAAACAAAAACAAAAAACAAACAACAAACAACAAACAACAAACAACAAACAACAAAAAACAAACAACAAACAACAAACAACAAACAAACAACAACAGCAGCAGCAGCATCAGTAGCAGCAGCAGCAGCAAAATTAACAAACGAAATAAACCATAACACAAAACATAAAAGCTTTGAAAAAAAATTATTACAGTGCTGACCATTCGATTATTTTTAATTTCTCTAATCTGTGGCTTCGGCTGTTGAAACGCAAAGAACATTTTAGCAAAATGTTGTCGGGCAGAACTCACATTTTCGAAAAGCATTAATTCACAATACATATTAACCTTTACAAAGGCGGATAAAGACGTCGGGAAACACGACGTGAAGAGAATCATGGACACGTGGACCCTTCAGCCAGGCTACCCTCTGATCACTCTGACAAGAACGGGACAAGATGTTGTGGCCACACAGAAAAGATTCCTTTTTATTTCCAACTCCAACATATCGAGAGAATTTGACAGTCTAGGGTAAGGCACGGTATCTCAAATATATTTAAATTTCAAGTAATAAACCACAAGGGAAATTGACTGCGTAAATTGTAAGTAATTTGGGGTTGAACAAAGACAAATTGACTAGAAAGAGATTTTAACCAACGACCTCCGGATTAACGTGCCAGTGCTCTACCAACTGAGCTATCTAGCCCTATACTGGTTCTCTCCCTAATTAATTTGTCAATATCTTTGTTCGGGGTGCCAGTCAGAAGCCATACAACCTTTAACTGCCAAGTTTACGGTACAACCTGGGAAGTGGCAGTCAGGGGATCACCTTATTTAAGGGAATGTGAATTTTTAACTCGGAACTTACATTTCTCTCGTTAAAGGTTCCCCCAAAACAGTCACTGTGCATGTTGAGTGCCGTTCCAGCTTCATAACGGGAAAATACACATTGCCTTTTATGGACTAAAAAAGACCCACAAAAAGTTGAGGTAAAACAAATAATTATAAACAATTTCACAGCGACATTGTTTCTTTTCACACAGGTACCGTTGGTACGTTCCATTGACGTACGTGTATAAGTCCGGACCAGCGGATCAATTTGACAAACCGGAACAAGTATGGATGGAACCAACGGACCAGTACTGTGAGTCACTCAAGTCAAACTGTTTACCAATTAACAAGATCCGAAAATCTGAAAATATCAAAAAGATCCGAAAATCTAAATTTTTTAAAAGGATCCGAAAATCTTAAAATGATACCATATCCAAACCGTTATTTATTGCAGATATAAAATATACTCTGTTCTTCCTTTAATATAATGTGTCAACTTCTTTTGAAGTTGAGGTAAAAAGAAATATATTCTTGTCTGAGCCAGCTGGGATTCGAACCAGGGTCTTGCAATATGCAATACCATCAGTTATCCAACTGGGCTAATCGTTCTACTCGTAAAAAGTGTGCTTTATTGTACATATCTCTCACAAATAAAACCTCATTGACAGAATGGCTCAGTATATACACAGAAGATACTTACTAAGGGATCTATACAACATTATCCCTCCCAGATAAAGAGCCATGCTCCCTACAAAATAATATAGAGAATTTACAGAGAAAAGGGTATGTGCTCTCTTTATTCGGTGAGGGTGCACTTGGTATTCCTACACTCTGGATTTATATAATGCGATAATAGTATTTATGAGTATTATCCACACAATTTTCATTTAATAATCTGACACATGTACCATTTTTAAGTCTTGCTAAAACTAACATCCCTGTTTTGGCTCAATTTTTGTCCATAGCTTATTTCAAATTACCGGAAGAGGCCCCATCTGGTGACTGGTACCTTGCCAACGCTAACATGGTTGGTTTCTATCTCGTCAATTACGAAGACGACAACTGGCAACGTCTCCTGGACCAAGCTGCCACCGATCCAAGTGTAATTTTCTCGATTCATGCGTTTATCAATGCCTTGGAAAAAGTATCACAGATGGACACTGATTCGGAAGGGAACGCAAAACGAACCACTCAAAGGACATGATTGGCTTTTGGAAGATTAAAATTAATTCCCATTCTCTGGATTTCAGTAAACCAGCATTTTGTCAAACACCTGAAACGGATTTTGTTTTGCAAAGATTTTCTGCGCATTCTTATTGGCCATACTTCGATTCCAGCAGTTATTTGAGTGTCTTCAGATGCTATTTCGTTGACTTGTTGACAGAAATTCAGACTGAAATAAGTATCTGGAGGATTAATACTAAACTTTATTTTCAGGAAGATTCCAAACTGAATGTATTTCTTTTTTTGATTACCACTAATTTGTTGTACTTTGGGGGTTTTTAACGGGGAAAAGCAGGAGGTGTAGTGGCTAAAGATAGCCTCTCCAAAATACAAAAGTTCGTTAAATTGAAGCCAACTGTGATAAACACCTTTATACTTTCAATAGGTTTTCCCAGTGGAAACTAAGGTTGGACTGATCGACCATACGTCGTACTTAACAAGAGCCGAAGTCATTCCGAACTACATCTATCAAAACTTCTCAACATATCTTGGACCGTCTTCCCGTTCGACTCGCCGGGCTGTGGTGGCAACATCCTCCTACTTTGCCAAGATGCTGCTGAGCGATGACACGGGTCGGTCCCCATCCACCTCCTCCTCTGCAGTACAGGTAAGATTGGAATGTCGAAGAAGCGTCCTTTTAACATGACTACATTTGATGTCAGCGCTAACCTCTTGTTACCGAGTCAATGGTCTAGTGGTATGACATCTGCTCAATAACTGGAAGTACGAAGCATGAAGTACCGGTAATACAATGTTTATCACACATCGGTATAAGGTTAAAATAAACAATAATAATGAAGTTAGTTTTTCACTCCTCATTCACATCTGATATTCGTTTCCACAAATCAAAGAACAAGTTCGTAGTTCAAGTTCTGTACAGACTTGCATCTGTATCCCAGGACAGAAGGACACGACGAGAACATCAACATAAAACACATTAACAATACCTACAATCCAACACTAAAATGACTTAAATACAAAGGCCGGATTTAAAACCAAATGTAAGCCTCCAAATTTTTGACATAATGTCCCTCGATGCCGGTTATTCTAGTTTGTAGAATGTTTAATGTATTATCTCTTATATCGGTGTCAATGTACGCATTTTGTTGTTTTAAGAGGCAATTTGGTGGTTGTTATTCCACTTCTTCTTGTTTTGTTTTACTTGACAGAATTATATGCAGAAATTAATAGAGCCACTGTATGCTGAGTCGGGTTGGAATGACACCTTTACATCAGATGTTCCAAGGTATAAAACATTATTGTTAATTACAGTGAAACTGAAAGAACAATTTTATTTCATGTGTTTTGCGTTATGTATTGTCGACTTGGGGCTAAAACCTACGGAGCTCCTAAAGGGACAGGTAAAAAACAGTTGAAAAGGTAAACAAAACATTCAAAATTACTTTGTTCCCTCCACGAAATAATATTTCGTTCATTCGAAAAACTATTTCCTTACCACGAAAAAGCATTTGGAGGGAACGAAATCATTACGTGGGAACGAAATAACATTTCGAGATATCAAAATAATATTTCGAGGGAATTCAATAATAATTCGAGGGAATGAAATCATTTTAACATTTGTTTTACCTTTTCAATTTTTGTTTACCTGTCCCTTTAGGGGCTCCGTAAAAATCACATAAAACAACCCTTAAATTAAAAAAATTACCCCTTTATAGAGGAACATTTTGGAGAGCCTTTCAATATCATATCTGAACGTGATAAGCAGATTTTCATACTTTTGAGAGAATATAATTTGCTTTTATATCAAGCGCCATTTAGGTTCCCGTGGCTGCATACTCCCAAGGAGTTAACGAATGCTTTTGACTTGATGAGACCACAATTAAGCTTTATTAGCGCGAAATAAATGCCTGTTTGTTAGATGATTTCTTAATTATTATTGTTATTATTTAGTTTTGTGGAAAGAAACAATTGATGCCTCATAAGTGAACATAATCACTGTATCTCGTAAGCCTGATGAGGAAACCTGCAAACAAGTGTGCTTGCTAAGTGAACCAGAAACACCGGGGTTAACCCTACTCTTCTACGATAAGTTTTCTAGGTTCTTTTACGTGCACTACCAATCATACTACACGGGACCGACCATCCGAAGGACAGAAACAATTTGGTAAAAGTATCTTGCTCAAGGACACAAGTGCCACGACCGGGACTCAAAAGCTTACTGTTTGTACTCGCGTTCGTTTTCCCCAACAGACAACGCAGAAAGAAAAGCCAATTTGATGTCACATCTGCTGCTTGTTTCCATAGCAACAGCCACTGTGTTGACAAAGCATCAACATTAATGAAAGCACACATGGACGAGGAAAATCCTATCACGTGAGAGTAGTAAACTAAGTTTGTATTAAACAATAATATCATTTACATGCAAGTGCCACTCATTTTTGTATGAATGTGCCCATACCATCTTAAAACACTTAATGATGCCATCGGTCACTTATTGAGTGTCCGTTTTTAATTTAAAAGTCGTTACTCCACCATTTGTTTTTCTTCAAAAATCTAATGTGGGGAGGGGGGAGGGGGGGGGTGTCACCAAAACAAAATCCATCAATGACCAGGTCTCCCGGAATTCCCACAGGAATTGTACAGCAGTTAATTAACACTCAGTCAATAGCCACTACTGGGTGAAATGAACCATATGGTTTCCAGATGGCTTCATCTGTATACTTGTACAATGGCTGTAAGCAGTGACCTGAATTTGTTTTATTAAGTCAGAAGGGTCCATATCTAATGGTGTACGAAATTTGAACATGATTTTTTTTCTTCATAAAAATGTATTACATTCTAATATCAAAACGGTCACGCAAAAAGTGACCGATGCTGTCCGAGTGTGATTTTTTTTTTGAGGGTGTCACGCAGGGTACCAGCCCGGGCTGTTGGTAACAAGTTTCGCGTGGAAAAAGTAAGCCACACATAGGTCCCGGTTCGTTGATTGCAAAAAGGTATCAAAGAACTTCATTAATTTCGGTGGATAGAAGTATAATTAGTAATTGAGGAATGAATGGCATACTTTATTTTAATTACATAGAGACAGACTATCATTTTATTTTATTTCATATGTTTTTCCTCAGAGTTTCCCCGAACCTTAGGTCAGTTGTGTATTGTAATGGTATTCGTTTCGGTGGCCGATCAGAGTGGAACTTTGGATTGGAAATCATGCAGACGACCACTGACCGACAAGAGAGGGCTCGATGGATGAGCGCCCTCACGTGTTCAAGGGACACTTCACTTTTGAAAAGGTACTCTGACTACTAGTTGAGGGGAAGGGATTGACGTAAATGAAATTCTCATGTTTCTTATTCCTGTTAAATTGATTTCTTTGTATTGAAAATTTGATTATCTCAGTTATCTGGAGACGGTGATTGAGATGGGCCTATATCGTGGCGAGGCTGCAGTAATCCTAATGGGCGTGGCCGAGAATCCAGCTGGTTACCAAGTGGCTTGGGACTTCATCCGTAGTAACTGGGAAGAGACTTACGCGCTGTAAGAACCCATTCTGTCAGTATTATAAAACCCCCAAAGAGTGTACAAAACAATGCACATTATGCATGCACCCGGTCAACGTGTTTTGTTGTTAGGGGTCAACTTAAAGGAGCACATTGCCTTCGGATTGGGCACTTTTGGCTATACCAAGCGTTTGTTTTGAAGTTATTATGGTTGGGAAGTAATTTTTGAGAGATTTGAAGGCAATATGCCCATTTGATGAACCAATGCGTAAGAATTTTGGTCGTTTACATACATGTTCCGGTACATCACTTAAATCATTAGTGGCGTTCATAAACGACACATAGATTAGTTTATGAGTAATCAAACAAAAACATACCGAGTTATAATTAAATAACGGTACATAGGTCCAAGCAGAGTCCACGAAACAAATGCAATACAATCAAAACATTTAAAGCTTAGACCAAAACTCATATTAAATGGATATTAAGAAGTTTCTACATTTCTGGAATTGAATTTCCAGGAACAACCTTAGCTGATTCGATTCCATTTAATTTCACTCACTTTGTCTTTCATGGAAAGGTAATGGTTACTAAAGTGGAATTTAAAAATAATAATATAGATACCAGATTTGTAAAACCATGGACTTGTGGAAGACATATTTTTTTGATGACAGTTTTCTTAACCTTTTGTACTTCCCTGTACTACTCCTGGTAAAGATGTTTTTCTTGGTTGATTTTTTATTTAATTTTTTACAAGAAATAAAATAATTGTTCTTCCAGGTTAAAAGGAAATCGTGAGATTTCATTGTCCGATGTCTTCGGAGAAATCACGTCTTTTTTCAACACACGGGAGAAACTGCAAGAGGTTTGTTGCAGTAGGGATAAACATAGACTAGTTCCCCGTCTGTATCCCTCATCAGGATAATGACCGGGGGCCATCAAGACGCAAAACTTAACACTCGATGATGCCATCGGACTGCAGTCCGCTGTCCGGTTTTAATTAAATAATCATTACTCCGCCATTTTGGGTTTTTTTAATCTAAAAAATGTAGCATTCCCCATCTACACCTATAGCCAAATAGCATGGTAAATGTCTTGTTACCATCCGGGGTCTTTTTCACACACACACAAATCCATCCATGACCAGCTCTCCCGGAATTCCATAGGAATTGCACAGCAGTTGCTTGACCTTGGTGTCAATAACAACTATACTTGGAGAAGTGAACCATTATGGTTTCCAGATGGTTTTTTCTGTGTACTTGTACAATGGCTGTAAGCAGTGACCTGGTTGTTTATTTGGATGAATTGAGTAGGATCCATATCTAATGGTTTGGGCCATTTGATATTGATTGGGTTCTCCACAAAAATTAGTTACACGCAAAATACAAACGGACTGCAGCCTACTGAGCGATGGCCTCACCGTGTGATTTGTTTTTGGTGATGTCATGCAGGGAGTAATAACGTAAAGATTTTCGGGCTAGGGTATAATTGTATTATCTTATTTCCATATTTATAAAGACCTTCAAGTAGTGTAGGGGAAAACTTGGTATTGGGATGCATTAACCTTTCATCATGTCAAATTTTTATAAAAATCAAGCAATGCAACCTCCTTAAAATGTATAAGATTTTGTGTTTCTTGCAATGAGCTTTGTACAAATTGTGCCTGCATGATGTCCAGGCTCTGTGGCTCTTTTGTAAACAAGGTGCCTTAAGTGACATATTCTAAAGATGTCTTCATCCCCCTTTTAACGGGGTCCGAAATACATTTTTAATTTGAATATCCAAAAAGACATTTTCTTAGATCATTTTCCTTTAATACTTTCATTTCTAGTTGCTGGATTTTGGGGAGAGTCACCGCCTCAGTGTACTGAAGTATGCGTATCAAGCGGCCATTACAGAAACGAAGGTTAACATACGATGGATGGAAAACAGCGCACAGCAAACGGACCAATGGTTCGCGTCAATAGTCTGATAACGGAAGCCTCGACGAGAGCGCTGTGGCATCAGCACCAACACAAACAACCACGACACCAAAGAGCACGACCATGACTATAACAACAGCAACAATTGGAACAATAACGACAGCAAAAGACACAATCAACATTTGTATTAAACAATATTTATCTATTAGTATTACATGATCAGAATCAGACTGATCAGAAGTTGTATATTCTAGCAATGTGTCATTGTGAAGATATAAAAATGCCAACTCTTGAAACTGATGATTACTATCCGGTGATGCAGTCGATCACTAGAACAAACACTAACTAACTCTGATAATTGTGTTCCCGCTAAAACCTTCATTTGTTTCATTTCTTTTGGTATAAATACCAATTAATTAGATACCCTCTACCTTGGAGAAACGCACTGACTATCAAAACTAAGTCAAAGCCCTTTAAAAAAAAATGGAGAGACTTTCCTAATATAACAGCTGTTTGCTTTTGCACTGCGGTCATATTCAGCGTCATACCCGGTAGTTTCTGCGCATAATGCTGCCTTTGTGGTTCTCTCTGTAAAGCGCAGAATTCCACAACTTGGATTGAATTTGAACGTATGAAAGAAAGAAAAAACAGACAAATAAACCACCGTACCTAAACACCCCCAAACAAACAGAAACATACGCAACTTCTACATAGACACGAAGCAGAGTTTCAACAGAGGGCGTTCATTAGTGTTAGAAAAACTAAACAATGTCACACTATAAGTCGTTGTCGCCTCACAACAAAAACGACTTTATGTAGGGTATCATTTCCGGGGATGCGATCTCAACAAGCTCATATTATTCGTTGTTAGGGTTATGCAGAAATTATTACGGCTGGAGTGAAAACCATGAGCAATTATTTTGTATATTGTGAGGTGTGTGAACTCGAGCCTGTAATCGTTGTCTTTGCTGAAAAGGTCTACTAGCACAACGGCCTTTTCTGTTGGTATAAGTCATTCCCATCACAAGCGTGCGTATCTGCTACTTCCGGCCTCCTAAACGCTTGCGTTTAGTTTTACAAAAAATCAGCCATTTCATTGTTCAAAAGCATTTCTCATGACATTTCAGAAGACCCTATGTCTTTGAAGAACGTATGTAAAAGCAAGGTCCAATTATTAATTTGTTTCTTGCATATCATCGAAGATAAATAAAATAAAATAATGCAACTCCTTTGGGCTTCTGGTAATCAGTGGAGCTGTGTGTGAAGTGGACGTAGAATTACGTCATACTTATAAACAGGACAGGTCATTACATGTTGACAAAAGATCGAGCCACAGAGCTTGGACTTCCTGCTGGTGCAATTTGTACAAAGCACAGTGGAAGAAAGTAAAATTTAATTAGGGAAAATATGAAAATTGCAAAGTCTGTCAATATGAGGAAAAGGCGCACATTGGAAAAATCTGTTATTTTTACAATTGTGAATCTTATATTGGAAAATGATGCAAAATATGTAGATTTTCATATGAGCATGGAGGATAACAAATGACAAAAATAGTATCTTGCCTGCCAGGAAATGCCCTGGAATGAAGAGGGTAACTCTTTTTGTATACAAGGTGACATGGTTTATAGTCGTTGAGGTAATGGATAATGATGTTGCCGCCATCGTGCTTCTATATGCAATCATTTAATTGTCTGAACTTTTTGTCTCAAATACTTGATTTATCATGTTTGTAACTAGAACCAGTAACTGGGGCGCTGTACTATTTTATTTTTTTCGAAATTTTGACATCTGCGCTTTATATTCAATTGTCATCTGTTGAATTATCAATTTTTTTCTATTTTTATTGTGCGTTTGTTCGTTTTCTATGCTTCTAGTATTATATTCCGTTGAAAAAGCTAATTTCAGGCCCGTGTAAATAGAACATGAATAAAGTACAATGGGTTACAAATCACATCTCTCTTTGTTATTATTGATGTTTCATTCACAAGGTCAATTTTTTTTGCTACACATCGGAGTCAATGCTCCCCCTCCTTCTGATCGTATCCCGGGGCCAAATTGAATTGGGTTATATTCCGTAAAGACGTATCCTTTTGGGTCATATCTCATATTACGATCGGGCTTGAGGACCTGGACTTTGACATACAATCTAACATTTTACGGATATTGAACCCGGTACGATTTTTATCAAATTTTGATTTGAAGAAAGTTGACACAACTCAAGGATAAAGTGATAAAGATGATACAAAATATAAAATGAGGCTTATGTTCAGCGCATTATCTTGCCTGCCAGAAAATAGACTGGAATGTACGAGGTCACCCTTTTTTGAAAACAATTTGAAGGTTTATATGAATTGGAGGAGCCTTATACATCTATTCTCTTCAGAATGTAAATTTTCCGACCCCGAATCAGCCGTCATTTCACTATTATTAAATAATGTACACCGTGTGGTGACTTAAGTATGCATCTCTTGAAGTGCCATCCACCTTGTTAAGATCCTGAGATAAGTTACTGCAGGATGATGACATCATAAACGTAAGATGACGACATCATGAGATTATTTATCTCGGGATAACGACATCTTGAAAGTAGAATGTCGTTTTCCAGATATCGGGATGAGGACATCGTGAAAGTAGGATGCTGTCTTCCCAAGAAAATAATTTTCTTTGGTTCTCGACATTGTCAGGATGTTTTCATTCCATAATGATTTATCTCATGAAGTCGACATCCTACGTTCAGGATGTCAACATCCCGAGATAATTTATCTCGGGAAGTCGACATCTTACTTTCATGATGTCGAGATGTCGACATCCTAAGAGAAAATATAATCGGAATGACTACGTCTCACTTCAGGATGTCGTCCATACCGAGATAAATCATCCCAGGATGTCACCATCTTACGTTTAGGGAGTCATCATCCTGCAGTAAATTTTCTCAGGATCTCAACACGACGGAAGGAACTTCCAGAGCTCCGTAAATCAGGATTTTGTTCGAGGAAAAATTGTTCATAAAATAAAAAAAACAACAAATAATTAAATGATGTCAAATGTTGATTTTGTGTTCTCATCTGTTTGATAAATCACACATTCATAAACATGTCTGACATGCCAATGATGAGATCTCCAATCATACAGTATAGATACAAATCTCACCGAATTCATGTAGAAATCAAACTTACACGTTACATTTGCAGTCGTGACTGTTGTTCACTCACTCCATGCCAAGCAACTGATCAGACAAAATATGGACTCCACACTCAAACAAATTACAAAAATTGCATATCAATGTCAGGGAAATATTCACGTTCTCTGAAGGACTTAATACACCAGCCTCGTTGGCCCTGGTCATTCTATTGAAATTAACGACCGCCCCGGGCAACAAAGGTATGTTTGGGATCACTCCACTTAGCGAAAAACAAAGCAATGTTTTGGACGGTTCGATACTCCGTGTTACGTGCACACGTATTTGGGATGATGATGTACATATTCAGGAAAATCAAACCAACTCAAGATACGATCACGAGGATTGTTCCCACTATTCTGATGCCAGAGCGTAAGCCGAAATCGTGGTTTCGAAATGGGCAAGGAATCCCCACATGATCCGTAGATTTCAAGACATGGTAATAGCAAACATTTCATCTTAATGGTGCCATAAATTATTGGCACCAATTATGATGCTGATGTGATTTAACGACCAGCCGGTCACTACGAAGGTGCAACTAAATAACATGGTTCAGTCATGTTTGGGTGTTGTGCCAGATAATACATCCCGGCATGTAATCAGGTCAGATGTATAACACTCTACCAGAACATCAGACAATTTGTTGAAAGTCAACCCCCCTTAGGGAACCAGGGTGGAGGTGCTTGGCGGTATACCCAAGTACCCATAAAGCATAGGGCCAACAAAAAATGGGTAAATGTCAAAGACAAAAACCTGCACTTTGTGTGACCCAAAATGTACATGAAATAACAAACCTGTGAAAGTTTAAGCTCAATCGGTAATCGGGGTCAAGAGATGTTATTTTTAAACATAATATGTTCGGAAAGTGCGAGATCAAAACTGATTGTTTTACTCATTTCTCAAAAAACTGTGTAAATCAGTGAACATTTACATTTGTAATCTTACCATTGTTGTGCACACCCTTTAAGTCAACTAGCGTAATTAAAAAAACAAACTAGTCGACCTCGTGAAAAATAACCCACTGTATCTCGTTAGCTAGGTAAGAATCAAGGCAATGATAATTTTGTGGTTTTTTTTTTCTTGTTTGAATTGATTTAAGTGGATCAGACAAGCACACACGTACTGCCCCTAAGTTGAGTATCCAAGCACAGAATCTCAAAAAGCCACACGCTAAGAAGTGACAACTTAAACAGATGTCCGTCAATGTTGATCGCAGCAAAAAAATTGAAAAACTCAACTGGTGAAGACACGACAATCATGATGAAGATACAGACGCTCAAAGTTAAGTTGCAAGTTCACACTCACAAACGAAACAACAAAGTCTTATCCTCAATAGTGCGTATAGTCTGAAATATAAAAACTATTTTACCTTGTATTGATTTGAAGAGAGTAAACCCACTACACTCTAAAAACTCACGGGTCAGAATTGACCCGGATTCCAGTCCCAGGGGACCTGACTCATTTCTCGGTCAGGCTGACTCGCAGACTGGTTAACAAAACTGGGTTTTTAACTTAGATTCTGCAGCAGTTTGATAATTTTCGTAGCCATTTAGACACAGATTCCGGGTTCACAATAACCTAGAAATTGGTCAGGCCTCACGGGACTCGGTATCCAGGTCAATTCTAACCCGGGTGTTTTTAGAGTTTGAAATCAGTGGTCTTGCCAAGCTTAGGAATGCTGTACTTTATCTTGATTCAATGATATTTGACGAGCCCCTAGCAATAAAAACCACACGTGCACTACCGATGCCATACCATATCTTGATTAAAATGATTAAGCCGTTGCAGAATTATTGGGTGTAATTAAAAAAGCTGCTTAGAACATACAAACATTGCTTAGCAGAATCAGGTTACCAGCCAACATGCCACATTGTAGAGACTGGTGCCCCCGCTAAAAGTGTTGGCTTAGCAAAAGAAAAGGTCTAAAATATTCCCGCTTTTTGCCCAGATTTGCCAATGCTGTACTTCACCAAAACCTGGCTATTTTTGCGAGCACAACCAATTTGGTACCTTCTATTGATTCAAAAATATATAACATACTCCCAGTTGCAAGTTTGAAAACATTACCGACGCTGTTCATTATACACAGCGAGTACACACATAACACGAGAAAAACAATATTAAGGTAATACCCCCTTCTTTTTTTTTTTACAGTTGTTTGTGTTATTTCCCCTTTAATACAACCACAACATCTGCACCCAAGATTACAATCTTAACAGGAACAAGTTTATTTAGCCGGGTTTGCAATAAATAAATAATAATAATGCACTTTTCACATGTGAATTTACACGCTTTAGTTTGTTTTGGTTTTTGGGTTTTTTTTTTTGGGGGGGGGGGTTGTTAAGCCCAGCGTGAAACATTCTAGTTTCGTCAAAGTAATAAAAAAGAAAAAAAAAAAGAAAAAGAAAAAAAACCCAGGTAACGTGATCTGTAGCAGTGGGAGGAACCGTTAACCTGCGAGAGGGACCTACCAGGCCGTCTGAGACACTAATCGAAAGGACCGATGGATGGCCTCCAGAAGTGAGACAAATTATTGCCTGAATTTTTGGTAAGTACATTCTAGAACACGTTTAGGTGCGAAAAATGTTCTGAAAAATGCTTTTCAAAACAAACATTCCAATTAGTGTTTATTGAACACCATCAAAAACATTCATTCTTGGAAAGGACTATTCCATGCACTTGTTTCTTTAAAAACTGAGGACGGCAATGAAAAAATGTGCTTTTAAAACAAAAATAAAACACACAATAAAAGTGTTGGTAGGTATTTATATCTTTACAGTTGGGCACAGTTCTGTTAAGAAAATCGTCACCCTCGTTTCAAAGGTATGATGAGTGTTTTGAACTCACATAATGAGTAGTTTGCAGAAAAAAAAATGTGTTCCATATGGCCTGAGATTTGTTAACTAAATATGACAATATTGATTTAAAGTAGTGTACACTGTACAGTGATAAACCAAGGATGGTCTTTGATAGGATGTATCAATTACACCACAGTCATTGGCATATCCCGGCCGAACGGACTGCACCGGACTCGAGTTCTGTTGGGAAACAATCAATGGGGTGTGGGTGTGAATCCCGGTCATGACACTTTTGTCATTGAGCACGACACTCAACTACAATTGCTTCTCTTCGCCCAGGAGTAAATGGGTACCTGTGAGGGCAGAGATGGTACCAATTACACCATAGTCATAGGCATGTCCTGGCCGAACGGTCTGGTGCACCGGACTCAAATTCTGTTGGGAACAATTATTGGGGTATGGGTTTGAATCCCGGTCGTGACACTTGTGTCCTTGTGCAAGACACTCAAATACAATATCTTCTCTTCACCCAGAGGTAAATGGGTACCTGTGATGGCAGAGATCAGTTACACCACATATAGTCATGGGTATATGTTGAGGCCGAACAGTCTGGTGCACCGGACTCAAATTCTGTTGGGAAAAAATTATTGGGGTATGGGTTTGAATCCCGGTCGTGACACTTGTGTCCATAAGCAAGACATTCAACTACAATAACTTCTCTTCACCCAGAAGTAAATGTGACGACACTGGATGGTTCTTGTGATTGTTTTACAATATCTTCTCTTCACCCAGAGGTAAATGGGTACCTGTGATGGCAGAGATCAGTTACACCACATATAGTCATGGGTATATGTTGAGGCCGAACAGTCTGGTGCACCGGACTCAAATTCTGTTGGGAAAAATTATTGGGGTATGGGTTTGAATCCCGGTCGTGACACTTGTGTCCATAAGCAAGACATTCAACTACAATAACTTCTCTTCACCCAGAAGTAAATGTGATGACACTGGATGGTTCTTGTGATTGTCTTACAATATCTTCTCTTCACCCAGAGGTAAATGGGTACCTGTGATGGCAGAGATCAGTTACACCACATATAGTCATGGGTATATGTTGAGGCCGAACAGTCTGGTGCACCGGACTCAAATTCTGTTGGGAAAAATTATTGGGGTATGGGTTTGAATCCCGGTCATGACACTTGTGTCCATAAGCAAGACATTCAACTACAATAACTTCTCTTCACCCAGAAGTAAGTGTGATGACACTGGATGGTTCTTGTGATTGTTTTAGCTGGTCAGTTGTTGGATTCACGAGAAAATAGTAAAACAATAATTATATATATATACCAAACTATCACTGTTTTCACTGTTGTCGATCGGAGTTTGGACTCGCAAAATCAAAACTAATTGACTGTTTTACTCATCTCTCAAAAACTACAGCGTTTCAGGCAAAACTACTTTTCAAAATGTAATTTTCCACAACGACTATCTTTGTATGTTTGTACTTTCAATCTTACCGATGTTCTACACTCCCTTTAAGTTTTGTAAAGTTGAAGCTATTTATCTGCTGATATGTTCACGACTGTCAGGCCAATACT
Source organism: Plazaster borealis (assembly GCA_021014325.1). Taxonomy (NCBI): domain Eukaryota; kingdom Metazoa; phylum Echinodermata; class Asteroidea; order Forcipulatida; family Labidiasteridae; genus Plazaster; species Plazaster borealis. Next base: position 19,980,120 of record CM037463.1, read on the forward strand.
TTGTTGACCTCTGTACTATTTTTAAATGACCCTAAGATTTGTACACACATCTTATGGGAAACGATAGGCTTTCCGCTTGCAATAGTCTTCTGATATAGGCACGGTTATGTATTTAGTTGTACAATAATTTCTTACAATGGTGCAGTCTTTGTTTTGTTTTGGCTTTGAAAATTAAAAGTGCCAATGGGCATTTTCAGGGTACCGTGGAATACTACTTGAAAAATCCATGAACTTGACTCCCGGTGACAGAACGATGTAAACAAACTACGTCCCGTAAAACCGTTAAATAAATACCATAAAACAGGTAATCAAATGCATCCTGTATAAACGCAGAAAGAAGAAGGGGCTTGGGAAGGGCCAGCGGCAATCGCGATCCATGACCTATTTGATTCCGGTAATGCATTTTGTTGAGCTTTAGAAGAAATAATAAACAGTCCCTCCCTCCCTAAAGAAATCAAGTCAAATAAAACAAGGAAAAAGAAGAAGAAAAAAAAGAAAAAAAAGAAAAAAAAAGAGAAACTATAATCTAGATAGCGTCTTGTTGGAAAATGCGGATTAGAATGCATGATTGCATAGAACGTTAACGACCAGGTAACGGGAATTGTAGTATTTTTTCTTTGACTTCAGCAGAATTACCAGGACTTCATTATGGGGGAGACAGAATTCAACCTTGAAGAAGCCACCACCACGGAGATTCACGGCGATCGCAAGAGTGGCATAAACTGTACCGTCTCCAGGATAGTGCTTTCCATTTTTACCGTTATAGTACTGATCGCTGCCACGGCGGTGATGATGTACTACCTTCCCACCCGCATTGTCAACCAGGTTGCCACTGAACCGTCTTTAGTGAACAATCCAACGACCGCCGATACTGTTACTCCAACAAGTAGGCCTACCACTTCTACGGAGTCATCCGTGCAGACCGACGACACTACTGCCGATCTTACCACCACCGAAGAACCCCAACCTACGGGTGTCCCAGTCACCACAGCCCCACCCGATCTCATGAAGGGCCGGCTACCCAAGACCGTCCTACCGAGACGCTACGAGCTCAACCTCCGTCCGTTCTTGTACGACGATGACGTACTAGACTCAAAGCTCGGACAGAGATTCACTTTTGACGGCTGGGTTCGGATAAAAGTGGAGTGCATGGAAGCAACAGATGAGATCACCCTTCACTCCAAGAATATCAGCATCCATGGTATGCCAACTGTCCATAGCGTCAGTACACTGGATAAGACAGACATCTTTGAGAGCTATAAGATGATTGAGGAATACGCTTTCTTGGTTCTGAAGTTGAAAGAGATGCTTCGACCTCATGAAGAGTACGAAATCTACATCACATACTCCGGTATTATGGATAATGACACGTTACTTGGTTTCTACCCGAGCAGGTACATCACATCACTTAACGAAACAAGGTAAGTTAAAGTCATAAAAGAAAACTTGAGAGACTTTTAAGCCCATCCTTTTATGAAAAGATAGCAGCTGTGTGCTTTTGCACTGTTATCGTATCAGCGTCATACCTGGCAAGGGTAGTTTTAATTATCATTTTATGAGAAGAGACCTTGGCCCACTGCGCAGATTGCTGTCTTTCCGGCACTCTCTGTAAAGCGCAGAATTCCATGACTTGGTTACATTGATTTAAACGTGAGAAAAAAATTAACAGACAAACCATCAAGACACCCCAAACAAATAATATCCTCGTACTATTGGTTGTCGTGGCCGAGCGGTTAAGAACACCAGACTCAAGCTCTGGTGTTTCTGATCAACAGAGTGTGGGTTCGAGTTCCGGTCTTGCCACCTGTGCCCTTAAGCAAAACAACTTCGTCCTTCGGATTGGACGTAAAGCCGTAGGTCCCGTGTGTTGTGTAATGCACGTAAAAGAATTACCCAGTTACACTTCTTGTTAAGAGAAGGGGTTTGCCAAGGTGTTTCTTGCTACATAAATCGGTCATTCGGTCTCATAATTCAAAACATTCATAAATCTGTCTTAAATGTTTTTTGTTCGCTAAATAAGACTATAAATTATTGCTATTATTAATTACAGATACATTGCAACCACCCAGATGGAAGGACCGTTTGCCCGCTCCGTCCTGCCGTGTTTCGACGAGCCTGCATTCAAGGCATCCTATGACGTACAACTAGAACATCGTACAGACATGAGCGCCTTGTCCAATGGCATTGAGATACGACATCTCCAGTTGGACAGTCGTTGGTCCAGGACTTACTTCAAGAGAGTGCCTTCAATGCCGACGTACCTTCTTGCATTTATAGTACACGACTTTTCGTCCATCAATGTCACAAACGCACACGGATGTTTGGTAAAAATTAATCAGTATTTACATTTTTAAAATATAATAAATTCATTAACATTAAAACATTACTAAGACTGCTAGTTAACCCCTTATACCATGAAATATTATTTACAAATTGAAACAGATAATACATCATTGGTTTTGAAAATTCATTCCCATCGTTAAAAAGCAAAGGGAAATGTCAAATTAATTGTTGTGATGTATTCATTTTCCAGGTTCATTCCTGTCTTTCGATGATATTCAATCAAAACGGCCTTGAATTTGACCTTTTGAATTACGAACAAATTCCTCCTTGGAATGTAAAGACCCATTATTAGTTGTTGAAACCCAATGACGTCATATTTGAATTTTCGCTCCGAAAAGGTCAGGAATGAACCAAAACGTCCCCGTACAAAAGTGTACAGACCCATTTTTCTCAAAATTATCTTTTAATTATCATCGGATGTTTTGGATGTTGACAATTTTTTGCAATGGAAGGGTATCGAATACAATGGCAATTGACACCATTTTAACGTGAGGTTAGAGACTTGTAATTTTTTCCCACTCACATGAGGACTCTATATATTTGAAAATGAGTACAGTACAAAAATGAATATGACATGTTCCTTCCTCTTTAAGTTTTCAAAAGACATGTTAATTCTTAAAAATCAAGATCCTTTGCCTCTCTGGTTAATAACATTCGTGATTGGTTTTCAGATTCGCATTTGGTGCGAGACAGAATTGATCAACCTTGCTCCGTACGCTCTCAATGTCTCAGATTTAGTCCAGACGTATTTCGATGACTACTTGGACAATGAGTTCCCATTGGATAAACAAGGTGAGGATCCCAAATACTAATCATAATTGATCTCCATTTTTTTTTTTTTTTTTTTTTTTTTTTGGGGGGGGGGGTGTTTGTTTGTTGAAGGAGGGCTCTGTTTTGTAGTTCTGGCCAAAACAAACTTTAAGCATAGTTAAGAAATCATCAGTTCGACCTCGGTCGACCATCACCATCTGTGATAGAGACAGTTGGTGGCGTAAACATCCTGTCAGCATATTCTCCACACATTCCTGGTGTTCATTATGGTTTTTAGTTTAACTCAGAGACGTTTTCAACGACTGTATCTTCATGTAGGACTCGCAGATAAGTTCGGAAAAGGTTAAACCCATACACAAAAGGTGGTGTTTCGTCTAGAATTTCTGGACGGAGTTAATCGGCGTACTTATGTAGAATAATACGGAGCAATGTGCCCACTTGTCGATTAGCTCTCGGAAAAAGTTTTGAAATTTTTTATGTAGAAGTGAAAATCACTCTTCCAATGAGGTCACTAAATACATATAGGAAATGGCTTCTTCAGTTGGATGTTTGAAGACCAACATTATTATTATTATTATTTTAATCTGTGGTTTTTGAAGATCACATTGCCATACAACAGTTTTATTACGGCGCAATGGAGAACTGGGGCCTGATCACGTACGCGCGTTATCTTCTACTGAGCAACAACGGAGACATGTACATGTACATCTCAGAAATAATAACACACGAGCTGGCTCATATGGTAAGTTGATTTTATCTTCAATACATACGCCTACAAATTTGACGATTTGTTTGATGTTGTGGCAGCAGACTTCCATACAAAAAAATCCCATGTATAGATGTCCAGTAGCCAGTATCGAGCAACTTGGAACTACCCTGATATCTGCTGCCACCTATCGTCCCGGGGTCTCCAATTGAATAGTGTAGACTTTCTTTGGCAACTCCACAGCCGCAAGTTGGCAAATGTACCTCGTTTGATAAAAGTACAGGCGGTGTCACAGGATTCTGTCCCCGGTGATTCCACCGCCCTCCGCCCCCGCCTCCCCCCAATACAGCAAACTGTGTTATTCGTCTGATAGCCCCCTCTGGTGACCCATCTTCCTTCAGCTCATGTTGCTGTACCGTATGGGAACAAAAATCCCTATGAAAGCAACCTCGTCCCCAAGGTGTCGAGCAGTACGAGGTTGGTACGAGGTTGACCGCTCTCTCACCCTGGTATTGGATCATTTGCATTTCCAAAATTTTTGGATACGTATGCAAATTAGAATAGTCTGGCTGTGAACACTGAATGAGTACAACTTAACATGTCTACGTTAGATTTGTGTACACCAGTCGTTGTCCAATCAGGGTCCAAGTAATGAGTTTCCCTCCCAGGGTTTACTACATGGGTGTAAACATGGTTGGAAATAAAGTAAACCATGGGGACGAGGTTGCTATGAAAGTGGCCTTCACTGAAGAAATTACAACAATCAGTAAATACAAAATACTATGTAAATTACCCGTATCACTGATGAATAAATTGTATACCCAACACAACAAGTACACACAAAAAGAAGGTTAATTAATGCTTTATTAGAAAGGGTACAGTTTGTGCCAACCAAGTTATACATTTTTTGCTACTTGAGGCCGACCATACACAATGGTGGTCAATGTTTGTAAAGAAAAGAATATATGGAAACTAATGCCATAAGGATAACAATTCGGCCATTCAGATTACAGTGCGCCATCAAGAGTTTAGGTAAAATATCCATCCATCTATGATTACATGATCCAATGTGTAAACATCTATTCACTTCAACAGGTGTTGTCTTATAATATTGGTTGGACATTTTGCCATCGTTTTTACCATAGCCAAATGAATCGTCTAATCTTAATTGGCTCCAGGAAGATGGACTATCAAATAATTCTTTTTATCAACTTTTTGATCCCCAGTGGTTCGGAAATCTTGTCACCATGGAATGGTGGAACGACCTATGGCTGAATGAAGGTTTTGCTACGTATATGCAACATATAGGCGTCGATCTTGTTTTCCCGGAGTTAAGATCGGTATGACATGTTGCTTAACTGCGCAATGACCCATCTACTGTAGCCGACAGCACAATAGTTAATAACTATAAAAAGAAAATATATTTTAAAAAGCTCGCCTCCCGAGATTAAGACTAATCCCGCCTCATAGACTTAAACCTTTTGCTTGTGGATTGGGTTGTCAGGGTGGTTGCCTGCTCCCCCAGCCCAATTTTCCTCCAACATCTAAAACTGGTGTCCTCTCTACACTGCTATCTTTAGGCTAACGGGTTACAGTGCAAGGCACTTTTGAATTCCTATAATAATAATACAAATGACATTTTAACAGGCAGGCACTTTTCCTGTGTACATAAAACAAGACAAATCCTTAAAAAAATGTGAAAACATTTTCGATCATCACTTTCCACTCTCTCTCTCTCTGCTTTATATTTCAGTTCGAAACATTTTATCCTGATGTAGTCTCGTCTGCTTTATACGTCGATGGTACCGGTGCATTACCGTCCCTCAGGGAACCGGTCTATGCGACGGAAGACGACATACAGCGGCAATTTAACGGAATTACATATTTTAAGGTAAAGAAAACCATGCTGACCGTACTAAACGTGTTTGACCGGTGTCTACTTTATTTGCAAGCTCACTTTGTCTTCTTTCATTTGATACTAGCATGATTGGGCTAGAGTCACACATTACAAAGTTTGGTCATGCCCTACTTAGTGTGGTATCGCACTTACACACTTTGGTCACGCACTAACAACTAATGTGGATACCCATTAAACTTCGTTCACGTATTACAACGTGTGGTCCTGAGAAAAAAATCTTCAAAATATATTGAACCTCTACATGTTGAGTGAACTTGGCACAAGTTCACACTCAGTTTTCAAGAAACACATTTGATTTTTTTTTCAATGGAAGCATTTTTTTATTATACGAGTTAATTCGTCTCAAGGGGTCACCAGAGCAAAAAATGAGCTTTTGAAACAACTTCCAATCGACATTAGGCCTAATGGTTCCATTAAAACAAAATGTATTTTTCCTGAAGTATACGAAAAAAAAAAGCAATGTTCAGGAGAATATCAATGTAATATGGGTCTATAAACCCGCCAAAAAATAATAATAATAATAGAAATCCATAGAGTTCACCTTTATTTATGATATTTCTAGTCAGTGTTCTATTTTTAAAGGGAGCATCTATCCTCTGGATGTTGGAGCATTTCTTGACCCTCGATGTCTTCAACCTAGGAGTACGAAACTACCTCAAGGAGCGGGCCTACAAGAATGCCAATGCGGAACATCTATGGGACGAACTGACCTACGTAAGTGTTTCTTGGCAAAGACAATCAAGTAGTACATATGTTTGCAAGGCAAATTGTCAAAGCAAACCATCTGTAAGCTATAGGGTGTTGTGTACTACCCCCCCCCCCCAAAAAAAAGGGTTGTAACACGGCAAGCATAAAGCAGAATTAGAAAAAGTTCCACTTCAGTGAAATTCTATAAACAACAACAACAACAACAACAACAACAACAACAACAACAACAACAACAACAACAACAACAATAACAACAACAGCAAATACAACTACAACTACAACATCATGAACAGCAGCAGCAGCATCAGCAGCAGCAACAGCAACAGCAACAGCAACAACAACAGCAGCAGCAGAAACAACAACACAACGGCAACAGCAACAACAACAACAACAAACGAAATAAACCAAAACATAAAACAAAGCTAAACAAAGCGTAAAGTAAAAAAAATTACAGTGCTGACCATTTGATTATTTTTTATTTTTCTAAACTGTGGCTTCGGCTGTAGCAACGCAAAGAACATTTTAGCAAAATGTTGTCGGGCAGAACTCACTTTCGAAAAGCATTAAACCACATTACTTGTTAACCTTTACAAAGGCGGATAAAGAAGTCGGGAAACACGACGTGAAGAGAATCATGGACACGTGGACCCTTCAGCCAGGCTACCCTCTGATCACTCTAACAAGAACCGGACAAGATGTTGTGGCCACACAGAAAAGATTCCTTATTAGTCCCAATTCCAACATATCGAAAGAATTTGACAGTCTAGGGTAAGGCATGGTATCTCAAAGAAATATTCAAATAATATTCAAATATCAAGTAATAAACCACACGGAAAACACTGTGTTCGTAATTTTGGATTGAACAAAGACAAATTGACTAGAACGGGATTTAAACCAACGACCTCCGGATTAACGTGCAGGTGCTCTACCAACTGAGCAATTTCCAAAAATGTATTAATATGCAGAATGTCCCGAATTTTTGCACTTTATTTTTTTACTTTTTGGGGGACAACTTTTTTGTTTTAGGTGGAGCCTTTTTCTAAACATCTGATTCCAATCTCGTGAAAACAAAGTCACAACGAAAATGTTAACTCGGAACCACACTTACAAATCTCTCACGTTAAAAGTTCCCCCAAAACAGTCACTGTGCATGTTGAGTGCCGTTCCAGCTTCATACGGGAAAATGCACATTGCCTCTGATGGACTAAAAGAAGCACAGTGACATTGTTTCTTTTTACACAGGTACCGTTGGTACGTTCCGCTGACGTACGTGTATAAATCCGGACGAGCGGATCAGTTTGACAAACCGGAACAAGTATGGATGGAACCAACGGACCAGTACTGTGAGTCACTCAAGTCAAACCAATAATCAATAAATGTTTATGAGCCCTGGGAAAAAAACATGGGGCTTAAAACAACCCGGTAAAGAATCATCGATACCTTCCATAGTCTATAAGTTGACCATTACAAACTAGTTTGTACAAATATGTGTAAACCATTGAAAAGATCGTTCCCCGTCGAATTAGGAGGAGGGAGGGTCCACTAGTAACACAGGGACGAGCATTCACCATGAAACAAAATCAACCACGCGATGACGTCTCAAATAATGATAACAGACAAATCCCAACAACTAATTTATAATTCCTAGAATACAGTAGCATTACATTAGCATAGCACAGTAAGCTACAGCAGAATGTGTAAAGATCATAGTTCAACACATGACTTGCTATAAACTACAACAAATGACTACAGTAAATTACATTGTTACACAGTATCGGTGACTCTATCTCTCACAAATAAAACCTTTCTGACAGAATGGCTCAGTATAAACCCAGAAGATACTTACTGAGGGATCTACAACATTATTCCTCTCAGATGACAAACATACGGAGCAAGGCAAGAGCCATGCTCCCTACAAAATATAGAGAATTTACAGAGAAAAGTGTATGTGCTCTCTATATTCAGTGAGGGTGCATTTGGTATCCCTACACTCTGGATTTGTATAATGCGATAATAGTATTTATGAGTATTATCCAACCAATTTTTATTTAATAATCTGACAAATGTACCATTTTTAAGTCTTGCTAAAAATAACATTATTCTGTGTTTTGACTCAATTTTTGTTTATAGCTTATTTCAAATTACCGGAAGAGGCTCCATCTGGTGACTGGTACCTTGCCAACGCTAACATGGTTGGTTTCTATCTTGTCAATTACGAAGACGACAACTGGCAACGTCTCCTGGACCAAGCTGCCACCGATCCAAGTGTAATTTTCTCGATTCATGTATTTCCTTTTTTTGGTTACCACTAATTTGTGGTATTTTGGGGGTTTTAACGGGGAAAAGCGGGAGGTGTAGTGGCTAAAGATAGCGTCTCCAAAATACAAAAGTTCGTTAAGTTGAAGCCAACTGTGATAAACACCCTTACTTTCAATAGGTTTTCCCAGTGGAGACTAAGGTTGGACTGATCGACCAAACGTCGTACTTAATAAGAGCCGAAGTCATTCCCAACTACATCTATCAAAACTTCTCAACATATCTTGGACCGTCTTCCCGTTCGACTCGCAGGGCTGTGGTGGCAACATCCTCCTACTTTGCCAAGATGCTGCTGAGCGATGACACGGGTCGGTCCCCATCCACATCCCCCTCTTCAGTACAGGTAAGATTGGAATGTCGAAGAAGCGTCCTTTTAACATGACTACATTTGATGTCAGCGCTAACCTCTTGTCACCGAGTCAATGGTCTAGTGGTATGATATTTGCTCAATAACTGGAATAGTATGCCCGTGTTTTTTCCCCACAGGACTCGGGAAAGCATGAAGTGCCGGTTTACAATGTTTATCACACATCGGTATAAGGTTAAAATAAACAATAATAATTAAAGCAGTTTTTCACTCCTCATTCACATCTGATATCCATTTCCACATATAAAACAACAAGGTCATGCATATAGTTCAAGTTCTTTACAGACTTGCATCTCTATCCCGGGACGGAAGAACACGACGAGAACATCAACATAAAACACATTAATAATACCTACAATCCAACATTAAAATGAATTAAAAACAAAGGCCTGGTTTAAAACCAAATGTAAGCCTCCAAATTGTGGACATATTGTCCCTCGATGCCGGATAGATTATTCTAATTTTTAGAATGCTCGTCGTATCTCACATATCGGTGTCAATGTACGCGTTTCGTTATTGTAAGAGGCAATTTGGTGGTTGTTATTCCACTTCTTCTTGTTTTGCTTTACTTGACAGACTTATATGCAGAAATTAATAGAGCCACTGTATGCTGAGTCGGGTTGGAATGACACCTTTACATCAGATGTCCCAAGGTATAAAACATTATTGTCAATTACAGTGAAACTGATTCAAGTAAATATTTGCAAAAAAACACAAGTATATTTTATGTGTTTTGCGTATTTTAATTTAAGCCGTTATTTGTCTTGGGGTTAAAACCGCATAAAACAACCTTTAAATTTAAAAATTTACCCCAGAGGAACAACTTGGAGAGCCTTTTGATATAATATCTGAAAGTCATCAGCAATTGTTCATACCTTTGAGAGAATATTATTTGCTTTTATAATATGATCAAGCGCCATTCAGGTTCCCGTGGCTGCATACTCCCAAGGAGTAAACGAATGCTTTTGACTTGGTGAGACCACAAAGATGCTCAATTGGCGCGAATGCCTGTTTTGACTTGCGACTAGTTTCGTAAAAATCAACACAATCTGGAATTTGTTAAAGAATTCAAATAAGACAATTTCTTTATTGTTATTATTATTATTTCTATTTTTTGGTAAAGAAACAATTGATGCCTCATAAGTGAACATAATCACTGCATCTCGTAAGCCTGTGGAAACCTGTTAACAAGGGTGCTTGCTAAGTGAACCAGAAACACCGGGGTTAACCCTACTCTTGCACGATAAGTGTTCTGGGTTCTTTTACGTGCACTACCAATCCTAGTACACGGGACTGACGGCTTAATTAATGCCCAATCTGAAGGACAGAGAAAATTGGTAAAAGTATCTTGCTCAAAGACACAAGTGCCACGACCGGGACTCAAAAGCTTACTGTTTGTGTACTCGCGTTCGTTTTCCCCAACAGACAACGCGGAAAGAAACGCCAATTTGATGTGACATCTGCCGCTTGTTTCCATGGCAACAGCCACTGTGTTGACAAAGCATCAACATTAATGAAAGCACACATGGACGTGGAAAAGCCTATCACGTGAGAGTAGTAAACTAAGTTTGTATTAAACAATGTCGTTTACATGTGAGTGCCACTCACTTTTGTGTGAATGTGCCTATATATCGGGGGAAAAATTAAGCCACACATAGGTCCTGGTTCGTTGATTACAAAAGGTATCGAAGAACTTTTGTATTCATTTCTGTGGATATAAGTATAATTAGTATTTGGGGAATGAATGGCTTACTCTATTTATTAGATAGAGGCAGACTATCATTTTATTTTATATGTTTTTCCTCAGAGTTTCCCCGAACCTTAGGTCAGTTGTGTATTGTAATGGTATTCGTTTCGGTGGCCGATCAGAGTGGAACTTTGGATTGGAAATCATGCAGACGACCACTGACCGACAAGAGAGGGCTCGATGGATGAGCGCCCTCACGTGTTCAAGGGACACTTCACTTTTGAAAAGGTACTCTGACTACTAGTTGAGGGGAAGGGATTGACGTAAATGAAATTCTCATGTTTCTTTTTCCTGTTAAATTGATTTCTTTGTATTGAAATTTGATTATCTCAGTTATCTGGAGACGGTGATTGAGCTGGGCCTATATCGTGGTGAGGCTGCGCTAATCCTAATGGGCGTGGCCGAGAATCCAGCTGGTTACCAAGTGGCTTGGGACTTCATCCGTAGTAACTGGGAAGAGACTTACGCGCTGTAAGAACCCATTCTGTCAGTATTATATTTTAAAAAAACAAGAGTGTACAAAATACATGCACATTATGCATGCACTCGATCAACGTGTTTTGTTGTTAGGGGGTCAACTTAAAGGAGCATATTGCCTTCGGATTGGGCACTTTGGGCTATAAAAAGCGTTTGTTTTGAAATGAATAATGGTTGGAAAGATATTGAACAACTCTTGAAAAGGATAAATTATACATAGATATCAAATTTTTATGACCAGGGGCTTGTATTAGACATATCTTTTTGATGACAATTATCTTAAAGGGGCACACCGGCTCACCATTTACGTAATTTAGTGAAGTAAAGTCACAAACAATAAATAATTTGATGTTAAAAAATAACAAAAACTTAAAATTAGCACGCAATTAACGAAAAATAGTGAAAAAAACGAAACGCGGTCAAAGGTCAGCGTATACGCTTTTCAAGCCGAGTGTGTGCAGCGCAGTCAATCCAACACGGACACTGCCTAAAAACCCCTTGGAACCAAACGTGATTATGGTCTGGCTCCCAACCCCCCAGACAGGCTCCGAAGCCACGGCTATTGGCAAGCTGAGGAGTTCATGCCCCTAGGTTTCAACGCTCTCTGGCCCCACGGGATGTAGCGCCGGCTGACGGGATATGCCCCCAAGGCTTACGTTGTGATTGCTCCGCGCCTTTGGGCCATGCAACACGCCTCCGTTACACGGACTCTTTGAATGCGAATCTTACGTTGGATTTTTCACCATTATTTACAACTTGTAGCGATAATTTGAATACATGATCTTTTTCGTCAATTACTCGTTAATAATTGTGTAAAAAAATATTTAAATTTGGTTTGGTAAGTTACTTTTAAACGGCTGGAAGTAAAACTAACTCGGAAGGTCACGTGATTGTTTGAACCAGTTTGTGGTTCAAACTATCACGTGACCTTCGTTTTTGTTTAAAAATGCTCAAAAACGGCTAAATTTGATGATTTCGTTTATAGACTGTTCTTCTTCATTCCTGGAAGACCGTTGAAGTCATATTTTAGTCTATTTTGTAGCCCAAAAAGCCCAATTCAGCCGGTGTGTCCCTTTAACCTTTTTTACTTTCCTGCACTACTCCTGGTCAAGATGTTTTTATTGTCCAAAGATTTAAAATAAAAACATAAATCAAATAATACAAATTGTTCTTCCAGGTTAAAAGAAAATCGTGAGATTTCATTGTGTGATGTCTTCGGAGAAATCACGTCTTTTTTCAACACACGGGAGAAACTGCAAGAGGTTTGTTGCAGTAGGGATAAACACAGACTGGTTCCCCGTCTGTATCCCTCGGGATAATGACGGGGGACCACCAAGACGCGAGACTTAAAGTAATGAAGTAAAGATTTTAGGGCTAGGGTATAGTTGTAATAATATCTTATTTTGCATATTTATAAAGACCTTTGTGATGTCACAAAGGGTGAGGTTTTGTTTGCTATTGCTTTCCTTCACAAGAAAGAATATCAAAAATACTACTAAAATATTATTATTATTATCATATTTTTATATGATACAGTGTGGACCAATTCACCTTGTGTAAACAAACAAGAATAACGCTTGAAACTCCCAGGTCAAAATTGACCCAGATCAGGGTCACGTGGGCCCTGATTCATTTCTGGGTCAACATGACCTTGAATCTGTGTAAAAATGACACAGAAATGGGTCAAATTGACACAAAATCCCGGTCAAAATCTCTTTTTGTGATTTTGTGACCCAGAAATGGATCAGGCTCCTTGACACCCGGAAACCGCGTCAATTCGGAACCGGAAGTTTTTAGAGTGTACTAGAATTGTGTTCGTTGTAATATCAACATGTGTCGCATCGTGGCCGAGCAGTTAAGAGCAAAGGGCTCAAGCTCTGCTGGTGTTTTATGATCAGTAGAGTGTGGGTTCGAGTCCCGGTTGGCACTTGTGTCCTTGAGCTAGGTACCCGGTACTTTAATACCCATAATTGCTTTGTCCTTCGGGCGGGACATTAAGCCGTTTGTACTAGGACTGGTAATGCACGTAAAAGAACCAGCACACTATGGTGGAAGAGTAGGGATTAACCCCGGTGTTTCTGGTTCACGTAGCAAGCACCCTTGTTTACGGGTTTCCACGGGCTTGCGAGCTACATTGATTAAGTTCACTTTTGAGGCATCCTTGGTTTCATTACAAATATATGATAACATAATTTCAAGTATTGTAGGAAAAAACCTCGATAGGTATTGAGATGCATTAACCTTTTCTCGTGTCAAATTTTTATAAAAATCAAGCAATTGCAACTTCCTTAAGAGTATAAAATTTTGTGTTTCTCGCAATGAGCTGTGTACAAATTGTGCCTGCTTGAATCCCAAGTTCTGTTGCTCTTTTGTAAACAAAGTGCCACAAGTGACATATTATTCTAAATAATGTATTCATCGTCCTTTTCAACGGGGGCCAAAATACATTTTAAATTTGAATATCCACATAAGACATTTTTCTAGACCATTTTCTTTGTAATACTTTTCATTTCTAGTTGCTTGATTTTGGGGAGAGTCGCCGCCTCGGTGTACTGAAGTATGCGTATCAAGCGGCCATTACAGAAACGAAGGTTAACATACGATGGATGGAAAACAGCGCACAGCAAACGGACCAATGGATCGCGTCAATAGTCTGATAACGGAAGCCTCGACGAGAGCGCTGTGGCATCAGCACCAACACAAGCAACGACACCAATTAGCACGACCATGACCATAACAACATTAATAACGACCACAAAATACACAAACAGTTGCTCGGGTCAAATATATCATATCCTATTTACCAAACAGACTGATGAGAGGTTGTTCCTTTCAGCAATGTGTCATTGTATATTGTATTAATGTCGATGTCAACTCTTAAATCCGACCATTATCCGGAGATAAAAAAATATTCCATCATCAGAACGAACACAAAATTGATAATTTTCCCCGTTGAAACTTTGACTTGTCTTATTTCTTAAGGTTTCTGTTCATTTCAAATACGAAATAGTTACTATGTTCTATAAGTTGAAAAAATGCACTGACTATCAACAACAATTATGTCAATTCCCTTAACAAAACCGCACAAAATGCCGTTTAGCGGCCATTCGGAATGTACTTTTTAGCATTTATCATGATCTTTTATTTTAATCAACACTGAATCTATACACGATATTAACTATACTTTTATTGTTTGTGTGTGTTCAATCCTGTATTTTACTTTGTATATTTCCTTTTATTATAATCACTGGTATATTCTTTATAATTTTAGTATCACACTCAGTGACATTTTGATTCTACATTAAGATTAAAACCATCAGATTCCAAGATTTGAATAATTCCCAGACTCGTGTTTGCGTTAATAAATAAAACAAAATGGCCAACGAAGTGTTGCCACAAATCCAAAATCACTCGAACAAACTCGTCAAAAGTTACTTATTAACGGTGCACGCTGCTCGAAACAAAGCAAAAAGAGACTGTATACAGACTATGTCATAACCTGTGTCTACAAAAAGAGTGACCTTGTGCATTCCAGGGCCTTTCTGGCAGGCAAGATACTGTACCTGGTCATATTGGAAATGTTTTACATTATGTCATAATTTCCACATACATTCAAGAGTTATAAAAGAAAATAACTGCTGTACAAGTTTTAAGATGGGCCGCCTTTCATCATATCAAAAGTTGAAAACAATCAGACAGTGCTATCACCATGAAATATTAAACTTAATATTTGCTTCCTTTGAGCCGTGAACAAATTGTGCCTGCAGGAAGTCCAGGGGTCGATTTCACAAAACTCTTCCTAACTTAGGACTAGTCCTAGGCAATGCTAAGAGATATGACTAGTCTTAAGTTAAGACCAGTTACTGGTCCTAACTTCTGATAAGACTAGTATTATCTCTTTGTGAAATCGGCCTCACTGGAGACGCGAGGCATTCCTCTTCTTCTTCGACCCGCACGCCCAGGTCTTAGGGTGCTGTATAGAGAAGGCACCTGCTTTGAGTAATACTAAAGCTATGTCTTTCCTGGCAATGGTTTGAAGTTCAGCTTGTGTGCAGTGAAGCCAGGTCAAGCCAAGTCAGTCAGTCCAACATTTCGGGGTTCCCTTCCTTTGATTTGTCCTTCTGGCGTATAGTGTTGGATTGGCAATGAACCTCGCATCACAACGGCTCATCTTTTGGGTCACAAAACTTGTATAACAATAACAATTCAACTCACTGCAAACCGATAACCAGGGACGAATCACGTACACTTCTACCATGGAGGAAGGGACACATTACAAATGCTACATGGATCAGGGAGTTTTCATAAAGGTGCGCTGCTGTGGTACGGTGAACCTGACCCAGTTGCTGAGATCCACCACTCCATTTTACCGTTCGGAGGCCCAATGCCTCGGTAAACATAAAGCGTGAATTAGGTGAGTGTTGTTTCGGTTTCCCATAGTTTATAGGCCTTGAATGCTCCTATTTTAGTCAAATTTCTATCAACTTATTTATTATTCTCTCCAACTCATTTAGCACGACCTTTCAAATGTTATAATGAACAACCTGCAGCGAGGGAGATGTTTGGTTGCAACGCCCCTGTGGTTCGTTTTCAGGCCTTTCCATAGGTTAAAGGTATCGTACACGTTTGGTAATGACTCAAAACAAATATTAACATAAAACCTTACTTGGTAACAAGCAACGGAGAGCTGTTGATAGTACAAAACATTGTTAGAAACGACTCCCCCTGAAGTTACGTAGTTTTTGAGAAAGAGGTAATTTCTCACTAAAATAATAAAAACTTCTTGCATGAAGTTTTTATTCCTGTATCTGAAAGCACACAAATTTGTACAACAAGGTTTTTTTTCTTTCATCATTTTCTTGCAACTTCGATGACCAATTGAGCCCAAATTTTCACAGGCTTGTTATTTTATGCATATGTTGGGATACACCAAATGAGAACACTGGTCTTTGACAATTACCAAACGTGTACGATGCCTTTAAGAGGGTTTGTTTTGAATTTTTCCAACATTTGCTTTTGTCTAAGTGTGTTGTTTACATGTCCGGGTATTTCCTGGGTTAATTTAAGCCCGTTTGTTTGCTTAATTAATTTGGTTGTATAACTTGGTTTGATCTACCATTGGCAATTGTCATCCCGATTTTGTACACAAAGGATGATGTCAGAGTTTTGTCCTGCCCCCTTCTATAACCAAATCACAGACCCCTGTTGATTGACACCCCCCCCCCCCCAACTAGGACGTTTGCATAGTCCAGCTTAGGATATCAAGACGTATGAGCTGACGAGTGTGTACGATGTGGTTAAGACAATGGAAATTCAAATATATCAACATGTGCTGACAGCTGCCCTCACTGCAGGGGTTCAAAAACAATCTTTGAACATGCGCGAGATTGCGCGAGCTATTTAAAGGGACACGTTGCCTTGGATCGGACGAGTTGGTCTCAAAAAAAAAGTGTTTGTAACCGTTTGTTATGAAATGCATATGGCTAGAAAGACTAAATAAAAGTAGCATACAATGATCCACACAATGCCTCGAAATTACGTGGTTTTCCTTTGACATCGTGAACACACACGGTCGGCCATTTTGTGGAGTCAACTTTTTTGTCTGTCCAAATTCCTATCTTGCACACCGATTCGTATACAGGTACTCAAAAAAACCACGCCATGGTGTTTGTTTCATTCAATAAAACCAGGAAAACCTTTCTATATTACTCTTCCAATGCCATTGGTACTATTTTCACTCGGACGACTTCAGTTGTTGTTATGAAATCGGAAACTGGTGAACTTGACAGGCGGGAATGACCTTCTATAGTTCTTAAACACACATCGATGCGTGGAGATGCAGCCACACGCAGGGTAGCCTTTTGTCAAGGCATTCGTGGCTTGGACAGCTTCGTAAACAGCGGAGCGACTGGAACGGAGAGACCACGCGCGCGAGTCGAGTGGCGCAGCCACGATGAGATGGACATTTAATACGTGGATGGTGGATGGTACGGTACGCTTAGAAAGTCACCAACTGTCACCCTTCACTCCAAGAATATCAACATCCATGATAAGCCAACTGTCCATAGCGTCAGTACATTGGATAAGACCCTTCGTGTCGCTTGAGATCGTGGCTCTACGTAGCTGTCCAAGCCACGAAGGCCTTGACAAAAGGCTACACGCAGGGGTACACGGGTATAAAAAGTGTTTGGGCTATCGGTCTATTTTATTGAAAAGAACGCCCTGGCACAAAAGGCCGAACCTGAACCTGTATTATGGTATACGCATACCGGTAAGGTCAGACCCAACAGCATGCAGGGTACGAACTGCGTTGTTGTTACCTTTGCAAGTATTACATTTCAAAAAATGGTCTTTACGAAAACTCAGTTTGCAGAGAGTTTATGTGGTTCATGTGCACGTCCAAGACGGGAACTCAGAGCATGTGCTGGTCAAAACATTTTGCTTGATAATCTTGTTCATTTGTTATAATAATAATACCCGGTGACGCTCAATGTATGGGTTGTTTTTTGGGGTTTTTTTTAACTGTAGGCCTACTTGCCCCTCCCCCCAGAAAAATGTATGGTTAACACTACCGGTGTCTGAGACGTTTATCGGCACCATGAATGGTATTTTTCTTTTCTCCGTAACAACAAAATGTGGTTAATAGAAGCCATTTTAGAATAAGGTGTACACAAAACATGACTATTTGTAAAAGCATATCTTTATTTTAGACGGATCATAGTTGGTAGGGCGCCGGCACGTTAATCCGGAGGTTGCGGGTTCAAATCCCGCTCTAGTACAGTTCGTCACCGACGCCACGAACAGACACACACGTAGATACCAATAAAAAGTAGCAATCGGAGAAAACAGCATTTCAAGTTGAATTTTTTTTTTTTAAAAAAAGCTTTCAAAACAAATTCCGGGGTTTTTGCTAGTTTCTTACAGTGGGGGACTTGATGCTTTGAACTTAATATATATAGTGCTTTTGTCTGCTTTTAGTCTAAATAATTATTAATAAATAAAGTAAGAAGTGTGTGTTGTGTTGGCGTGGCGACGAAAATTTACGCAACCCCCTTTCACGTCGCGCCGAACTGACACAATGTCAATGTGCGTGTGTGTGTGTGTGTCAGTTCGTATGTAGGTCGCGCGCGCGCTAGCTAGGGTTCAGTTCAGTTCGTTTTTTTTTTTTCACTTTTTGTGTGCGCGCCGTGTGTTGCAATGGTAAATTGAACCTTTGTGTCAGTTCGTGGAAACGAAGTGTCAACGAAAGTGTCAAAAAAAAAAGTTGCCTAATATAACATCATCGTAATTAAAAAGTAAAGCTCCTGAAGCGTCGAAACTTAATGAAATTGTAGGCCTTGGTTAACATTGTCCAAACATGCACAAAACTGAAAACTAAAAAAAAAGTGGTTTTGTACACATGGTGTCAGTTCGTGGTGTCGGTGACGAGTTGTCTGTGTTCCACCCCAAATTATTCATTTTAATAAACAGGCCTGACGGTATCTGTAATAGACAAGACGATGACAAAATGCCCAGTGTTAGTTGTGGAAGAAAAACCCATGAGAGGGAAAAAAACACCCTAAACACGTAGGGCCAATTCCACATTTTTGTTCAAGCACTATCCATGAACACACTCAGTCAAACTGGCGAAAAGAAGTTTTTTTAAATAGAACTTTCTTAATTTGTCATGTTGTTTTCAAATACTTGTGTTTCAATACATTAATTTCAAGTGTTACAGGACATCATCATAGCATTACCCAAAATAAACAGGTTGACACTTTCTTAATTAATAAAAATGACTAAGCGTACTTCTCGGTATCAAAAAAGACTGGACTCTGAATAAATCAACAGATGATTTCGTATTTACAACCGCCGTGACTTTGCCTTTGCCTGTTTGTTAGGTGATCTGAAGACGGATTAGAATGACGCAGGGCCGTTTTGAACTCGAAGTGGCGGGCTCTTCGGACCAAGCGTCGGGTCAGAAAAGTGGCGTGTACTGCAGCCCCGTGGGGATCTTCTTCGCCATACTGACGGTCTGTGTACTCATCGCTGCAACTGCACTGCTTGTCTTCTACCTTCCAGACCGTACCGTGAAGCAGGTCGACACCGTAACACCATCCACCCAAGACCCAGTAGAGACGACAGCGATGATTCAGCCGCCTGGGACAACGGTAGCTCGTCCCCCTACATTTACCACAGTTTCTACGTCGTCAGAGCTCATGAAAGGCCGGCTACCCAAGACCGTCCTACCGAGACGCTACGAGCTCAACCTCCGTCCGTTCTTGTACGACGATGACGTACCAGACTCAAAGCTCGGACAGAGATTCACTTTTGACGGCTGGGTCCGGATAAAAGTGCAGTGCATGGAAGCAACAGATGAGATCATCCTTCACTCCAAGAGTATCAACATCCATGGTATGCCAACTGTCCATAGCGTCAGTACATTGGAAAAGACAGACATCTTTAAGAGTTATAAGATGATTGAGGAGTACGCTTTCTTGGTTCTCAAGTTGAAAGAGATGCTTCGACCTCATGAAGACTACGACATCTACATCACATACTCCGGTATCATGGATAATGACACATTTGGTTTCTACCCAAGCAAGTACATCACTTCACAAAACGAAACACGGTAAGTTTACAATTATGGATTCAAAAGGACTTTAAAGGTATTGTACACTTTTGGTAACAGCTCAAAATCAGTGTCCACATTTTGTGTGATTCAAGATATGCATGAACAAACAAACCTGTGAAAGTTTATGCTCAATTGGTCATCGAGATCACGAGAAAATAGTGAAAAGAGACTTATGTGTTTTCTGTTTTTTCAAAATGTCGCGCATGATAAAAACTATTGTTTTACTCATTTCTCAGAAACGATAGCATTTTAGGCAGAAATATTTTAAGGAACCCTTTCTACCATTACTTACTTTAAATCATGTAAGTTATGTGTGAATCTGTGAACATTTGTGTTTTTCGATCTTACCAATAGTGTACAGGGCCTTTAAGAGAAATTCCAAACAGTATTGAAATTTCATGCCAATCACCTAATTAGGAAAAGATGGGAGATACACGGTGTTGTACTGCCGCTCTAACTCATTGCCACAACCAATGACAAGGGTAGTTTTTAATTACCATTGTGTGAGTATAGAGAATTCGGACCAAGTTTACTGTGCATGATGCCACCTTTAGAGCAATTATTGTCCATGGACTTACAGATACATCGCAACCAGTCAGATGTCACCCACGTTTGCCCGCCGCGTCCTACCGTGCTTCGACGAGCCTGCATTCAAGGCATCATATGACGTGCAACTAGAACACCGTACAGACATGAGCGCCTTGTCCAATGGCATCGAGATACGACATCTCCAGTTGGACAGCCGTTGGTCTAGGACTTACTTCAAGAGAGTGCCTTCAATGCCGACGCATCTTCTTGCATGTATAGTACATGATTATTCGTCCATCAACGTCACAAACGCACATGGATGTTTGGTAAATATGGATTATTTTATTAAGTGTTTTAAGGTAATGCAAGACAAGTTCATTCATCAGTCTAGTCTGTTTTCGTTCTTTGTGATAGCAATCGTGGACCTATTGTCCATTTTGTCGTACGTCCTCAGTTTGAATGTTACTAAAAGTACACCAACACACATGTCTATCATGACCTCCAACAGTGGACCCTCCTTTGTTCAACTCGTTGTCCTGACGAATGTGGAGCCATTTATTTTCCTTACGGTGAGATACCAACCGTGGAACTATTGTCCCTTTTTTACTGTAAGTCCTCGGTTTGAATGTCAATACAAACTCACAAACACACCACCTCTCGATATTATTCCCAACTGGTTTCTAGATTCGTATTTGGTGCGAGACTGAATTGATTGACTTTGCTCCGTACGCCCTCAACGTCTCTGATAAAGTTCAGACATTCTTTGACGACTATTTGGACTTTGAATTCCCTTTGGATAAACAAGGTACTGTACAATTTATGTTGTATAAAACGAAATCATTATGTACAAATTTACCAGAGTAAAATGATATATTTTATAGGTTTTGATGTGACAATTTCTTTGTTTCTATTGTACTGTTTACATTGTCTTTATTATTTTACTTTGTTTTTGACCTGTGACATTTTTGTTTGTCTTGTATCAATGTTTTCTTGAGCAAATTATCTTTGCAGTGAGATAGTAATACTAATAAATCCACTTAAATCGAGAAAATTATAGGAAATAATAGACAATGAGAATGAACATACAGTAATGAGCCAACAATTTGCTTCGTGAACTTTTACGATACTCATATCGTCTGCATGCTCAACCAAATACACCGAATATCTATTCTGATCGATCGACTACCACGCATGCGTTATTTAAATCGCAAACTGACAAAAGGTTCGGCACCCGAACATACTCAAAGCGAGCATCTTTTTGACTGTGTGATTCAGAATGTCTTTGCCTCCTCCCTTCCCTCTCTACACACAGATCACATAGCAGTCCAAGAGTTCGTCGCTGGAGCATTTGAGAACTGGGGTCTTTTCGTGTATCGGGATCTGTATCTACTGAACGGATACAAAGGGTTTCGGCCCACATTATACCCACAGATAATCACACACGAGATCGCCCATTCGGTAGGCATTTTATAGCGGGATGACACACTGTTCAAGTTTGGTATAAAAGTACTTTATATGTTATTCGAACCGGCTAGGTAGCTGTCAAGGAACGAATTAGAAAAATAAGTGAAAAAAAAATATAATAATAATAAATAATAAAAATGTATAATGATAATAATAATATAGGATTTGAGGCATTGCATGGTGAGGTATCAATATATTTGGTTTGCGGTAACACCATGTGTGTATCTACTTGCCAGGTAGAGTTTGTTCTTAGAGAACTGTCTAGCTCAATTCTACTACCGCGGAGTAGATTTGGGGTGTCGTGGCCGAGCGGTTAAGAGCGCCGGATTCAAGCTCTGGTGTTTGATCAGCAGAGTGTGGGTTCGAATCCCGGTCGTGACACTTGTGTCCTTGAGCAAGACACTTAACCATAAGCTTCTCTCCACCCAGGGGTAAATGGGTACCTGTGAGGGCAGAGATGGTTCTTGTGATTGATTTAGCCGAGTAGCGCATTAATGTTGCACAGGCTGTATACTCCCCAGGGAGCTGAGATGGTTTAAGGAATGATTTAAGGCCCAGTGACCAGGGGTAATAATGTATGTAAAGCGCATTGAGACTTCTCCCAGAACTGAAATGCGCTCTATAAGAACGTCATATTATTATTATTATTATTGTTCGGGTACTCGGGAGACTTCTCAGTTCTGAAAAGAACTGTCCTGTTTATTAACTATTACCTGGGCGGAAGGTATAGAAATAGGATGGCACTACTACTTTAGCTTATAGGATCGTAATTAACTGTCTCCTGACGATGACTGGAGCAAGCTAGTCGAAACGTTGAGACCAATCCAAGAACTGACTCCGCGGTAGTACAGTTAATTACGATCCTATAAGCTAAAGTAGTGGTCCCATCCTTCTTCTATACCTTCCGCCCAGGTAATAGTTAATAAACAGGACAGTTCTTTTCAGAACTGAGAAGTCTCCCGAACACCCGAACAATCTACTCCGCGGTAGTAGCATTAAACAAGACAGTTCTCCAAGAACAAACTCTACCTGGCAAGTAGATACACACATGGTGTTACCGCAAACCAAATATATTGATAATAATAATAAAAAGTGTGGAGCAAACTGTGCAAAGTGGTTACGGGTATTGTTTCGTTTCGTACATTGAAACCTTCATTTATTGCAGGCAAAGTTTATGCGGCAATTTGAAGTGAATATCTTCCATTACGCTTTTACACAGAGGTTAAAGCTTTCCTCAATTAACCATTTATTATGTAATCAACACGAATCCAGAAAGACGTGTATGACACTACCGTTTCCACGGTACATTATGGAGGTCATCATTAGTTGAGGTACCAATATCGATGCATAGCCAAATGTGCTGATTTGTTTGCAAGGCAATGCTGCAACAACTCTAAATTTCGAAAAATGTTATTACGGATTCACAGTTCAATTTTACGGATCCACAATCCGTTATTACGGATTTACAGTCTATTTGTACGGATCCACAGTCCGTTATTACGGATTGACAGTCCATTTTTACGGATCCATAATATTTATTACTCCGTTATTGAGGGCTAACAAAGGAGGGCTTGTTTGCAGATTGAAGCTTATGAATCAGTATACAACAGATATTGAATCCGTAATAACGGATTATGAACACGTAATAACGGATTGTTGATCTGGATAACGGATTGTGGATACGTTATAACAGATTGTAAACTCGTTATCACGGCTACGAAATTGTACT
The DNA here is from genome assembly GCA_021014325.1 of Plazaster borealis. Taxonomy (NCBI): domain Eukaryota; kingdom Metazoa; phylum Echinodermata; class Asteroidea; order Forcipulatida; family Labidiasteridae; genus Plazaster; species Plazaster borealis. The sequence goes on from CM037463.1 coordinate 20,003,808, forward strand.
TTGTGTTGGTGTTATGAGGCTCCATACTGTGAATCTAAAGAAATTGATGTTTTAAGTCCAAAGATGAATAGTAAGTAAATTGTGGCAAGAAGTTTGCTTTGTATTGTTTTCTCCCTTTGTTTCCATGTGTGAAGTGGTTTGGTGACCTAGTAACGATGGAGTGGTGGGACGACATATGGTTAAGCGAAGGCTTTGCAACCTACATGGAGCACATCGGCATCAACCTCGTACATCCAGAGTTCAGAAAGGTACACAAATCCCCACGACTCCTTTTGGCGCAGTATGCATTTTGCAAGGGGCTACAACTTCCCACGGAGACTATAACCAAATAATTGGCCCAAGAAAAAGCCCATGGTAACCCACATTCAAAAAATGAACATACATTGTTTGGGGACATTCTCAAGCCTCAACATTTAAACTGAGTGCATTTTGTTTTGGTAGGGTCATCGATTGGTTTTTGTCAGCGCAATACTGATGTATAGGCAAAGTTATGAAGAAGGATTTATTAAAAGTCACATGTGAATGCTTCAGCTGAATACAGTGTATACTTGCTGAGAAAACAGCAAACAAAATGTCACGGGTTTCTTTTTTCACACGAACGTCGAATCTATCCACGTTTAGTGAGGTGACAGCGGGTACCAACCGCATATCTGGCCGAAGCATTCGCGAACGGACACCAACCCTCAGAAATTCGAGAAACGATTCATAGATTCAAATGTTTTGGGGTGAAAAATTATCCAAACCATATCACTTCGAAGGAAATCTTTTCTCAAAATAGTTTAAAATCAGCAGCTGCAGTGCCTCTCACCATTAGTAAGTTTTTATGGTCATTAATTGTTGGAGTACTTACCAAAGTATGACCCTACCCTTAAATCTGAGGACACCAAATGACATAGTTGTTCTACTGCATTCATAAGTCTTACTTTAAACACGACTTTTTACTTACAATTTTGTTAGTAGAAAAAACTAAGTGTTCGTAAACAATAACGAAATTCCTCAATTTATTTCAGTACGAAAGCTTTTACTACGATGTAGCTATTAGGGGTTTAGGTGCCGACAGTCTAGGTACTGCACCCGCAATAAGGGCACCAGTCTACGTCGACGATGTACAGATACCACGTTTATTTTCCCGTATATCGTATCAAAAGGTAGGCTCTACACAGCGTATATAATCATGAACATATAAATATGCCCTGACTGATTTCAAAATATTTGTTTCATTGTTTACGATTGCATTTCAACACCTACACAAGCTTATGGAGTCCCCCCTCTCCCATAGGGAGGATCTATCCTCTGGATGATGGAGCATTTCTTGACCCTCGATGTCTTCAACCAAGGAATACGAAACTACCTCAAGGAGCGGGCCTACAAGAATGCCAATGCGGAACATCTATGGGACGAACTGACCTACGTAAGTATACTTGGTGTCGTTACTCACTAACACCACCATAGAAATTGATATGCAAAAATTAGTTTTAATCCCGTGGGAATGGAATACTTATAGTACTGAAACTAGACCTCGTATTATATCATTTTTGCCACGAGATTTTACCTCGGTCCCACGACATAGTTATCTCGTTCCCTCAACATAATAAAATATAATCTCGTTCCAAAGCAGTGTTGTTCACGAGAAATAACGCTACTCTTCACATTCACGTCAGGCATCGGTAGTGGCTTATGGCCGGATCGTCGAATCGTCCTTTCTTTCAATGTTGTCGTTGCAACTAAAGGCCGTAGCTAGCCGTAGCCAAAGACGCTTGGTTTAGACGCGGCCTTAGTTAAGATAAGTTCAACAGACCCTTCTCAGAATGACGTCACAATGTTATCAAGCAGCCATGTTGGATTACAAAACAACACGTGCAACGTGAATGTGTCGTGCTCACTCTTTGGTCGTGCCTACAACATTTTTTTTAAGACCGACATGGGCGATACGCAGAATCGACCATGACAGATGCCGTACTGGTCATGGTCGATTCTAGGCAAACATGTCCCGGATGGGCTTGAATGCTAGTCCAGCCTTACAGCTGCCACCATCACCAGTGACTGCATTGTTCACAGCTGCCCTGGCGATCAGTCCCCTTAAGGAACTAGACAGTCTGGCCACACAATTGCTAATTAGCACCAATTATATTATTTAAACTTAGTTTAATCCAAGACATACGCATATATGGCCGAATTTAAAAATCAATTTAAAAAAACGAGATAATAACTTTCTCATGTCGAAAGATTCCAAAGAATTGCATTATTATTGTGATTGTTATTATTATTTTGAAATTTAAATGACGTTACATAATTTTATTTTCTGTTCAGGCGGATAAAGACGTCGGGAAACACGACGTGAAGAGAATCATGGACACCTGGACCCTTCAGCCAGGCTACCCTCTGATCACTCTGACAAGAACCGGACAAGATGTTGTAGCCACACAGAAAAGATTCTTACAAATCACAGACGGCGTTACAATAGAAGACACAGGGTAGGGTCTCCATAAGGCCTTTTTAAAAGCCAATACTAGTACACTTTCACTGCTGACAACGCAGAAACAGTTCTCAAGAAACGCATGAATAATAGACCTAATAGTACTGATGACGTCACATTTTGTTTACCACTTTGCAGACGAATTGGAAAACAATTGTGTCCATGAACAATAGACCTAATAGTACTGATGACGTCACATTTTGTTTACCACTCTGCAGAAGAATTGGAAAACAATTTGTGTCTATGTTTAACTGTCGGAAATGCAGCACTCAGCTACAGCACTTAATACAGTAAACAAACCGTGACGTCACCGGGTCTATTCTGAATGATGAACTTAACAAAAGTGGGACCTAAGCCCCCCAAAGAAAGCTATGGAAAACAAAATACATTTCGGCCATTGATTGGGACTCGAACCCAAGACCCTCTGGACGTAAAAAAACACAATATCAGTGAATGCTTATAGTTCTGACAATTGTGGGGATGCGAGCTCCCTGATTTAGCTGATGGTAAATGTATAGTTAACATATACTCTCACAATTCAAATTAAGTTTTTTTACCCAGAAATAAGTGGTATGTTCCGCTGACGTACGTGTATAAATCCGGACCGGCTGATCAGTTTGACAAACCGAAGCAGGTGTGGATGGAACCAACGCAACAATACAGTGAGTGAAACCTGTTTTTTCCCACTTTTCCCCGCTTAAAGATGTGAATTATTCTCTTAAAACAACATAATCAATGACCTGAAATATTCTTATGACACGCAATTCCAAACCAACAAATCACTCTCTTTTTTTGTAAAAATTATTACACTTTTATTTAGATTCACAGCACATCAGATAAATGAAGTTTGTAACCGAATTTATTAATTAATATTTATGATATCCCTAAGCAACTTACCAAAAGTAGTCCCATAACACAAGTTTCTACTGCCCGCCGTGAGAGCTGCTTGCAAGTTTTTATTTAAGTAGAATGTCTGTACTTTGACCTGAATATACTTTTGTTCTTGTTGTTCATTACACATCAAATAGCGCAAGCACCAATAACAAAATGAAGAGACAACATGATTTAATGACCAGTTTTAGATATGGAAGGAAAACCCCAAACCCCCAAATCACGCAGTATGGACTGAAAACCCAATCCAAATGTAAGGGTCTTTTTGGTCCAAGATGGGATTCGAACCGGGGTCAGAGGTGAAAGGCAGGGTTAGAAACAACAAAGAACCAACCAGATCACATAACTTTAATGTTCGTTAATTGGGGTAAAGTCACAATATGCCCTTGACATTTATTTAAGTCCAGTATGCAGCTGCGGGTGAGACTCCTTACTGAGGTTTGTTGTAGGTTTTTGCTGACTTTTTAATTAGTCGCCTAATGAATTTTCAAAAAAAAAAACGGTCTACGGGGTCACACAACTTGGGTGTTTTGTGCTAGAATTCATTTTCATGTGGTAGATTTCTTCTCTTTATCTATAGCTTATTTCAAATTACCGGACGAGGCTGCATCTGGTGACTGGTACCTTGCCAACGCCAAGATGGTTGGTTTCTATCGCGTCAATTACGAAGACGACAACTGGCAACGTCTCCTGGACCAAGCTGCTACCAATCCAGGGGTATGACAACTCCATGGTTATTACAATTCACGGAGTTTTGACGCAATTAAAATCAATGTGTTAAAATTATGATTTATTTAGTAAATACTTGTTTGAAATGTCAGAGGTTAAAACTCTGGAAATGATATTCTACGCTGTATAGCCATTGCGATATATCAATCATTCAACGCAAAATATTACAACGGAGGTATTATTGTACCGTGCCCTCTATGTGGCAGAGGGTATCCTCTCCCCCGATGTTCCCATACTTTAACACGCCATTTTAAAATACCCCCCAAAACAAAAACAACAACAACAACAACAACAACAACAACAACAACAACATCCTCTAAAGATTTCCTGAGATTTCAGGCACACAGTAAGACACAATAGGGGGTACACCATGCAAAATCGAGCGCCAAATGGTATTTATTACCAGCCTGAAAGTTAATACGAGAAAGGTGACAATCACAAAGTCTTTCTCTACATCATCCCATTGACCGTAATACGAATGAGGCCGTCTTTGTAAGATTCCCTGTATCCACAGTAAGAATTACAAGTTATCTTTCCCATTATAAAGGCACCAGACTAGTTTACCCTTAGCATGGGTTTAATTATGCTGAATGAGAAAAATTATTATTGTTAGTATTATTATTATAAGTTCTGGCAATGAAACCAAGGGTGCCTTTAGGTGATTTTAATCACCGATAAGTGCTCTGGGCTCTTTGACGTGCACTAGCAATCCTAGTTCAATCCTTGTCTTATCCTAATTGGACGAAGAAGTTATGGTAAAAGGTTCTGCTCGAGGACACAAGTGTCAAGACTGGGTCTCAAACCCACACTCTGCTTATCAGAAACACCAGAGCTTGAGTCCGGTGCTCATAACCGCTCAGAACTGAACACGTTTGGTAATTGTCAAAGACCAGTATTATCACTTGGTGTATCCCAACATATGCAAAACATAACAAGTATGTGAAAATTTGGGCTCAATTGGTCATTGAAGTTGCAAGAAAATGATGGAAGAAAAAACACCCTTGTTGTACAAATTTGTGTGCTTTCAGATAGGAATAAAAGGCTTCTTGCAAGAAGTCTTTTATTATTTTAGCGAGAAATTACCTCTTTCTCAAAAACTACGTTACTTCAGAGTAAGTCGTTTCTCACAATGTTTTATACTATCAACAGCTCTCTGTTGCTCGTTACCAAGTAAATTTTTATGCTAATGTGTATTTTGAGTAATTGCCAAACGTGTACAGTGCCTTTAAAGGCAAGATGACCGCACTATAATTAAAGTATGAACAACGTGTACCACATGCAGGTTTTCGGCGATGAGAACTCAGTGGGTTTGATTCAGGAGACGTTCTCTTTGGCGCAAGCCGAAGTCATTCCCGACTGGATCCACCAGAACTTCTCAACGTATCTTCTGTCGACATCTCCATTAACTCGAAGAGCCGTGGTCTCAACGTCCTCCTACTTTGTGAAGATGCTTTTGAAAAGTGAAACACCAGCCACCTCAGATATCTGGGTACGTTGCGACCTTTGATCCTTGGTTGAGTTTTTTTTAACCCGGTTCTTGTTCGGGGGTTCGGTGATAGGGTGGTTTAAGACATCCACAATAATTGGACACAGTTTGAACCGCATATGCTCCAATAGACAAACATAATCGCGGGCTGTTTCAGTTAACACAATGGGAAAACTACCCGGCATAAAGAGTTTAAATACGCCACACATACCAACAGGAATGCACACGTTCATGAACACTTGTATACTATAGGACACGGTTATTCAAATGATTATATTGTTATGCTTCATATGTAAATTTACATAGGTAATGATTTTGCATGGGTATGATTGCAATGACTCAAACAAATAATATACTATTACATAATCCGTGTGTAATGTCTTAAATTTTTTGGTTCAAAATCGATAGTTGAAGAATTACATGCAGAGTATAGTACAGCCACTCTATGACGAGTCGGGGTGGGATGAAAGCTCAACTTCAGACATACCAGTATCAAGGTAGGATGCTTGGTCGGCTAGGCCTGGTCAAGGCCAGGCTTAGGCAAGGCGTGGGCAGGCCAAGGCAAGGCTAGGCTAGGCCTAGGTCTCTGCTTTTTCTTTTTTACATTACTAAGCATGCCTGCAAGCGGAGAAAGGTGACCGTCAGCGCAGCATCCCGCGGTCAGCAAATCCATTCAATCGAGCCCCCTGTGAGCCCCCTGTGAGCCCCCTGTGAGCCCCCTGTGAATGAACTGAACACAGTTCCAATGGTCCCATGCGACAACAGCCCTAATCAAGATCAAGGGTACCAGGCATACCTCAGGAAAAAGCTGATGAGGCCCCCATTTTGTTGAACTCTGAATTTGTTTTATAACGAAGAAAAGGCAACAACCGCAACTATATGAACTTAATCTTTATTCACTATTACACCATTGACAGAGACTTTACTTTAAGGGTTAGGTCATGTGACGGTTTTGTCAACGTAAGGCTGATTTTCAGGTAAAATTATTAAGAAAGATACAATAAAAGTCACATGTGAAAGCTTTAGCATTGTCTCTTTGCTGAGAAAAAAACCTGTCACGGTATTTTTCACAAGAACGTCGAATCCATCCACGTTTAGCGAGGTGACAGCGAGTGCCCAACCGCATCTCTGGCAGCAGCATTTGTAAATGGACACCAACCCTCAGAAATCTGAGAAAACAATTCATGCAAATATTTTGGGGTGAAAAATTATCCAAACCATATTACTTCGAAGGGAATCCTTTCTCAAAATATTTATACTAGCAAAAGCTGCAGTGCTGCTCACTAAAGTAAATTTTAATGGTTATTGGAGTATTAATCTATGACCGTATACCTTTAAACACAGTCAGGGATAAGATTTACCAGGGACTAATATTATAAGCTTGAACAACGAGACTTTTCGTTTAATATAATAGCCTTCTTTCGTTTCAGTTCCGGCTTCGGGCTCGTCTGCCTGATTGAGCTTTATACAACAAGTGCACAATTTTGCAAACATTTCCAACAAAGCCTAAGCCGGAGGAGAGACCGAGGCCGTTGGTTCCGAAAAGGGCCCCAGTGTCGAGAAATTGTTCATAATAGTCTGTCACTAATGGTGGCAGTATAGTTGTGCTTCGAAGAACATAAGCTACTACAAAGCCGAAACCTTTTATTTGTTTTTCTTTCACCAGATTAAGGCGGGGAGCAGACAGCCAGGTTGATGTTACATCTACAGCCTGTCTCTATGGCAACATAAAATGTGTTGCTAAAGCAATCACTCTGTTCAATGGGTTGATGGATAATCCTGATTCAAACACGTAAGTTCAAAACGTAAAAAAAGGATTTGTCTCCCAAGGATAAATAGTTTGTTAACCTGCAAAGAGGTACGTTGCCGGTGTGGCAGGAGATTCTGTCCCCACCCCCCCCGGAGATTCTTCTTTTGAGACTTCTTTTGATAGCGCCCTCTTTTGAATCCTCCTCCTCCTCCTCCTCCTCCAGCCCATGTTAATTTCCCGTATGGGGACAGAATCTCCGGGGGGCAGATTTCCCTGGGACACCGGCACATGCTGACTTACTTTAATATTTTCTTTGTCTTAACCACATCGTCAGCTCATATGCCAGTAAGATCCTAAGCTGGACCATGCCACATGTTCTATACGGGGTGTCACAATCAAAATGGGACAGTGATTTGGTCTAAAACAAACTCTCTTACCCATGGAAAAAAGCTTGTCAGCATGTGCTGACAACGTACCACAAGGAAGTTGCAACCAAACAGGTTCCTCGCTGCAGGATATAACCTTTTTTTCAAATTGAATGTTTTATTTTGACAGACTTTCTCCAAACCTGAGGTCAGCTGTGTATTGTAGCGGCATTCGTTTCGGTGGCCAATCAGAATGGGACTTTGGAATGGAAATGATGCTGACAACCAATGACCAACAAGAGAGGGCTCGATGGATGAGCGCCCTCACTTGCTCGAGGGATAGTTCTCGTGTACAAAGGTATAACGAACATAAGGGGAAGCACGCCATTTGTTTTTCGGAGAGTAATAATTCATTCTCATCCTCTGGTTTTCAATCTATACACACAGTAAAATAAATCAACAACAACAACAACAACAACAACAACAACAACAACAACAGCAACATGAGAATACTCGATGGTCACGATTTAGGGAAAACAACAAAAACGGTTCATGTTTGATAAAGGAATTTGTGCTGCGTTCATATTGGTCTTAATTCGGTTGCAGAATGCAATCGAAATAATCTGTGGTGAGTTTTAGGAGTCTTTAAATGCTATTTTCCCCTCAGCTTTGACGGTGTTTCAGACTGAATAGTATTCCGGAGGATTATATGCTGCAGCGAAGAAACTGAAAACCAACCGAATCCGTCAAATTGACAAGAGTTATGACCGTCACATCTGTTTACAAAAATCACTGGTGAATTTCATCAGACCACACAATAAAACAGTTCATTATTATTAGTTAATATGACCTGAATAATGCTGCAAAGTGAAATAAATTACTTTATGATTTGTTTCTCATTAATCACCTAGCTACTTAGAGTCGCTGTTGGATGCAACTCTTTTCAGTCCCGGAGATGCTGAACTGATTTTGATGGGCGTGGCCAAAAATCCAGACAGGTACGAGGATGCCTGGGACTTCATCCGCGACAACTGGGAGGAAGTTTACACGATGTAAGAGCCCCAAGACTTAGAAAACAATAATTAATTGTCTCCTTTTGCACAATCGAAGAGAAAGACCCGTTTGGGTCATGTTTTCACGATGATTAATGAAAATGATGTTGACATAAAGAGATGAAGACATAAATACGTTATATGTTTTTGTGTTTTTGTTTGTTTTTGTTTTTCGGTTTAAAAACACAAACCATGGTCGGTAGTATCATAAGGTAATACTAAAAATGACATGCTCACAAAATCAAAATAAAATCCGGACCAGCCAGAATAGCTTGTGTTTGCACAAAATTTAAAATTGGCAATTATCGAAGAAAAAACATTATTTTCACTTTTAGTCTGAAAGCTTACTTATTGAAAAGATCTTGGAGAGAAATACTTCCCTCCGAAACACAATCAGAGTCATGAAAATATCACCTACCAAATCACCATTGCGTATTTCGATTACCGCGATTGCAAAAAGGCTATCTTGGAATGTGCACAATCTGTCTTCATTCTATTTAACGATAGCTTGGTTTGTTTCATACTTTCATCTCGACAGGTTCCGTGGAAATCGCCTGCCCGGGCTTACAAGTATATTTGAGGAGATCACATCTTACTTTAACACTCAAGAGGAATTACAAGAGGTAAAATCAATAATGCACATAATTTTGCTCTTTGTGACCCATCAAAAGACGATCTTTTTAATTCACCCGATGTCATTACCCACAATCAATCGTGGCGGCTCACCTTATATGCCAATCCGCGTTTTCCTGAGCTCAATGACGCCGAACTAGAGTAGTAAGAGGTTTAGAGTAAAACAAATTACATGGTTTATTTTGGATGGACAGTCGATATAAGCTCCCTCGGTGTTGGAAGTTGTTATCATTATATATATATATATATATTTCTGGTAATGGAACCAAGGATGCCTCATAAGTGAACTTAATCACTGTAGCTCGCAAGCCTGAGGAAACCTGTAAACAAGGGTGTGAACCAGAAACACCGGGGTTAACCCGTACTCTTCCACGATAAGTGTTCTGTGTTCTTTTACGTGCACTACTTATCCTAGTACACGGGACCTACAGCTTAAAGTCCCATTCGAGTGACAAAGCAATTATGGTAAAGTATCCTGCTCAAGGAAGGAAGTGTCATGACCGGGACTCGAACCCACACTCTGCTGATCAGAAACACTAGTGCTATTAACCGCTCGGCCACGACACACGTTGAGAAACTAGTTCCCTCGACTGTGCCTCGTGAACCAGTTTGTCACTTTCCAATACTTCATGGAGCTAATTATTATCGATTGTAAACTCTTAAACCATGTCGTATTTGTAGACTATTCGCTGTTATGATTATTTGCAGTTGCTGGACTTCAGCGATAACCATCAACTTGGCGGGCTGCAGTACGTCTACGAGTCGGCCATTGTCACAACGAAGGTGAACATTCGGTGGATGGCAAACAGTGCAGAACAAACAAAGCAATGGATGGCCTCGCTCATTTAGGCGTGGGCCCAATTTCATCAAGCTACTAAGCACAACAATTTACATTATTGCGACGGGTGTCCCAATTTCAAATTGCTTAGCGAAATAAATTTGTGTTGTTACTCAAATAACATTTTGAAATCGGCCTCAGGACTTCTGTGGCTAGACTCGGGATTGAGCAAACAAATTACAAACAAATAAATGCTTTTCAAAATTCAGTTTTGAGCATTATATTTAGCGAGCACCAGTCACAACAATGTAAACAATAATAAAGCATTTTTACTGGTAACCCGTTTCCACTTAAGGCAAGATTTGTCCGTCCTTAAACATTACTTTGCCCTTACCAGTTTAGCGCAAGGGACGAATTGCACTGTATGGGCGGTAATCCACCCCAATTTGTTTTTCTTTATGTTTTTAAAATTCATCTTCTATAAATCTTCTTGCGTTTTATTGATTCGTACCTTTTATTCCGTTCGTTTGCTTAGTTTAGAGGTTTTTCTGTCTTGTATCGCACTGTTTACAGAACTTTGAGGTGGCTCACGCTGCTATTAAGCGTTCCCTGGTAATTTGTTATATTTATTTTGTTTAACTCAAAACTATATTTGCAGTTTCGGGTGTGGCTGCCGTTATCGGACCTTGTAGTTATTAGCGGTTTATCAACGTGTTGCCCCACCCCTTATTACGAACTAATCATAATGTGAGGGCAGGAACAACAAATAGTTTAGGGTGAATTGTCTGGCACTAACACTCCAGTGGAAATACAACTGTATAGAGTACAGTAATTTGTATAAATAACTATTTCAAAAGGAGCAGGAAACAAAGTGGTTTTGGATGGTAATAAAAGTAATAACTGATATGTACAATGTCAACTTAAATTCATACTTAAAGTTATACGATTAAGTAAATCTCCGAATGTAAAAGTGCTGGTTTATTTGTAATCTGTTCCTCTTGGATTGTGATTTAGCTGGGTTGTAGTATCTTGCTTTAATTCATGAGTAGAGCGATTCGCTGTCATATCAAACTCGAAAGAGTACCGGTAGCTGTCAACAATTCTCGCCCAGTGCAATTTTCTAAAATGTTTGATCTCAAAACTTAAAGGGTGTGCACACCATTGGTAAGATTGAAAATATAAATGGTCACAGATTTACACATAACCTACACGGTGGTCATGGTGGAAAACCTTTCGTGAAATATTTTTGCTTGAAATGCTATAGTGTTTGACAAAAGTAATGAGTAAAACATTATCAACTTTGATCTCGCGAGTCTATAACCAAATGTTTGAAAACAGTGAAAAAATATGAGGTTCTTTTGACTGTTTTAACTTTATTGGAAACGGAAGAAATTGATTTTATTGACAGATAATAATAATGTTTATGGCTTTAAAGAATAGTTTAGTTTTGATTTATATTTTTGGTTTGGGGTAGTATTATAATAAGTTGTAAAATCTTTGTCCACAGAGGCGAACAATTTCCATTAACTGTAAGTTTCAAATTAATTAAAAATTAACATTTTAAAACATTGTTCTCTGCTTCAAAATTGTGTCAAAAAACTCAAGATTTTGTGAAAATGTATTTTAAAGGAACCCAGACTCCCCGCAAAACACCGCTAAAAGTAAACAGAAGTCAGAGAGACGAATTTGAAGGAACAAGAGAGATTGGAAAGATTGGAAAGATCGAAGAGACAGAAGAAATCGCAAAGACTATTAATGATATAAGAGATTGAAGAAATGTAAGAGATCAGATAAATGGTAGAAATTGAAGAGATGAGAAGTAGAGAGATTTTGGAGGATTTGAGAGACGGACGAGTTGGAAAAGATGGAAGAGACTGAAAAAAGTGAAGAGATTTAAGGAATAAGAGAGATTGGAGAGACGGAAAGGGTGGAATAGACTGAAGACTTTGAAGGGATTCGAGAGACTGGACAGATTGAAGAGATTGAAGGGATTCGAAAGACTGGAGAGATTGAAGAGATTGAAGGGATTCGAGAGAGTGGAGAGATTGAAGAGATTGAAGGGATTCGAGAGACTGGAGAGATTGAAGAGATTGAAGGGATTCGAGAGATTGGAGATATTGAAGAGATTGAAGGGATTCGAGAGATTGGAGAGATTGAAGAGATTGAAGGGATTCGAGAGATTCGAGAGATTGAAGAGATTGAAGGGATTCGAGAGATTGAAGGGATTGAAGGGATTCGAGAGACGAGATATTGAAGAGATTGAAGGGATTCGAGTGATTGGAGAGATTGAAGAGATTGAAGGGATTCGAGAGGCTGAAAAGATTGAAGAGATTGAAGGGATCCGAGAGACTGGAGAGATTGAAGAGATTAAAGGGATTCGAGAGACTGGAGAGATTGAAGAGATTGAAGGGATTCGAGAGACTGGAGATATTGAAGAGATTGGAGGGATTCGAGAGACTGGAGAGATTGAAGAGATTGGAGGGATTCGAGAGACTGGAGAGATTGAAGAGATTGAAGGGATTCGAGAGATTGGAGAGATTGAAGAGATTGAAGGGATTCGAGAGACTGGAGAGACTGAAGAGATTGAAGGGATTCGAGAGATTGGAGAGATTGAAGAGATTGAAGGGATTCGAGAGACTGGAGAGATTGAAGAGATTGGAGGGATTCGAGAGACTGGAGAGATTGAAGAGATTGAAGGGATTCGAGAGACTGGAGAGATTGAAGAGGTTGAAGGGATTTGAGAGATTGGAGAGATTGAAGAGATTGAAGGGATTCGAGAGACTGGAGAGATCGAAGAGATTGAAGGGATTCGAGAGACTGGAAAGATTGAAGAGGTTGAAGGGATTCGAGAGATTGGAGAGATTGAAGAGATTGAAGGGATTCGAGAGACTGGAGAGACTGAAGAGATTGAAGGGATTCGAGAGATTGGAGAGATTGAAGAGATTGAAGGGATTCGAGAGACTGGAGAGATTGAAGAGATTGGAGGGATTCGAGAGATTGGAGAGATTGAAGAGATTGAAGGGTTTCGAGACACTGGAGAGACTGAAGAGATTGAAGGGATTCGAGAGATTGGAGAGATTGAAGCGATTGAAGGGATTCGAGAGACTGGAGAGATTGAGGAGATTGGAGGGATTCGAGAGACTGGAGAGATTGAAGGGATTGAAGGGATTCGAGAGACTGGAGAGATTGAACAGGTTGAAGGGATTTGAGAGATTGGAGAGATTGAAGAGATTGAAGGGATTCGAGAGACTGGAGAGATTGAAGAGATTGAAGGGATTCGAGAGACTGGAAAGATTGAAGAGGTTGAAGGGATTCGAGAGATTGGAGAGATTGAAGGGATTGAAGGGATTCGAGAGACTGGAGAAATTGAAGAGGTTGAAGGGATTCGAGAGACTGGAGAAGTTGAAGAGATTGAAGGGATTCGAGAGACCAGAGAGATTGAAGAGATTGAAGGGATTCGAGAGGCTGAAAAGATTGAAGAGATTAAAGGGATTCGAGAGACTGGGGAGAAGGGGTTAGAGAAGGGGTTAGAGATTGAGGAGATGAACGGAAGAGTTGGAAGAGATTGAAGGGATTAGAGTGATTGGGGATGTTAAAGGAACAAAAGAGTTGGAAGAGGGATTATAGGTTGAATAAATTTGAGAGATTAATGAGACTAAGGAGATTGAAAGGATTGAAGACACTGAAGTGATAGAAGAGAACGAAGATATTGAAGAAAATGAAGAGAATAAAGAGAAGATCAAATACCCTTGGTTGCGAAGGTTGAGCATGTCCTGAATTTACGATGAAGATTATCAACAATAATATTCGGAGTGAGAAGCATGATTTGGAACAAGCAGCAAGTTTGCATAGCTGTTTTAATGACTTTTTGTTGAGACCACAATAATTATTAGGTCGCACCCCGATACAAAGTCACACCATTGTATAAAAACTCTTGTACTCTGGCCCTCATAATCATTTCAGTATCAGTTAACATTAAAATTATTTCATAGGAGTTGGTCATTACATACATTACGATCACTGATAAATACAAATGGGGCCATAGTCCTGATATTTGTTTTACACTTTACCCAACTAATATTCCACTTCAACAAGCCGGTCTGCAGACGAGCCAGAGACAAGACAAACAAATCAAACTTGAAAATGAGTTAAGAGAAAATTATACCAAGTGCTATATACACACTTCAATACTTTTGTTTATAGGAAAGGCAGTTGCGAAAATCACTGGGTGCTATAACGGTGTAGTCAGAAGTTTTATATTCTGGCTTGGATCACACGGATGAGCCGGCAAAGCACGCAGGTTGGCGCTATTTGAAGTAAAAACCACCGGTGACAATTTTGTTGGAAAACGGAATGATCTCAGCTGTTGATAGCTCAGCTAAGGACTAAAACGGAGTACTCTCTAGTTGTTTCAAAAAGTTATACCTTTTACCTCACTTTGTTAACTGATAGTTTGTATCCTCTTAAAGCGAGCACATGAAAAGCTCATCTACTAAATTATACCATGGAGCTTACCGATAAAAAGGATAGTAGCCGGATAGGTGTGTTACAACCAGACAAACCTGATCGGAAAGGTGGTATAGACTGCACCCCCATTCGGATCGCGTGCTCAATCCTAATAGTGAGTGTACTTCTGATTGTGACGATTCTGATGACCTACTACATACCCGATCGTTCCAAAATCGAGGCACCGTCATTCCAAGATCCAACGACTGCACCAACGGTTAGACCAACTGTTAACCCATCACCTGAGCCTGCCAACCCAACCATGGAGCCAGTCAGACCAACAACCATGGAGCCAGTCAGACCAACCACCTCGGCGCCTTCAGATCTGATGAAAGGCCGGCTACCCAAGACTGTCATGCCTAGACGCTACGAGCTCAACCTCCGTCCGTTCTTGTACGACGATGACGTACCAGACTCAATACTCGGACAGAGATTCACTTTTGACGGCTGGGTTCGGATAAAAGTGGAGTGCATGGAAGCAACAGATGAGATCACCCTTCACTCCAAGAATATCAGCATCCATGGTATGCCAACTGTCCATAGCGTCAGTACATTGGATAAGACAGACATCTTTGAGAGTTATAGGATGATTGAGGAATACGCTTTCTTGATTCTCAAGTTGAAAGAGATGCTTCGACCTCATGAAGACTACGACATCTACATCACATACTCCGGTAGACTGTGGACTGATAACCATGGTTTTTATTTGAGCAAGTACATCACTTCACAGAACAACACAAGGTCAGTATACAAAACACCATCAAAAACAAGTATATTCCAACAGCCAAAGAAAACTTAAACTCCGCCTATAAAAGTTGACATTTTGACTTTTCCCAATAAATAGTTATCAACAAGAAAGCAATCATGCCTGTTTACAAAAGTCACGTGTTGTTACAGAAGAAAAAATCAATCAAGTTAATTCTTACCTCTTTCGCGTCTAAGGAGCCTGTTAGTATTTTTAATTTTGGTAATGCAAAAAAGGATGCCTCACATAAAGTAAACTTAATTACTATTTTTTAGCTCGCAAGCGAGGATAAACAAGGGTGCTTGCTATTAAGTGAACCAGAAACACCTCGGTTAATACCCCGTATCTTCGGCGAGAAGGGTTCTGCGTTCCTTTACATGCACTACCAATATAACGTTATCCCTAAGCAAAGACTTTTATTTTGATTATAATGTAGGTTTATTATTTTGATAATAGTTTAAAATGTTTCCATGCTACAAATAGTGTTTAAGGGATAAACCAAGGAACCGATAACATGTTCTTCAAACTTCAATTATAACTAAAACCTATTTTTCAACGAATCTTCATCGTACGTAAACTTCTGTTTCGTTTTACAGATTTATTGCTACGACGCAGATGGCAGGCACGTTTGCCCGTCGCGTCCTGCCGTGTTTCGACGAGCCTACGTTCAAGGCATCCTACGACGTACAACTAGAACATCGTACAGACATGAGCGCCTTGTCCAATGGCATTGATATACGACGTATCCAGTTGGACAGTCATTGGTCTAGGACTTACTTCAAGAGGGTGCCTTCAATGCCGACGTATCTTCTTGCATTTATAGTACACGACTTTTCGTCCATCAACGTCACAAACGCACATGGATGTTTGGTAAACATTGTTATTTTTACTGTCGTAACAAACAAAGTGAAACTACGCAGTTTCCAATAAAACTGTGCCCCAATGACACCATAAGGGGTTTGTTTCGTAAGTTGACAGTCCTACTTGTAAGAAGTATTTACCGTCAACCTTGTTTTTATTTGTTGTTTTAAGCTTCTTTATGCACTTGGTGCGAGACCAAACAAAAAAATGGCTTCTGATTGGCTTGTAGATTCGCATTTGGTACAACTGAGTTCATTAGCAAGTCTTGTGTCTTTACCTTCTCAATATAATTCTTAATTGGTTTTTACAGATTCGTATTTGGTGCGAGACCGAACTGATCGACCTTGCTCCGTACGCTCTTAATGTCTCAGACTTAGTTCAGGTGCACTTTGATGACTACTTGGACAACGAGTTCCCGTTTGACAAACAAGGTATCAGCAAATTTTAATCAAGGTGCAGCTTCTTCGTTACCTAAAGGTTTCAATCAAAACCCGGGCTAGAGGTAATAAAGGGAAGCTTCGGTGCAACAAAGGCTCTGGCCCATTTTGACGTATCTTTGTGTTTCATGATAGTTGATGGAGTTGATAGAAAACCCTCAGATTTTGAACCAAATCAAAATATAAACCAATATTCATGTCACTGCACGCTCACTGAGATTAAGCATTTTCCCTTACTCCGTGAGCGCTAAAATTATACGTAGATTCATTCAACTTCGCCCATTTTCTTGTGTGTTTTGTTCCTATTAGCCACTTTCAAACCAAAGTATTGGCTTCGGTTCCGGTTTCATAGGGGATTTTGTCCCCAGGTGTGTCCCCAGCCCTAAACGGTAAATTAGTTAACATGAGTTGAAGGGTTAGTTGAGTCAAAAAAGGGGGCTATCAGACGAAATTTCTACACAATTTGCCGTATGGGGGACAGAAGCTCCAGTGGACAGAATCTCCTGCCACACTGATATGGCAGGAGATTCTGTCTCCCCGGAGGATCTGTCGTCCTCCCACCCCACCCCATACGGCGAACTGTGTTCAAATTTATTCTGATAGCGACAGCGCCCTCTTTTGAATCAACCTCCTCCAGCCCATATTACTTTTCCATATGGGGGACAGAGAATCTCCCGGGGACAGATTTCCCTAGGACACCTGCTTACCGCTTAGGCTCCGTCCATTTTGAACCCGTGCACTGTTGGTGTATGGGGCTACAAACAGGCGAACGAACCCCAAGCCAAAGCTGAAGCCGTATCCGTGATTTTCGAAAAGGCCTATTAAGTATTTCAAAGTACATCATTGTAGTTTCATAATGATCGGATACAATACGGTACGGCTGCCAATTGGAACAAGGTTGTGAGTCATTGCAGTGGCAACAATTCATATTAATTTTTTGAAGTTTTGCCTCAAAAGACCATATAGCTATACAGGATTTCGGGGCCGGTGCTATGGAGAACTGGGGTCTCATCACCTACCAGGACATTTATCTGCTGTATGGCATGAAAGACTTTGGTGATAACACATTTTACTCCAAGATAATTACGCATGAGTTGGCTCACATGGTAGGTCATGAGAAGATTTGAAGTTATAATACTTTCTGGTGAACATTACAGTTCCGTAAATCTAGGTCTCTTGTTTGTCTCGGATTCAGCTTAATTTTCCAAGAGAAATTATCGCACTGTCTTAAAATGTTCTTGTAATACCACCAGAGGATATAACAATAATATCGTGGTTTCAAAACTAAATGAAAGGCATAATAGTACAGTTAAGAAGAGATAAACACAACACAAACAAAAACATGCGACAACTGAGTTTTTTGTAATTGAAATATAGAAAGGCGTATGTAAATATTATTTTCTCGACTTTGGCAGCGTTTGACAATTAAAATTATCTGAAGAAATGGCACTGCTGACACAAAACTAAATAAAACTATCAAATGAAGCTATCAAATTATCAAATAAACTATCAACAACTATAATGAACTACCACTTAATCATGGAGTTTGCTTGATGTGTCGTTTCAGCCTTTTGTTATTGTTAGAGAAACCATGATCAAATTTAAACAAATCGTTCTCGTTGCCTGTTTGTTGTTTATAGTGGTTCGGCAATTTAGTCACATTAGAATGGTGGAATGACGTGTGGCTGAACGAAGGCTTTGCTACCTACATGGAACATATTGGCATTGACAGGGTACATCCCGAGTTCAGAAAGGTGAGTTTATTCTACAGCCCTTTGCGCGTTGCACGTTGTTCGCAATATAGTGCGCCACCTAGAGTTTGCTCCTGGCCAATCGGAGTGGTCATTTTCAACGAAGGTGTCCGACGTGCATACATTTAAATGCACGCAGATATTGAGTTTCAATCTTAGAAAGCATTCAGAAATGTTGAATAAACTTTTGTAACTTACACAACCACACTATAGCACTCCAGCTGTACTATTTATTTATTTATTTATTTATTACACATCCAACAGCACAACTAGCGCCAAAGGAAACAAGAAGAAATGCTCAGTTTTAGATGTGGGGGAAACCCTAATTGGAAAAAAAAACACGCAATAAGGTAGGGACTGAAAGCCCAATCCACGTGCAAGGCTCCAGTCTAAGATGGGATTCGAACCGGGGTCCACAGAGATAAAAAGCAGGTAAAGAAATCACTGAGCCAACCTGAACCCCTAATCAAAGACGAGTTGACTTTTTTTGTACGGACAACACTTGTTCAAATAACGAAACACAACTCTTCAATATTCTCCTCGTTCTCACTAGTTTGAGTCATTCTACGTTGATGCAATGGATGGTGCACTTCACTACGACAGTCTGGGTACCTACGAATCTATCAGGGCACCAATCTACGCCAATGATGACGACATCAACGGGATATTCACGACAATACCCTATAAGAAGGTAACTCATTGTTCCTCACGCTAACATACAATTTGTTTCCGACCAAAGTTTATTGTTTGCCAAAAAGATACCAAAAGGATAATAATATTTTTACCAATTATCATTTTTGACGAATGCTAAAACACCTTTGAACCAAATCAAGTAACTTTTAAAAGTGAGAGTGAGTAGTCGATTAGTAATTTGGTTTAAAAGGTGGTGTGTTTTTCGTCGATTGAGGTGTTTGCATACAACTCTCAATTGTCTTGAATTTCTTTATTCTGTGGATACCCTCTTAGGGAGCATCTATCCTCTGGATGATGGAGCACTTCTTGACCCTCGATGTCTTCAACCAAGGAATACGAAACTACCTCAAGGAGCGGGCCTACAAGAATGCCAATTCAGAAGATCTATGGGATGAACTGACCTACGTATGTATCATTCCTTTTAACCATCATTCTCTTGCTTTTTGGAACATTTTCTAGCGAGTTGGCCAACCATTTGAAACCATTCAACTGCACGTTTTGTGTATTGTTGCACAATTACTGTGTGCAAAGAACTTGTTTGAACTGTTTAGGTGCAATCACCTCGTGATACTATATTGCACTCTGGCGTAGTTTATCATTCAAAACCACAGCGGGTGGTATTGAACGGTCAGACAAAGTGTTATTTTTAGAAATACAGAGGTTTAAAACACACACACGTTGACGGTGAAAACAATATTGGAATGAAACATCTTTTTCATTTAATTTCATTTTATTTACATTACATTTCGTGTCCCACAGGCCAAATTGGATGTGATTAACAATCAATAATTAGCAATAAATAGCAAAAACGATAAAAACATTTCAAGTTATAGGATTTAAAATGAATTAGGTATCACTCCTTTGAGGCTATCCATAAAGGGTGTCGTTAGACAAGTCGTTTGTACTGCGGCCATACTAATATTGTTGGATTCCCTGTCGACAAAATTATAATGATAGCTCCTATTATCATTTCATACTATTGACCTTCCAAGCCTCAGTTTTGTTACCATAAACTAAATTGTGAAAATTAACAAAATTGCCCTCACAAGCAGCCAAGAAATATAAATTTAAACATAAGATTGCTACACAACTGCTTCCTACACAACAGCCCAATTCGCGTATTAATTCAACATGCCAAAAGTCTGCATGCAATACGATTTTCTCCGTGACCCTCACTGTGACTCATGGGCATGTGTGGCTTGAAGTGAATTAGATGAAAGGATATTGAAACAAAACGAATGTGAATTATACAAAAATCTGTGTGCATAAAATTGTCACAAAGTAAAATATTTGGATTTTTGAAAATAAAAACTGGTATCTAATTCATTACAAAGTCTAGTTGGTCTTGATTTCAACTTACGCATAGACTGAACAGTGCATTTAGTTTTTAAGGTCTCCCGATTTCATAGACTTTTATCAACCATATAAAGATTTTGGTTGCATTGTAAGAAGCACAGTTGCAAGATTAGTGTCCGACAGGGTCATAACTGGTTGCTTTCTTGGTAGGCGGATAAAGACGTCGGGAAACACGACGTGAAGAGAATCATGGACACGTGGACCCTTCAGCCAGGCTACCCTCTGATCACTCTGACAAGAACTGGACAAGATGTTGTGGCCACACAGAAAAGATTCTTACAAATCACAGACGGCACAATAGAAGACACCGGGTAGGATCTTCAGAAAGTTTTTACCAGCCTATTTTTACTCGTTTTCCCTCCACCTCACCGCTTCCCATTTCTAAAACATCAACAAGTTTTCACCTACGATAACACGAATGAAATCGAGTCCATTTTACACAATACAATGTACAATGAATAATGCTGGGAAGGTCAGTTATGTTTCACTTTAATTGTTCGGAACGTTTTAATTTTTCTTAAGGTACCGTTGGTATGTTCCGCTGACGTACGTGTATGATTCCGGACCGGCAGATCAGTTTGATAAACCGGAACAAGTGTGGATGGAACCAAGGGGCTACAGTAAGTAGACTGCACGAGTGTTGGATTTTAGATATCTTATGTACTCTTCATCCAAACAAAATTGTGTTCCGTCCCTTTCAATTATACCCGGTTAATATCGCCAGTTGCTTGTTTATTCTTTTTGTAGCTTATTTCAAACTACCGGACGAGGCTGCATCTGATGACTGGTACCTTGCCAACGCCAAGATGGTTGGTCTCTATCGCGTCAATTACGAAGACGACAACTGGCAACGTCTCCTGGACCAAGCCGCAACGGACCCCGATGTAAAGTACAAATTGTTTTGTTCAGTCTTATTCGACTAGCATCGAATCGAATGGTACAGAGTAAAATGAGGTTTTAAGGAAACAGTGTTTTGAAAACCCATTGAAGAAAATAGGGTTTTTCACTGAAATAAAAAGTCAAAATAATTTGAAAAGTCACACAAAGCAATGTAACTATGTAAAGATATCAACATCGCTGGAACCACCAGGGTGAGGTGGGCTCAGGGTTAAAGTTTAGGATCATCCGATTAGGCAAGCTAAGCTACTGAGTTACGTTTGTATGTGCTTTACTAAAAGAAATGACACAACGGTCCTGAATGAGTAGGGGCGCTGGAAACCCGAATCCCTCCATTTGCATCGCCACTGTACATAAACTTTTACCGATAAACTATTACTTCATTAGCTTTCTAACTTTATTGAGTTATGAGAAGGCTAATTTTCACATTTGATAATAGTTCGTTATCGCCAGTTCAGATTGCAAGTAATGCACAATTAATTTCCCTCTGCCAATGGTTTAGGTTTTCGGTGTAGAGAACTCAGTCGGTTTGATCTACGACACTTTCAACTTGGCGAAAGCCGAAGTCATTCCCAACTACATCTACCAGAACTTCTCCACGTATCTGGGACCGTCTTCCCGTTCGACTCGCAGGGCAGTGGTGGCAACATCCTCCTACTTCGCCAAGATGCTGCTGAGCGACGACAGACTACAATCCTCCTCCTCGGCAATTCAGGTAATGGTTCCCAGGCTTTTAGGACTGACTTTTAATTGTCATTTTCTACGCATGGGTGTGTCACAGAATGATGTTCGGGTTGCAAGTTCGACAATTACACGGTTGCTATCCGGAACCAATTTCATAGAGCTGCTTAATCAGAACATTTCGCTCTAGCAATTCGTTTCTGCTAAGGACGGTTTAGCAGGAAACCTGACACTGACGGCATTATGTGATATTGCATTATGTGGCTATTATGACAAGGTGGATGGAATTCTGGAAAGCAAAAGTTGTCGTGTTTTGAAGCTTGCTGTGCATCTGCCAGCAGCTCCCGGATTGCCGACTCCCTCTCAAACAACAGGTCCTGATGACCAGCAAGGTGGAAACCATTTCTACAAAGTGGAAAATTAACTACTTTAGAAAAACATACCCATTTTCAGAATAACTCAAAGTATACAGAGGAAATTGTCAACATCCAATAAAATCCCACTGTCTTCAATAATGTGCAACTCAATCATAACTTGTTGGACTTAAATACAAAGGAAAGACTCAACAGTTTTGTGAGGGGGGGGGGGTAAAAATAAAAACAACCTGAGCCAAGGGTATCTGCATCAGCTTAACATGGAGAGAACAGATTTTCAAGAGAATAGATTATCCAGAGAGAGAAGCTTATCCAGAGAACAGATTATCCAGAGAACAGATTAACCAGAGAACAGATATTTGACCATAGTGTTTTTGTTTACGTCTGACAGAGTTACATGCAACAGTTATTGGAGCCACTCTACGACGACTTGGATTGGGACGCCGGCTTAAAATCAGACGTACACGTTTCAAGGTGATAGCTGTATTACAATATATAATTGGTCTAAAAATGTTAACATATTTTCGTAATCGTAATCAGGAAAGTATTGTGGTTTTTCATCCCATTTTCGAACTGCATTTTTGTAAACAAAAACACGTTTGGTAAATTAATTTCTTAATTGAATATTTGAAATGATTTTGAAGAACTACAATAATTGATTCGACAGAGGAATGGGGGAGACTAAATTGGATGTGACAACAATGGCGTGTTTCTATGGCAACAGCCACTGCGTTTCCAGAACGACTTCAATGTTCAAAGACTATGTCAATGATCCGACATTAAACACGTAAGTGATTTCCAACCTACCTTATCCATAAAAGTGTTGAGGATTTATAACATGTGCATTACTTTATAGTTTAAACTTGAAAACAAATCAAATTTACATGACCTTTATGCACTGTGAGATGCAATGAGAAGGGGCGAAGTTGGAGGGATCGGTGGAAATCGTAAAGTGTTCTTTTTAGACTGATTTTATACAATTTGTTCGTGAACCATTTGCGGACGTCGCTATATCCGTCATTACATTAGTCGAATGTTGGCGCCACCAATCACTTGCCTTCTTCATCCTTGCAACATTGAATTTTTCAAGGAACCAAATAGCAGACATTCTTGGAGCTAAATACGTTTGGGAGTGTCTATAGTCTGTTACTTTAAACTTCTTCGGGCACATGGACAACCTGTGCTTGACATAGCTTTAATTTATTCTCGAGTCTTATCGTTTATCCCTCAGAGTCCATCCAAACCAGAGGTCAGCTGTGTATTGTAGTGGCATTCGCTACGGTGGCCAATCAGAGTGGGACTTTGGATGGCACGTGATGGAAACAACCAATGACCGACGGGAGCGATCGCGATGGATTAGCGCCCTCACGTGCTCTCGGAACACATTCCTTTTGAAAAGGTACCCATTCCTGTACCGTAGTAATGTCATCTACCGCTAAATAAATAATGGTGAACGACACCACACCACTAACATTCTCCTTTTGTTGATAGACCTAACTTCTTCCCATAATATGAAAAAGGAAAAATGTTCTATTTACCTTTAAGTGGCACGGAATACTCTTAATAATTTGTTGATTTTCATTTTACAGCCATCTCTTGGCCGGAGGTGCTACAATGTTTAGTGCCAAGGATACAGAACTGATCCTAATGGGACTGGCCGAGAATCCAGATGGGTACGAGGTTGCATGGGACTTCATTCGCAACAACTGGGAGGAAGTTTACAAGATGTAAGGGCCCTCAATGTTGTTCTATTTTGGAAATAAGGTTGAAAAGTATCGCACACGTTTGGTAATGACTCAACTTGCTAGAAGTTTTTATTCCTATCTGAAAGCACACAAATTTGTACAACAAGGGTGTTTTTTCTTTCATCATTTTCTTGCAACTTTGAGCCCAAATTTTTACAGGCTTGTTATGTTATGCATATGTTGGGATACACCAAGTGATAACACTGGTCTTTGACAATTTCCAAACGTGTTCAGTGCCTTTAGGTCCATAATAAGCATGAATTATTCTAGACTGGTTTATATATGGTTCTTTGTAGCAAGAGGTGAACAAAGAAGAAAACGGCATGCTATAAAGAAACATAAATATGTAAATATGAAATAACTCCCTCAATGTATGCACTGTGACTTTTTCCAGGTACAGAGAAAACCGACTGCCGCGGCTGGTGGAGGCGTTTGAGGAGATCACGTCTCACTTCAACACTCGCGAGAAACTGCGAGAGGTCAGTGTTCTTACACTCAGTATCATTTTGACAAAGTCATACACTAACATCCACTCATTTGCGTAAATTATTATCTTATGCAACCCCGAAAGGGACACTGGAAAATAACATATGACCCCCGTGCGCATGATATAATTATATCGTGAATACGAGTTAAGATTGTTATAATGGCACTAAAGGGTGACCGTATTATTTGCCCCTCTTTA
Source organism: Plazaster borealis (assembly GCA_021014325.1). Classification (NCBI taxonomy): domain Eukaryota; kingdom Metazoa; phylum Echinodermata; class Asteroidea; order Forcipulatida; family Labidiasteridae; genus Plazaster; species Plazaster borealis. The sequence goes on from CM037463.1 coordinate 20,028,699, forward strand.
AAGAATTTGTAAATTGCTTGTCAATTTTTTTCTGCTGAGCACAAATTTGCAGTGAACCAGCCACAACAAATATACATGAAATGGTAATTTGGCTGGTAATCTGTTTTTCTGTGCTAAGCATTGTTCTTATACAGCTTCATGAAATTGGGCCTGGTGGGCATGCTGTCAGACTGCCTATCAAACATTTACAGTAAATAAATATTTGTCAAAGCTATTACGTAATATCACAATCGATGACTGATAGAAATTAACCCCTTTTTGAAACACAGCTTCGGCCCAGGCTCTGGCTTAGGCTTAGTTATTTATTTTGAAACCAGGTGCTTTCGGTACATGGCTTCAGACAGGGAGGCGGAGCCATAAGCCGAAGCCAAGTGAAAAGGACCTATAGACCATGCATTAACCTTTGTTAACAAAAAGGGTGATCTTGAACATTCCGGGGCATTTACTGGCAGGCAATGCACTACACTGGTCATATGGGAAATTTGACATTTTGTGTCATAATTTCCACTTAAATTCAAAAGTTATACAAAGTTTTGAGATGTGCCCAGTGCAATCTCTATTAAATACCGGTATCACCATGTGAGCTTTGTACAAATCGTGCCTGCAGGAATTCCAGGCTCTGTGGCTCTTTTGAAAACATGTCATGTCAAAGGTCAAGTATGGTTATAAATATGAAGGCGTAATCGACGAAGGACAACACGCTCTAAACAAGACAATCGGTAAACATGGTATAGTAATCCAATACATGAAATTGGTCAAAGTAAACGACTTATCAGGATTAGTTTATAATTGTTCAATTTCTTATGATTTCTGTGTTCACTCTTAATTTTTACTTTATCTTTCAAGTTGTTGGACTTCGACCAGAGTCGCCATCTTGGTGGTTTCAAATATGCAAATGAAGCTGCCATGACATCAACAAGGGTCAACATTCGATGGATGGCCAACAGCGCTGACCAAACGGAGCAATGGATCAGGTCGCTTATATAGACACAGTACAGAATTGGTCATCATCGTAAACAGAGGCAGTTTCAGAAGTTCACACCAGTACCATAATCCAGCAGATAATGTTCGTTTGATATGATGTTACAGTTGTGAAAGTCCTCCCAAATCACAGTTGCTTATTCAAAATGCAACTATGGGAAGAAACCGTATGTGAACATGCACAAAATTCTTGACAAAACAATGTTTTGTTGTTTTCAGTTAAATATGAGGATTTATTATCCCTTCAAGTTCCACTTTGTGTTGTTATGCCCACCCCACCTCCACCCTACATCGCCACCCCCATAATGCCACAAACCATGAACACATATATGCGTTAACCCACAATGTTCAATGTTACTCGATTCTATTTTGTATATTTCTAGGGATTTTTAAAAGGTAACAATTCCAACTGTGTTCAATTTAATATTACAGTCATTTCCGTACTATGACAAAAGATCATTGGTTAATTTAAATCAGTTTATTTAAATAACGTGTAGGCCTATATAGTTGAAAACCCAATGTACCTAACTGTTCACTTTTGGTAACAGCTCAAAATCAGTGTCCACATTTTGTGTGAATCGACATATTCATGAACAAACAAACCTGTGAAATTTTGAGCTCAATTGGTCATCGAAATCACGAGAAAATATTTTTTCAAAATATCGCGCGTGATAAAAACTATTGTTTCACTCATTTCTCAGAAACGATAGCATTTTAAGCAGAAATATTTTAAGGAACCCTTTCAACCATTACTTACTTTAAATCATGTAAAGTTATGTGTGAATCTGTGAACATTTGTGTTTTTCGATCTTACCAATAGTGTACAGGGCCTTTAAACAACATGATATATTAGCCGAAATAGTGAACATCAGTACTGGAAGAGCTTCACTGGATGGACAATTGATCAAACCTTATGCCATTTGTATTGTCATACATATACAGCTTTAATTGTTGTCTGTTCAAATTTGGTTGAAATTAGTTTAATATTAAAACAATGGCATAACTCATGTAAATGTGCCCTTGCTGTCAAATAATGTTTGTCAAATAAAGATGGATAGGAAAACGAAACATTTTGTCAAGTTGATTTGTATTGTTTTCAGACACAATAACTTCATTTGCAATTTGGAATGATGGACAATGCATGCAGTTTCCGGACTGTGTGTAGAAAGCTGGTCAGCATCTTACATAAATAAATAAGTTTGTTACTTTTTGGGGCAGCTTTCCCACTCATAATAAAACTCAATCTTGCAGTCCTTTCCCAACATTTAAATGTACACAAGGCACTTGGAAAATATTATGGTGGTGTGACAATGCACAACATTGCCAAAACTGGGGTGTTAAATTGACACCATGGGTGTTGTCACATATATACCAAAAGAGAATCGAAATTTATATCATAGGGTGTTAAAATAACACTAATTTCTGCCAACAAAATTACATTGGTGGTATTTTACACCCTGTGATGTTAATTTGGATTCTCTCATTGGAATGTATGTGTGACAATACCCATTGGTGTCGATTTTAACACCCCGGTTTTTGCAATGCAGGCATTGTAACATTTCTGTATACATGTACACGGAAGGCGAACTTGACCTGACGTGAGTCTGTAGTACGGAGCACTGGAAATGCCATCCAAGAAAATGGGATAAATTATCCTCTATAGAATGACGACATCCTCCAAACAACTTTGACGTCATCCCAAGATGACTGTCCCGTAAAAAAGTCGTCAATCTACTTTCATGATGTCGTCAGGCTCGAGTTAATTAGCCCATGATCTCGACAAGTTGAATGGCCCCTCCAGAGCACCGTACCCTGGAGGCAAGGTTATCCCCAACCTCGTCCCCAAGGTGTGTCGAGCAGTAGGAGGTTGACCGCTCTCTCACCCTGGTATTGGATACGTATGCAAATTAGAATAGTCTGGCTGCTGTGAACATGGTGAATACCGAATGAGTACAACTTAACATGTTTACGTTAGACTTTTGTACACCAGTCGTTGTCCAATCAGGGTCCAAGTAAGGAGTTTCCCTCCCAGGGTTTACTATTGTAAACATGGTTGGAAATAAAGTAAACCATGGGGTCGAGGTTGAGGTTATCCCGTTTATCGGTTACAAAGTTCGACGTGTAACCATAAACTTTAACACAAAGGCCTACTAATAATAAATGTAAGGATTAGTTTAGGTTAGGGGGATTAGTTTTCCTGTTTCCAGGCGATCAGATAAAAGGGATTCAAAATTCTTATCTGATATTATTCAGATTATGGTTTTGTATCATGCAGTATCATTCACGGCTAGGTACATTATTCAGTAATACACGACGCGATGATTAATTATTAGCTTTTCCCACTATGTCAAAGTTCATAATTACCGTACACATAGAATATTGTTTTATATAAAAACTGATGTTTACATGGTAAAGTTTGAACACAGATATACTTAAGATAGCACCGTTTATTTATATCACGTGGTTTTATCCTATATCAGAAAAAAATTCATGAAGTTGTATAAAGGTCCCGATAGTTATTAGACGCTGCATAGTGCTAATCAGGTATTTGGCCTGTAAAAGAAGCGCCAGGGACCATCCCGTGAATCGGTGAGTTTTATTATGTTTTACCTTTACGGTTATTACTTTTTTTCTTCTTTCTTTTTTTGTGGAAAAGGAAACTTTTAGAAAAATAATTTTGTGGAAAAAGAAATACCCAAACATTTTCTAGAGAAGCTGTCTGAATAACAGAGTTTTGTAACAGAAAAGTTTAGTGCATCGGGTAGGTACGCACGCCGGTGCCTTTTAGATAACGTAGCCTACATTATGAGTACATTTTTCGCTTGACGGTTTCTAAACAAAAGTTTGGCATAATTTAAACGGTTGACCACTAAAGTCTGAAACGCAGTGGCGTGAGGAGGGGCAGGGGGGCTGGAGCCCCCAACACCGCTCAGAACCCTTGCCCACCCCTCTTGCCCCCAAATAAGATCGAACAAATGCAAAGAAGGATGGTTCGAAACATTAAATACCCCCCCCCCACCTAAAAAAAAAACACGAAAAAATAATTTTTCCCCACTCACACCCCCCCCCAAAAAAAATGTATACAAGTATAACAGAGTTATTGGACATGTGATTTTAGTTGTTGATGTCATCTAATGTACACTAAGATTGATTCCAAATCGGCATTGGAACGAATCGCGTGATTTGCCTAACGTATAAAGCTGAAACAATTGTTGCTAAAAGGTAAGACACCAAGTCGGTATCAATGGAGTCATCGCTCGGTGGTTCCCGGTGTCTGCAGTTCCTAACTGCACTGTTTAGATGAGTGACACTGGGCTAGCCTCCGCAGCTGTGATCAGGACCCAATTTCATAGAGCTGCTTAAGCAGAAAACTAATTGTATAGGTGACATGGTATTTTGGCTGGTAACCTTAATTTGGTAAGCATAATGTTGCTGTGCTTATAGCTACTTTTTGTGCTTAAGCAGCTCTATGAAATTGGGCCCAGGGCGGCCATGGGAGAGGGTAATGTGTGGTGCGCTGTTGTTGCGGTCAGACGAGAGTGGACTTGGTGTAGACCATGAAACGTAGATCAATGTACATGTAGATGTAATGTAGGAGTAAAAGATCAATGATGTAGATGTAATGTAGGAGTAGAAGATCAATTAGAGTTGGGCTATACTTCAAAGATGTACTTTAATTTAAAATATGAAATAATCTTCATTTAGACTAAGGGTCCATTAGTAAAATCCAGATGGTTCCCAGAGCACAGTAAACTTAGTTTCTTCTTTCACCGGGCAAGCTCGGCAGTCTGGTATATAGTAAGACTCTAAAATGGCAGGGGTTGTGGGTCCGAATTCCACCTTAGTAGTATATGCTTGTGGAATTTTTTTACACAGGACTCGGGATGGGAAACAATATTCAACTGATGAAATTGATGAGATTGGTGTTGTGACTTAGACTTAAAATTTGATCAAACAAAAACTATTTTCACCTTTGTGTATAGAAAATCAGAAACTCAAGATGGCGAAAGATCAGTTCACCGTCGAAGGTGAAAAACCGCCTGGCCGCAAGGGGAACGGAATGTACTGCAGCCCTGCCATGCTCGCCTTCTCCATCCTAACCGTCGGTGTACTCATCGCTGCCACTGCCCTGATGGTGTTCTACATTCCCGATCGCTCCTTAGTCAACAGCGCTGCCACCAAGGCCCCTCTGATCGACAAAACGACAACAGCAGTCGTTAAGCCAACTGATGCCGAGGAGACCCCCGAGCCTGCCAACCCAACCATGGAGCCAGTCAGACCAACAACCATGGAGCCATTCAGACCAACCACCCCGGCGCCTTCAGATCTGATGAAAGGCCGGCTACCCAAGACTGTCATGCCTAGACGCTACGAGCTCAACCTCCGTCCGTTCTTGTACGACGATGACGTACCAGATTCAAAGCTCGGACAGAGATTCACTTTTGACGGCTGGGTCCGGATAAAAGTGCAGTGCATGGAAGCAACAGATGAGATCACCCTTCACTCCAAGAATATCAGCATCCATGGTATGCCAACTGTCCATAGCGTCAGTACATTGGATAAGACAGACATCTTTGAGAGTTATAGGATGATTGAGGAATACGCTTTCTTGGTACTCAAGTTGAAAGAGATGCTTCGACCTCATGAAGAGTACGACATCTACATCACATACTCTGGTCTCCTAGGAGACGACGAATCCGGATTTTACCCGAGCATGTACATGGATTCAATGAACAACACAAGGTCAGTTCAAATGTTATGGGCGTTTTCGAACTCCCGGCATATTCGCCGGCTCCAGCTATTGGCTTCACTAGCCATTCTGAAACCTGCGCTACGGCACGGGCCTTTAAGTCGGCTATTATTATATATATTACAGGAGCCGTATAATGACCATGGGACTGAAGCCGGAACTTGGAAAAACCCTCGGGATGTTTTACAAATACAATTATTGCCTTAACGGAATTCAGCTAAAACATTAACAAGCTGTACTGTCAGGGGCTGATTTCACAAAGAGCTAAAAAGATTGTTATATAACTGTGTATAAAATCATATTTGCTTAGCAATGTTTAATGTCACATTACAAATCACTATGGCAACATTAACAACTTGTCTTAAAGATGAATCGTAGTGTTTTTGTGAAACCGAGTACCTAATGTTTTTCATTACAGATACATTGCAACCACCCAGATGGAAGGACCTTACGCCCGCCGTGTCCTGCCGTGCTTCGACGAGCCTACGTTCAAGGCATCGTACGACGTACAACTAGAACATCGTACGGAAATGACCGCCTTGTCCAATGGCATTGATATACGACTTATCCAGTTGGACAGTCATTGGTCTAGGACTTACTTCAAGAGGGTGCCCTCCATTCCAACCTACCTCTTGGCTTTCATAGTTAATGACTACGACCATATCGACGTGATGAACCCCAACGGGTGTCTGGTATGTACCCCTCTATTTGGTGGAAACTTTTTAAAAAGTTACCATACATTATTTATTATTCTACAGTTCCCTCTCTGTATATATTATATATATATATATATTTCTACATGATTATCTGTAAAAATTGTCTCAATTCAGCCTTGGTTGCGAGTATTTTTGTTTCTCTCCAATAAACCAAATATCGAAAAGTAATTTTAAATTGTTCACCTTTTTACTGATATTAGAGTAACATTTACCGCAATTCGCTTCAACAATGGACAAGGGTTAGGCTCGATTCGTATCGGGCATATTTCACCAAATAAATTTGTGACGTGTCTTTTCTTTCCCAAGAAAAAAATGTGAAAAACAAAATATTACTGATCCATTTCATTACTGATACACATCCTGGTATAAGGTTGTAATTATTACGGCGATTTGTTATATAGAAGTCCATTTGTTTTACTAAGTTGGTCACACATTCAAATTTCCCTTTCACCTTAAAAATTGTACTTAGGAAACGAGTTTCGATTGGTTTCTTGATTCTCATTTGGTGCAATATCTCGGTAATACATTACCGTATACGGTTCCTGATTGGGTTCTAGATTCGCATTAGCTGCGACTGACAGACCCTGCCAGGCTTTGTTTCCTAATTGGTCTGTAGATCCGAATTTGGTGCAATATGGATTTCACTCTTCTTGTTTCTTTACGTTCTCAATATCTTGATTGGTTTCCAGATTCGTATTTGGTGCGAGAAAGATCTGATAAACCTTGCTCCGTACGCTCTCAATGTCTCAGATTTAGTCCAGACGTATTTCGATGACTACTTGGACAATGAGTTCCCATTGGATAAACAAGGTGAGGTTTCAACCCCAACAAGAACATTCATTTCGAAGATGCCATTCGAAGGTTTTACAATTGGTCATGTCTCTTCGCAATTGGTCGTATCCGAATTGGCGGCTACGGCTACAGCTACGACTGTTTTTATTCAGACTGTTTGTTTAAATGTCCATTTCAAAAAATAGTGTCATAACATTTGTACTTCGCTTCAGATTCTTTCTTGTGTTATGTTTCAAAAATACTTTTAGTTTTCCTTTGTATTAAACAATTGTTGATCTTACTTTGTTTGCAATTTCCCCTCTCCAAGTTCTGAAATGTGAGCAATGTCTTATTTGTTTTTTTGGAAATTTTAACATTGTAAGGTTTCCAGCAATCATATATCGGATCTCTATGGAGAGTGTTATGAAATCAACCATATGCGTGATTTAGTTATGGAATCAAGTTTGTTAAAATGAAACTATGAGAAGGAAGTTCTTTTTTAGATTCTGATTACATCTTGCCTCTAGGCTAACGTCTGTGTGTGTGTGTTGTTTTCGATTCCAGATCATATAGCTATACAAGAGTTCGGTGCAGGCGCTATGGAGAACTGGGGTCTCATCACCTACCAGGACATTTATCTGCTGTACGGCATGCCAGGCTTTGATGATAACACATTCTACTCAGAGATTATCACCCACGAACTAGCTCACATGGTAAATGTTATTATTCTATATAGGTCAAGGGTTATAACAACGATGAAAAATCAGGGGTCAAAGGTCGGTGATGATACCCACCCAGGCCGGGTAATCGTTGTTGTTTGAAGTTTGCTCCAAGTTATCGTCAACCAATCGTCCGATTAAAAGTCAACACTGATATATAAACCCCCTTTTTGATCAGGGTGGAACGTCGATTTAATGGCTATAAATTGTTCAAGAGATAAGTGCTATCACGGTTAATTGGGGTTTTGTATATTTAGTACATTCAAGTATCGCTTCATCGGGTGTACTAAGTTCTTAGAGGCCACGAGCTGTTGGATCCAGAAGTACACATTACTGATATTCCTCCTCCAGATTGATATTCGTTTTGTAAAGGTTCCATACTAATAACTTTTTGAAGACAAAGCCCTCGAGGGGTTCATAAGTATAATTATATTTAGAGTGGCAAAGAGAAGAAAAAATACAAGCCGATTCGGAAAATGCAGGAGAAAGGCGGTATGGGAGTAGAGCAGTAGCAAACACGAAGTACAAACACACTGGGAAAGTGTATTTCCTAAAGAACAGTACCCCACTAAATCTCAACTCCTATCGACTGACATAATTGTAAACCACGCCCTGGGGATTATCACATTAATATGATTTTTTGAGGTGGAAAAGAAAGTAAAAACACGGAGACCAGACAAGTGAACATGCAGGAAAGGGTCGGTATAAACAAGCTTCAGAAAGCACAAAATTCGGCGGGAGAATTCCCCAAAAATAATAATTCCACAAAAACGCTTAAAAGTCATGAAAACTGGGCTTGAGTCATTAGCAGTGCTCTAATTACGACAGATACATGTTTTTCCAGTAAATTTCCGTAAAAATGAATTCAATTTCATAAAACGCTTCCAAAGTCATGCATTTTCCCCTAGTTCGATAACGTTGCTTTTTAGCTAATGTTGCATACAATTTTGTTTTCTTGCACACAATCATGATTTCGTTCTGCTCATTAAAGTTCATTGTAGTCATTCTAGTTCATTTATTTTTCACCATTTATTCTTCGGTTGAATTTCTACTACCTTAGTCACAATAATTGAACAAATTGAATGGTTGACCAGCCGCCTGCCGGTGGCTTTGACGAAATTGAGTGACTTTAATGACCTAATGAATTAGAGTAATCTTAATTTGACCAGTGAGTGCTAAACTGTTGAAGTTGAATTACTCTGACCGTTGAAAGCTGATGTGACGAAGCATTTTATCTCTAAACGAAATTGATTGAGCCATAGGCCTATGTGTTAAAATCAACGAGTTTCATGTTGAAATTGGATAACCTAATTGTTAAAAGCGGGCCAAACCTTTTGAACTTTAGGCCCTTGTTGAAATCGAATTAATCATGACCTTACACACACACAAATCGGTGAATAAATATGTGTTCTGTGTTTTTTCGTTGACCAGTGGTTCGGTAACCTAGTGACGATGGAATGGTGGAACGATTTGTGGCTCAACGAAGGGTTCGCTACCTACATGGAGCACATCGGTGTGGACTACGTGCATCCCGAATTCAACAAGGTGGTTTTTTTTATCCTTATTAGATAACGACAGAGATCGGGATTGATCGTTAAAGGCAGGGTATACCTTTGGTAATTACTCCAAAAATGAATGACCATAAAAACCTACTTGGTAAGAAGCACTGCAGCTGTTGCTAATGTATAACATTTTGAGAAACGATTCCATTCCAAGGAATGTGGTTTTAGAGAAAGGGGTGCACAAAACATTTCAATCTGAGAAACGTTTCATGCATAAAACGTTTCTCAGATTGCGTATTCCAATTGGAATAATCTTCCTACGTGGACATAACCGCTCCAGATTTTCGGCGATATCTCAAAAACGCAACCATGAAATGGAATTTTCACAGGTTCGTTTGAGTGTTCAAATCTACATTTATATAGGATTAAAACATTCGAAAGGTTCCAAAAATCTAAGGTATACTTTGCATATAGGATGTGGGTCATAGAATGATTTTGTTTTTATAGTCGTTTATTTGTTTCTTCTAATTTGGCTTATCTACTTGAGTCTGCACCGTTTCACAAGATCGGATACCAAATATTGATGGTTTTAGTCCAAATGAAGTTTGTGTCATCAAACCAAAACACAACTGTAGAAAACAAAGCGAAAGACGGGAAGAAAAAATTAAAAAGGAGCACACAGAAAAGACCAATTACAAAACCAATCGAAATACCATTTTGCCTTCAAAACATAGGCCAAGTGCAGAGACAACAATCTTATGAAGTTAAACTATTTGGTAGATGTACTAAAATACAAAGCAGCCACTAAAATGTCTACAAGCTTCTAAGCTATAGGTGGTGAATTATGTGGTGACCCTAAGTCTTGCGACGATTGTTGTGGAAGGAGGAACGTTCCCCTTTTTTTAAAGTGGACGAGCATTCATTCAATTTCAGCCAAATGACGTCTAGAATATAAAATATATAAATCCCTCGCAACTCATGCATTCTTTACATGAAAGTTAACAGTGCACATTCGCACAGCACAGTCACAGTCTAGGCTGCACGATGGGATGAGACACGATCACCACAAATGAGGAGAGGAAGATGTTCTTGATGGATCTGTCTAAACATGACATTGTCGTCCGCTACAGACGAGTCTGCAATATACTACTACTATAGTCACAGTAAATTATAACAACCAGTGTGAAGGTCAAGGGTCAACGTGACTGGCTAACGCTACCATTATACAACATTTACAATAATATACACGATTCAAGTAATCCATACAATTTCTCTGACCAAAAGATTATCTAAACACAAAGCAACACTCACAGAGAGTTCTCTAAAACTATCCCTCAGACAATAAACATTAGGTGGCCAGAGGCCATGCTCCCTAAAAAGTTAAGAGAATTACCAATAGAAAAATAGAAGGTACTCTTCCGGTGGAAAGCTGAACGGAAAAGGGTTCGGTCCATCCAAAGGTTGTGGACACAAACTTTTATGTTTTCACATTATATGCAAATAAGAAATATGCGTTAGGCCCAAGTAAGATTGAGGGCGCACTTGCCTTCATCATATAACAAGAACCAATTTTGAACAATAACAATGAATGGTACATTTAACATTCTTGCTAATTTCACTCAGTAATGAGGGTTAGATTCTGTTGAGAGTGAAATTAAGAAATGTTTAGGTTTCTTTTTCAAGTCAAACTTGGAAATTTACATTGGTGGGGAAACTATATTATAGCACAATGTCGAATTCTAAAAAGCATCATGGCGGGTCGGAATGTAGGAAGGTGTTGTAACGATTCGACGTTTCGGTTGGTCTATATTGATCGCCGTCATTAACCCGGCTCTTGCTGTTTTATAGGTTATACACAATGCTGAAGATTTTAACTGGGTGTATTCGAACAGTTATAACAATAATATGCAACAATTCTATTTTGCAGTTTGAAAGATATTATATCGACACTGTGAACTTGGCGCTGTTCTACGACAGTTTGGGCACCTACCCGTCCATCAGGGCACCAGTCTATGCTACAGATGAAGACATAGGAAATCAATTCACTCGAATTACGTATCAAAAGGTACCACTTTGAATGAAGTCACCGTAAGATTATCATCATTTAACTACATTCAAAATTACTGAAAGAAACGTAATGTGTTAAGATCAGTTACAGGATCTTCCACATTTTAAGGAGGTACAGATGTGTTCACCCAAATTCTTGTGAGCGATTTACTCGGATTCAATACCATGATATCAGTGATTATAGATCAGTTATCAGTGATCAGTATTGTAGAACTGATGAAACAATAATATAAGGCAAAACAAGATAATGAATAAATTATAAAATTAAAACTACCGAAGATTTACAAATCAAAAAAATGACGTCAATTCACAAGCTAAAAAAGTCATCAAAACTACGGGTAAAAAACAGCCAAAATGTTGGACTCTGAATTACGGTTGTAATGTCCAATTGAGGTCCTTAGTCCAAGAGAACCAAACAACTATATGCAGTTGATTGTTGATGGGTTGGGGATGGGTTGGCATCAACGAATAAAACGGGGCCCTTGCCATCAAATCCTCAGTTTTTCCTATTTTAAATGCCTCTTTTTATATAATCATCGGTGTTCGTTAACAACCACAGGGAGGATCTATTATTTGGATGATGGAGCATTTCTTGACCCTCGATGTCTTCAACCAAGGAATACAAAACTACCTCAAGGAGCGGGCCTACAAGAATGCCAATGCGGAACATCTATGGCACGAACTAACCTACGTAGGTATCACTTTTGTTATAAGTTAGCTGAGTTGTCGGTCGTTAAAAACATGTTTGTTTGTTTGTTTTGTTAAATAGATCATTTATAGTAACAGCGAGTGTTGGAGCAAAGATGCCATCAACATGCATGTGTTATTGTTGGGGGGGGAATGGCATTCAAAAGTTATGTTAGTCAAAATTGAACTTTTACCAATATTATTCAATTGGTAACATAATTTCATCTTTCCAAAAAATGTATGGTCACTGTCTTCTTTTGTAGGCCGATGTACAACACCGCAGTAAACAAAAAAAATGGCACTCAAAAGTTATGTTAGTCAAAATGGAACTTTTACCAATATTATGCAATTGGTAATAATAACTTCATCTTTCCACAAAAAGTATGGTCACTGTCTTATTTTGTAGGCCGCTATACAACACAGCAGTAACAGCAAAAAATGGCTATCAAAAGTTGGGTCAGTCAAATTTGAACTGTTACCAATATCATTTGAATTAACGGACGCAAACTCCCTTAAAGCACACAATATTATACCATGCCAATATTGAAATTTCAATGGCCCTCACAAATAAAACCCCAAAAATTCATATCCCGAGATTTTTCTCTTCCACTCTCGACTTCAAAATGTGCAGGCCGATAAAGACGTCGGGAAACACGACGTGAAGAAAATCATGGACACGTGGACCCTTCAACTCGGTTACCCGTTGATCACTCTGACAAGAACTGGACAAGACGTTGTGGCCACACAGAAGTTGTTCCTTCAAGTCAACAGAACTGCTCAAGATGAGGAGTTCGGCAACCTGGGGTATGTCTCATGAACTTTATTGTTTATTTATTTATTTAGTTTTACCAGATTGAATCAGATGGTCAATTTCCTATATAGATCCCTCCAATACACTAACTGCCACAAAGTACCACAACGTCCATGGTTAGCATTGGGTGAATGGAAGTGTTCTGTGTGTACAGCTGGTGTTATGTGGAAACCCAGCCTCGCTACCATAGGCAGCGCGCCGTATCGATACTTCTCTCCACTAATAATCGAGCAAGGCATTCTGGGAAAGAAAACAAAATGGCGCGGCGAGATCGTACACCATGGGAACGAGGTTGGTGGAAACCCCATGGCTTGTGTACTGTGGGCTTAAGAACCAGGTCCCAATTTCATAGAGCTGCTTAAGCACACAAACTAGCTAAGCACAACAAAAATATGCTTACCAGAAAAAGATTACCAGCTAAAATACCATTTCACATGTAACATCTGTGCCTGGTATCCTGCTTTTTGTTGCTTAGCAGAAACCTTTTGAGCAATAGTTTCTGCTTAAAGGCATCGTACACGTTTGGTAATTGTCAAAGACCAGTGTTCTCATTTGGTGTATCCCAACATATGCATAAAATAACAAGCCTGTGAAAATTTGGGCTCAATTGGTCATCGAAGTTGCAAGAAAATGATGAAAGAAAAAACACCCTTGTTGTACAAATTTGTGTGCTTTCAGATAGGAATAAAAACTTCTTGCAAGAAGTTTTTTATTATTTGAGTGAGAATTTACCTCTTTCTCAAAAACTACGTTACTTCAGAGGGAGTCGTTTCTCACAATGTTTTATACTATCAACAGCTCTCTGTTGCTCGTTACCAAGTCAGTTTTTATGCTAATATATATTTTGAGTAATTACCAAACGTGTACGATGCCTTTAAGCAGCTCTATGAAATTGGGCCCAGTTGGGCAGGAGAGTTATCCAATACAGGGGTTTATTACACAGTAAACTTGTCAATGATGCAACAAAATCAGCCAGTGTTAATTTTGACCTGACTTCTGGTTTTAAGCAACTGGTTCTACTCGTAGCATTATATTATATCGGTACATAATTCCTGTGCGCCTTAATTGCTCAGCAGCGGATTCGAATCCTATAATTAAAGTATTTTCGAAACAAAATGTTGAATTTTCATTGTGCTCCGAATGAACCCCCCGTTCTCCGCTATGAACGCGACACGGAAGGTCGTGGCTTCGAAACCACTAAAGCAGTGTAAGGTGCATAGCCTCAACTAGCCCAGGTTGGACTCCTCCGTTGCATACAACGCGACGGAGTCCAGGGTATAAAGGTCCTCAGGCATTGCAACAAACTTTATAACCATTTTTTATAATATTTTTACCTTTTTGAGGAAGCTGAAACGTGACTCACATGTTCCTTGTGTCCTGAACGCTTTTTCTTCCGGGCGGCAACACGACGAAGTCGCAGCGCCAGTGCACAACTTGGACTTATTTTCGGAAATAATGTCATTCATGGACGTATTTGATAGGTTTTGAACTCAGCAAAAGTATAATTAAAGGCACCAAGAATAAGTGAATGGAGTTTCAGCTTCTCAAATTAGATAAAAATAATTTAAAATGTTACTCAAAATTTTGTTCGCATTGTAAAGGATCTTTATACCCAGGACGTCAGTGCAGTGGCACTGACTGACGTCCTACCAGGGCTAAGCCTCAACCAACGCGCAGTTTTGATAAGGCTCTATAGGTATTGAAACATACCTTTTTCAATCGTTGTGGGACTAAACTAAACTTCTTTACAAAAGGCTGACGTTAGCCCCATGCAACAGCAACTTCACATGTTTTTGTTGTTAGATTTAAACCATGGAGGTAGAAATAGAACGAAACGCAATTGCTGTGACACTATTGGACAGAAATCCCCCGGAATATTAGTAAACATTCCATTAACTTCTTTGACCGGCAAAATACGAGGCTTAGCTGTATTTAGATTAGTCAATCTGCAGTGTATATTATTGTGAAACATTCCGAGTGAAGCAATTTAGTTGTCAATATCAATAACTTTCATTCAAAACTAAACTTACGTGTTCTAAAATTAATTTTTTTTATCGAGTAGTACAGTTCTGATTGGCGGTGTAGTCAGATGTCAAATTAATACGTGTTCCGTCAAAGCATTATGAAAGCTATTGATAAAATTTAAACACAACTAAGGTATTATTTTCGATAAAATGTAAGCAAAGCTATTAAGCACAGTATTACGGACAAGATTGGGAAGCATAGTTGCCGCGGTCAGACAAACTGTGTACACGCTTCAATTAGGTTGTAAACTTACCACCTTCGTTGCATCTGGTCGTTGCCTTTTATGTTCCCATCACAGCTGGTCTAGTTGGACACCCGTCAGATCATGGTCAGATCCACAGAACAAACGTGGCCAAGGCTTCCTGATCCTGATCGAAAACACGTGAACAGACAAACACGTTCACCAGGTCCCCACAACGATAACTGACTTCCATGCCCCCCCCCCGCCCCCGCCCCCCGGAATGGCGGCGGAATGGCGAGCACCTTCCACCGGGTATCGATGATGAAGAGTTCAACCGGTCCGAACTGTGATTTACACGGCGTGTCTCCCTCAAACGACGGTGAATCACGTCAAACCTTGACGTCAAGTACACTGGTCGGACAACCAGCTCGGCTACATCAGCACAACTTGTCCCCCCGTGGATGTCACACTTTCTCGATACTTCTTTGAGTCAAACCACACACAAATTGTCAATACACGTGCTTCGGGTTGGTTAAATTCCAGTAAACATAGAGAACATTTCAAAACCAAGCGGTGTTTCTGTTTTTGTTCTTGCACAAGAGTCCTCTTAATCGCGTTCCAATGGGGTGAATTACTGAACCATTTTGTAAAGATCAAAAATTGTCTGCAATGACAAAAGAATTTGCAGCTGTTCGATGACAGCAGTATAAAAGAGACATTTTACACTCGTGTTCAGGAGTACCATTTGGAACTGGATAATCAAGTGGCATGCTGCCACCCCCCCCCCCTATTGTGTTTTAAGAATCACGGAAATTGTTTTTGTTTGGTGTTGGGGTTTGTTTTGTTTTTACGTTTAAAGTTGTTGTTGCTGTTGTTGTTGTTGTTGTGGGGGTTTTTCAGGGGTTTTCTGACAATAATTAAATTGGCAATTTATTGTTGAACCGCCCAACCCCACTCACGTTGTGTTTTAAGAATCTCACAAATTGTTTGTTTTTGGTTCTGGGTGGGTTTTTTTTAACGTTTATTGCTGTCTTTTTGTTTGTCTTGCTTTTTTTCTGACACATATCGGCTAAGGAATTAATTAAACGGCCATGTCTCTTTTTACACAGGTACCGTTGGTACGTTCCATTGACGTACGTCTATAAATCCGGACCAGCGGATCAGTATGACAAACCGGAACAAGTATGGATGGAACCAGAGGACTATTGTAAGCAGTTTTTTTTACTTCTTAGAACCTTCTTTTTATTCACCAAGTCTCATTTCAGTAAGAAGCCATGAGTCATATCAGAGTGACTTGTGTTTCACCCTTCCCCTCCTTTGAAATAACCTTCAGAAAATATTGCTTATTACATTAATAACTGCAAAAAATAGTTAGTGGCCTGCCACCGATCCAAGTGAAAATAAAAATTATGTTTTTACTAACTTTTCCCCCCAGTTATACGATAGGTATAACAGCTCATTCTATTTTCTCATATTAATAATTGCACACATTTTGATAATTCTAGCCTATTTTACTCTACCGGACGAGGCTGCATCTGATGACTGGTACCTTGCCAACGCCAAGATGGTTGGTCTCTATCGCGTCAACTACGAAGACGACAACTGGCAGCGTCTCCTGGACCAAGCTGCCACCGATCCAAGTGTAAATATTATTATTGACGTTAGCTTATTGGTACTTCTAAGTTGTGGATACCAAAGGAAAACTGTTTCTCTTCTAAATTTAGAAACGGTGCAGAATTGGTTCCAAACATGCCAACTTTACTATCGTGTTTCCTTCGACACCGCAATTAACGGGCCTCTTGGAAACGCCACTTCTATATACATACTGAATGTTATATAACATTTATGCAAGTTAACCCCAAACAAGGCTAAAAGCCACTCTAGGTCATACAAGAAGAAAATATCTAAGATGAAAATTAATTCAGGGGAGTTGTATCTAGGAACCGATTTTCATCTTAAAACAGTCTAGATTGTAGGATGGAGGGAAACATGCACCAGGCAAGGAGTTCCAAAGAGATGCAGTACGTGGAATAAAGCTGATGGAATGGCTCTTTGTTCTACATCTCAGCAAAGCAATAATGTATGGGTGAGAAGAAGCAAAAAAGGGCTGGTTTCAGGCTCAAACATTCTGATAAGAGGAACCAGGTAGGACACACTGCCACCCAAAACAACCACTGCCTCAAACCTCATACAAACGCAGTTGGATTCAGGAAGTAGAGTAACGAATAATCTCTTCTCTTCAGGGGCTCCCTCTGCTCGACTATCTTTTTAAGTCAACCAGTTTTTTTTTAGATAATTTGTTCTTGTTTATCATTCATTCCTGAAGGTTTTCATTGAGGAGAATCGAGTCGGTCTCATCTACGATACTTTTTACTTGGCGCAAGCCGAAGTCATCCCAAACTCCGTTTACCAGAACTTCTCCGCGTATCTTGGACCATCTACCCTCTCGACTCGCAGGGCAGTGGTGGCAACAGCCTCCTACTTTGCCAAGATGCTGCTGAGCGATGACAAAAGACGATCTTTCTCTTCAGTTCAGGTAAAGGGACCAGCTACCGTCACAACAATTAATAGTTTATTGTATTTAAATTGGTCACTTTCCAGGACCAGCCTGTTCAAGAGCGCATTACATTAAAGACAAAAATAGGTGATACAACTTTGATAATTGAGGGCGCTGCACAAGAAGAAACAAAGCATCATAGTGTACTCAAAGACATATGTACCTCATAACAATGATATCGGACAGTCGCAGCTTCGGCGCAGCTGGTATCCGGCTATTTGGAACCTTCTAATCGCGCTTGAATAATAAGTATAGGGATTTTGTCACACGGGGCATTTTTACAGGTAACTTATAGGCAACCAACTCTACAGCGTGACACAAGAGACATTTCTGACATAGTTTTACTGTACCAAAGAATTGGGGGGATTGAGATGTGAATGTTTTCTTTCCCCTTGGAGACTGCCTCGAACTGGTTTCCTTTTGTCTCGTATGAAATGGGCATTCCGAATGAACAAGAAAACCCATGTGTTTTTCGTAGACAAGTCGCTACGTTGCAGCATGCAAACAAACAGTGACAGAGGCGTATAAAAGGGGAATGCAATTTGTTGTCTCATGTTGAGTGTGCTTTTAATTTTGCCCTCAAAACGTGCATTGACACAAAAAGTTCCACCCGTAAAAGAAGGGCAATTACGGCCAAGATTCAATTCCACAAAATGAACAACCACATCACTAGAGTGCGGTACTTATATATAATTATTATAGTAACTTGAATCATTCCTTTTGCTACCATGTTTGTAATAATCTTCTTCGTAAGGCGACAGCGCTTTGATAATCTACACACCGAAATTCCAAAACTTCAAAAACCTGTCTGAAAATAAATAATGATAAGCGCTTTAAGCCGCCCGTAGATAAAGTAATAGAAACTATTTATTATTTATTTCTAATATTGTTCAAAATATGTTTACTGGTATTCTTAATTATTTAGAATTACATGCAGCGATTAGTGGAGCCGCTTTACGCCGAATCGGGTTGGGATGATAGCTTCATACCGGACGTCCAAGCTGCAAGGTAAATAATGATGACAGTTTAGCGCAAAAATTGCTCTCAATTCACCTGACATCGCCATCATCACAATAATCTTGGTAACGCCATTTCGGGAGTCATACCTTTCTTTTGTTTACACAAATTGCTATGAAGAATATAAAGTATTTTCGATTTCTTTTGGGTGGCAACTATTAATTATTCGTCTGTGTTTAGCTAATTTGATAGAATTTGTAATAAATGATTAACTATTGTGTACTTTTTTGGGCTGTGAAGGCCGCTGTGGCAGGAAATTCTGTCACCCCGGAGATTCTGTCCCCCCATACGGCGAACTGTGTACAAACTACTTTTGATAGCGCCCTCTTTCGAATCATCCTCCTCCAGCCCACGATAATTTCCCGTATGGGGACAGAATCTCCGGGGGGACAGATTTCCCTGGGACACCGCCAATGCTTTTGCCAACCATTGTTGCGGCAGTGAAGTTGCAAAAAGAAAGGTCTGTACAGGACAGTGTTGTGTGCATTTTAGGCAACATTTTTATGTTTCAGGTTATCGTTGTTAAAAGTTTTCAATTTTTAGAATTGTGGATTTATTTACTTTAGTGAACGTCAGGGAAAGAAGAGTAGAATTGATGTGACATCAATGGCGTGTCTCTATGGCAACAGCCACTGTGTTTCCAAGGCAACCGCTATGTTCAAAGACTATGTGAACGATCCGACATCGAACACGTAAGTTTTGTCAATCTTTAATTTGTTCATAATACATTTGAGTGAAGACAATCGGTTCAGAAATTGCATTCACAACAATCACTTTGACGTTTTGCGTTACGAATACCACGAGGGTTAAATTAACAACAATTATATAATTCGTAATTAGGCATATTGTGAAATCTGTATATTGGCTTCGTGAAATCCGTAAATTTGGATCATGAAATTTGTAAATGGGCATTGTGATAATTTTCCCGTTTAGTGTGGACCGTGAAAGAGTCTCGCGTCATGCACTGGGTGCCTGGCGACCAGCCAAATCTGTCTTTCTTGTTGTTATTCTTTGACAGTACTTAATGTCACCAGTTCAATCTTTACCACCAGAATTCCCCTGAACCAGAGGTCAGTTGTGTACTGCAGTGGCATTCGTTTCGGTGGCCAATCAGAGTGGGACTTCGGATGGAACATGATGCAAACAACCAATGACCGGCGGGAGCGATCTCGATGGGTCAGCGCCCTCACGTGCTCGAGGGACACTTCACTTTTAAAAAGGTACACGCCGTTGAGTGATTTCGTTTTAATTGTAAATAAAATGTTTCATCAACTCGATTCCTCTTTGAGCACAAAACAAACTAATCATGTGTGATGTTGGAAGTGAAATATTAAAGCTATTTGTTTTTAAATTTGAACAGCTATTTGCCGTTGGTGTTGGATGCAACAGTCTTCAATCGAAATGATGCCGAACTTGTCTTGATGGGCGTGGCCGAAAATCCTGCTGGATATGGGGTGGCCTGGGACTTCATCCGCAGCGAGTGGGGGGCAATTACCGCCATGTAAGAGCGTTATTTCTGATGTCATAATAAATTCACAACAAAATAAAAAATAACAAAATCCTCGAAAATTATGTTACCCTCGAGAATAGAAACCATGCCAAATTTTGAATTTAGTAGATTAATGTCTTTATACGTATCTCTAAAAACTGTTGGTATGAAAGCACTCTACGAGCAAACTGATAGGTTGGGTCATAAATTGGGTTTTTTATCAACATAATGCTGATTTATAGGCAAAATTATAAAGAAAGATACAATAAAAGTCACATGTGAAAAGGTTTAGCTGAATACAGTGTCTACTTGCTGAGAAAACAGCAATAAAACTGCCAATGTAATTCAACAAGAACATCGAATCCATCCACGTTTAGCGAGGTTGACAGCTGGTACCGACCGCATCTCTGGCCGCAGCATTCGCGACTGGACACCAACCCCCAGAAATCTGAGAAACGATTCATGCATGTATCGTTTCTCAGATTCAATTTTTTTTAAATTGATTTCTAATCAACGGGGCATTTCAGACGAAATAATTTCACAAGATGCTTACTACCATTACCATCTTTATAAAAAGTAAGTTTTCAGATAGAAATTACACGATGTTTGTCGGGGCCAATACCAAAGTATGACCCAACCCTACTAACTTGCGAAACCACCGCATTGGGAAATTTGCTAAAGACTAAAATAACGGCAGCAGCGAAGTTTTTTTAATTTATAATTATCACCAAATTAACGTTCCACCTTGTTATCTTTCATCAATTTTAACAGGTTCAACAGAAATCGTCGGCAGGTACTCGCTGACATCTTTGAGGAGATGACGTCATTCTTCAATACCCAACAGAGACTGCAGGAAGTAAGTCTTGCGTTTTTCACATGAAGTAACAAAATAATGATAGCCTTAGAAATCAGCAAAATTACCTTGATTTTGCTTCTTCTTCTTTTGTTTTTACTTTGAGAATAGACATATGATTTTACCGTTTTCAGAATAATTTACACAAATGTTTATTTTGGTAATTGTTTCAGTGTTCTGTTGTTGTAGCACAATGTTATGTTTTCACCCTTTTTACTGTTGACTGCTTTTCGAGACATACGCACCACAAGCCGCTTTTTGTTTTGTTTTTTCCTCTATTTTTATGTTCTCCTTAACATCCTAATTCCACTGAGTGGAAATATAAATGTAACATCGAATTACAAGAAAGCAAGCAATTATAGTCAAAACATCAAACAATTTGAACCGAAGTAAAAGGTGCCATTTTCATTTTCTTTGCGTTCACAGTTGCTGGAGTTCGGCAAAAACCATCACCTCGCCAGTTTGAAGTACGTCTACGAGTCGGCCATCACCACAACGCAGGTGAACATTCGGTGGATGGCAAACAGTGCAGAACAAACGAAGCAATGGATCGACTCACGTGTTTAAACAGCGACAGTATCGAGGGCAGGTTTTCGTAGCACCTCGTTTTTCTGTTCTAAAGGAGAGTCACACATTACTTAGCAACCATCTCGAAAAGGAAATAAAAAGGTTTTAAATAATAATATTAGTATAGTCTTATAGAGCGCACGTATCAAGATATACTCAAGGCACTAGAACAAAAAGAAACATTTTAAGACAGGTTTTTTAATATTTTGATTTATGAGACCAATTGTATGTAGCACATTAAAAGGGTTTACAAGATGCTGCGGCCCATTCAGCAGCCACTGCCAGACACACCAGGGCAAACCCCTCCACTGGGTTCTTTATACGTGCATTACACAACACACGGGACCTACGGCTTTACATCCCAGCATCCGAAGGACGAAGCAATAATGGTCAAGTGTCTTGCTTAAGTGTCAAGACCAGGACTCGAACCCACAACCTGCTGATCAGAAACATCAGGGCTTGAGTCCGGTGCTCTTAACCGCTCTCGAAATCAACATCATCATCATCATCATCATCATCATCATCATCATCATCAACATCGTACCAAAAGTCTCTTATGTTTCTATGTACAACTTGTGCCTGCCGTGAGTGTGCTCGGTTTCAAACAGCACTGGACACGTTTGGTAATTACTCAAAATATATATTAGCTTAAAAACTGAGTTGGTAACGAGCAACAGAAAGCTGTTGATAGTATAAAACATTGTGAGAAACGACTCCCTCTGAAGTAACGCAGTTTTTGAGAAAGAGGTCATTTCTCAATAAAATAATAAAAGACTTCTTACAAGAAGCCTTTTATTCCTATCTGAAAGCACACAAATTTGTACAACAAGGGTGTTTTTTCTTTCATTATTTTCTTAAATTTCGATGACCAATTGAGCCCAAATTTTCACAGGCTTGTTATTTTATGGGATACACCAAGTGAGAACACTGGTCTTTTACAATTACCAAACGTGTTCAATGCCTTTAAGGTTCATATTAAGATCAGTAGTCAGTATTGATTCCTACTTAAGATCAAGCTTTAAGCTCTGTGTGAAATCGAGCCCAGGCTCTGTAACATTTTTTTGTTTTGTGGTAAGCATGTGATGTCAATAGTTTTGCAACGGTCTGTACAAAAAAAATAATCATAAATCCGGCGACTGTAGAAAATCCGTGACTACTGACTTGTACAGTTTGTTTTTTTATTTACCTCAGTATGCCGAGTGTTAAAAATGGTTTGGAACTTTTATTTGAGTATAATGGTACATGAATTATTATGTAATCAAATATTGTAATTTTAGTGCAGATTAGAAAGGGGTGGGAATAAATATAGGGATATGAGAGGAATGGAATGGCTCTTCTGATCATAATGCCATTACTACCCCCCCCCCCTTGAGTATAAAACAAAATAACACCAGATGACACAAGAAAAAGGCGGATTTTTGTTTGTTTGTTTTTGTCTTTATTCTTGTATGCCAATGTGAATAAATCTATCTTCTACGAGTCTTTCGTACAGAAGATAGATTTGTTCAAATTTCGGAACCTGTTATACAACTATACGTCAAATTAATGACCAACCGGTCACACCATTCACCGTTATAATTATTATAGTCAAAAAGGTTATACACTATAAAAACGATTTCAAACACCCTGCTTGCCGAAAGGATTCATACCGAATAAAAAATCCATTTAGAAAAATCCCCACCCGTCTGTTTTGAAAAATAGAATTCAATGATACCTCAAAAGTTTCATATTAAACTTTACCCACTCCAATAAAATGCCGATAAAAGTCAACATTCAGTTATTGTAAATTTTACTCAATTTTAACAATCTCCCGGGTCAGAATTGACCCAGTTCCGGGTCCCAGGGGGCCTGACCCATTTCTGGATCAGTGTGAACCGGAATCTGTGAACAAATTACCCAGAAATATCATCAAACTGACGTAGAATCCGAGCTAAATCCCTTTTTTTTTTACCAGTTATCCAGGTCAGCCTGACCCAGAAATGGTCAGAATTGACCCAGTTCTGGGTCCCAGGGGGCCTGACCCATTTCTGGATCAGTGTGAACCGGAATCTCTGAACAAATTACCCAGAAATGTCATCAAACTGACGCAGAATCCGAGCTAAATCCATTTTTTTAATCAGTTTCAGGTCAGCCTGACCCAGAAATGGTCAGAATTGACCCAGTTCCGGGTCCCAGGGGGCCTGACCCATTTCTGGATCAGTGTCAACCGGAATCTGTGAACAAATTACCCAGAAATGTCATCAAACTGACGCAGAATCCGAGGTAAATCCCATTTTTTTTTACCAGTTATCCAGGTCAGCCTGACCCAGAAATGGTCAGAATTGACCCAGTTCCGGGTCCAAGGGGGCCTGACCCATTTCTGAGCAAGTGTGAACCGGAATCTGTGGAAAAATTTCCCAGAAATGTCATCAAACTGACGCAGAATCCGAGCTAAATCCCTCTCTTTTTTAAAACCAGTTTCAGGTCAGCCTGACCCAGAAATGGTCAGAATTGACCCAGTTCTGGGTCCCAGGGGGCCTGACCCATTTCTGGATCAGTGTGAACCGGAATCTGTGAACAAATTACCCAGAAATGTCATCAAACTGACGCAGAATCCGAGCTAAATCCCCTCTTTTTTAAAACCATGTTATCCAGGTCAGCCTGACCCAGAAATGGTCAGAATTGACCCAGTTCCGGGTCCCAGGGGGGCCTGACCCATTTCTGGATCAGTGTGAACCGGAATCTGTGAAGAAATTACCCAGAAATGTCATCAAACTGACGCAGAATCCGAGCTAAATCCCTTTTTTTTACCAGTTTCCGGGTCAGCCTGACCCAGAAATGGGTCAGAGATGGGTCAGGACCCCTGGTACCCCAGATCCAGGTCATCTATGACCGACCTGAGAGCTTTTTTAAGAGTGTATTTGAATCTCACTATGAAAAATAAATATTCACGACCTTTTTTTTTATACAAAGTTTATTCGATTGCAAAATTTAGACCCCTCAAAATACCTTGTTATTTTGTATAGTCCGAGTTCTTCAAATTTGATCGCGATTCCACTGGACTGAAGGTAGGTCAGATACAAGATTGGTAGATTGAGGGGGACAATACTTTAACCTTTAATCAAAAGGTTTACTGTTTATTAAAATGATACAAGCTAATGAAGTTTGCGGTAACACCATGTGTCCCTCTATGAGTTGTGGTTGTCTCAAAGAAACCGGTGGGGTAACACCTCGACGTTTCGATCTATATGCTCTGATCGCCTTCAGGAGTTGTTACACCACCGGTTCTTTCAGAACCACCACAACTCATCAGATATTATTTTGTGTACACGGTGTTAATAATGCAAACCTCACTAGAGTGTATCTCCACCATGCAAAGTTTGAAATCCCACAATGATAAAAGCACCAATTGTCTCAACAAAAGAAGTATTACGTCAAAATACGTGAAAGGGTGAAAATGAAAGTTACAGAAGTGAAAAATCTGGTTTACAAAATATAAGTGAAACAACATGTCAACTTCGTTAATGACAGCAAAAACAAATTGAATTTTTTCTGTCTAACTTACATAAATACTTTATATTTGTCAATTAACCTTATAAAGAACGATTAAAATAGAAAATATATATTTTAAAAAAATAGCTACACACCACACCAGGTTTTCACTTTGAAAATATACATGCAAGTGCACAAGGTGTTAGTATCAAAGACAAACACAATGGAACGTGGAACAAAAATGAAAAAAAAACCTTTCCCTGAAATCCATAAGTTATGTTAAAATATTTGAACTGCAATAACAGCATTGAAGGGGTCTGTTTATTCATGATCTGTATGGATATGTCGAATAGACCCCTGGCATATGACGTCACACACTCAAAAAGCGCCCTCACTGAGGCCAAAAAAGTGCCCTCACCGAGGCCAAAAAAGCGCCCTCACTGAGGCCAACGGAGGCAAATCATTGAAATTTACACCCCTTGAACAACGCGCAACGCACCTACACGTGCCCGTCCTGTCCGCCGTTTTGGGAGTCAATTTGGGAGTCAAAATCTGCACAAGGAATTGACTCCCAACAACGCGGAAATGGTAGACGCGCATTGTTTGGAGGTGCGTTCTGCGTTCTGCGTTGTGCAAGGGGTCTATAGCTATTCTTTGTGCGTAAAAACGTGCGCATGACCTCAACGTCCCTGTAGCCTTTTGCAAGGGGTCAATTTTGCATATGACGTCACACGCTCAAGAAGCGCCCTCGCTGAGGCCAAAAACACGCCCTCACTGAGGCCAAAAAAGCGCCCTCACTGAGGCCAAAGGAGGCAAATCATTGGACTATAGCGGTTTTGTGTGCGTAAAAACATGCGCCTGACGACCTTAGCGTCCCTGTAGCCTTTCGTGTTGTGCCATAGAGGGAGGGCGCTTATATTTGGGAAGGGCGCCCTCGCCTAGAGGTCAAAAGGAGGTTGTGGCCAATCCTGTGCGCCGCGGGTACAAATCTGTGCATTTTCAGTGTTTCATCATCGGTTTACCTATAACATGGCGGCTGGATGACGTCAATGCATAAGGTCTATTCTCCTCCATGTTCCGCCCCCACATTTCATTTGAACAAAAACCTAGAATTTCCGGAATTATTTGAACGATGACAAATGGTTGTAACAATCTACGTAAAATCAAAATAACATTTTGCTTCTGTCAGCTTTCCTCAATGCAAGGGCTCATCGTTTACGCATAGAGATTAAGCACACAGTTAAAAGCAATGTGCCGAATATAGATGCACAGACAATCCGACCAGCAATTTGAAGCAGTTTTGAAATAATATCCCTAATAATGCAAAGACAGTATTGGCAAGTCAGTAAAAGTACTGCTGAAATAACCATACTAATGTACCCTGTATTGATGCATATAAAGTCTAAAAATAAGCCAGTAGAAAAGCAGTAAAATACAAGTCCCTAGCACTGTACCTTCAATTGATGCATAGACAGTATTGGCAAGTCAGTAGAAGTACTGCTGAAATATCCATTATAATGTACCTTGTATTGGTGCATATAAAGTCTAAGTAAGCCAGTAGAAAAGCAGTAAAATACAAGTCCCTAGCATTGCACCTTCAATTGATGCATAGACAGTATTAGCAAGCCAGTGGAAGCACCGTTGAAATATCCATAATACTGTACCTTATATTGATGCATATAAAGTGTAAGTAAGTCAGTATAATAAGCAGTAAAATATAATTCCCTAGCAATGTACCTTCAATTGATGCATAGAGAGTATTGGCAAGCCAGTAGGGGAAGCAAGTTTTATTTTAATATTAACAAGCTGTATATTGTTTAAAATGAGGAGGTACATTTGCTCATGAGAGTGTCTCTATTAACTGTCTAGTTCCTCCATTCTTGGTCGGATTCCCTGTACACAAGCACTGACATTTCAGAGCACCAGACTAGTTTTCCCCAGCCTCACTTTGGTTAGCCAGCGTTGAATTGAACGGAAGAAACAAAATGTCTATGCTAATTGTTGGTAACAATTTGATGTTTGAAGTCAAACAACTACTGAGTAGACCAACCTTTGTTTACAATATGAATAAAAAAATACCTCAACCAAAAATATTTACACATGAAATTAAATTTCGTTTGTATCATGAATACAAATATAACGATTATTTTTTATAATAATGTGCATCATTTCCCCCATTAAGATTAATTAATTAATCACTCGTCACACCGAGTCACATACCACATTCCACAATTAGCAACCAGAAAACCATCAAATTCTTATGAACTACACAAACAAGGCCCAATTTCATAGAGCTGCTTTAAGCAGCAATTGTTGCTTAAACATTTTTACTGAGCAAAAATAAGCAGGAGACCAGTCACAGATGGTACATGTAGCATGGTATTTTAGCTGGTAACCTTACTCTGGTAAGCATATTATTTGGTGTGCTTAGCTGCATTTTGTGCTTCAGCAGCTCTGTGAAAACTGGGCCCTGGTGACAAACAATTTCAGCCCGGGCTTAATCTTACAGAATTGGGGACGAATTCCATTGGGCAGTTTTTAAAGCATATTTTTTACTTTAAGCAGGAAAATGTGCAGAAGCAAAAGACAGTGAAGCAAATTTGACAGTGCATATGCGCGTTCACAACGGAGTTGCATTTATGTAGTTGCATCACTCATCTGTGCAAAATTTCATAGAAATGCTTAACCCAAAAAAATATGGCTTTACAATTTTCTGCTAAGCACAAATTAGCGGGATACCAGTCACACATTGTACCTGTGACGTGGTAGTTTGGCTGGTAACCATATTCTGGTAAGCAAATTTGTGTGTGCTTAGCTACTTTTTGTGCTCAATGAAATTGGGCCCTGCTACAAGACCAGAAAGCGAGCTCGTTTAGCTTTGCTTACAATATGCAGTGGTTATGTACTATACGCACAAAACGTCTGCTTAAAGGCTTTATGAAATTTACCCTTCTTTTTGGTTGTTAGTAATGTTTCGTTAGTTTGTTTTTTTTATTTTGTTTTTAGTAAAATCACACACAAAAAGACACAGCATTGACCTGAAAACTTTAAGTTAATCATGAGTACTATCTATTCAAACTAGAAAGTGCGTGATTTTATAGAACCAAAAATTTAGGGGACATTTTAAGAGCACATTTCAGAAGAACACAGTGGCTGTGTCCTCCTTGGTGGCTACGATGGTGATTCTTGCTAAGGGTGTTGCCAAAGGCAGCCTTAGCCCGAACATCTGACGTCACACTTCGAGGCTCGTGAATAACGCCAGAGATCAGCCTTGAGCAAAGGGCTGGATCCTTGAAAACGCACCTTTGACCTCGCATCCATTCACACGGCAGAGATTTGTAGTAGTCACACGTCATGTACACGCATTACCTTTGTGTATAAACAGCATTACATACAAACACGCGCGCCTTGTATCCAATGAAATCATTGGGTCTGTTAAACCAGTACCTGTCTTTATCCTTGCGAATAAAGACAGGGCACCAGTCTAGGGCAGCCTCTGCTTCATCGCATGTTGACTTAATGATCCAGCCATAGCTGTAGCCGCAGCCG
This sequence comes from Plazaster borealis, assembly GCA_021014325.1. Lineage (NCBI taxonomy): Eukaryota > Metazoa > Echinodermata > Asteroidea > Forcipulatida > Labidiasteridae > Plazaster > Plazaster borealis. The sequence goes on from CM037463.1 coordinate 20,057,412, forward strand.
TTTGGGAACATCCTATCTCAGCATTACCAGGTTTGCTAGCTAGGAAGATTTGGAGGGGTGCACGCGTGTTTTGTTTTGTTACTTTTCAACCTTTACCAAGTCAACACGCATTGTTTTTTTACAGTGATATAAACTTGAAGTTCTATTCAAGGTGAAGGGCATGGGGGAGAGGGGGGATGTCTGCTGTTTATGATTCAGGAAAAAGTGGAACGCCTTCTTAAAAAAAAAAGAAATTCATGCATACATTTAGATATTATAGCACCAACAGATATCTACGGGCAAGCTCAAAAATTTTAAAAATTTGTACGAATGAAAAGGAAAACCTGTTTTAAGGAAATACAGGACAGTATTTCCTGACGAGAAAAAAAAGAAAAGGAGTTGACCAGGGTTGGCAATGCAAGTATGACAACAGCCAATTGTACCTGAAATTTCAAAGGACAAATCGCCCAGTGAGAAAGGGCTTTAAAGACACTGGACACGTTTGGTAATTGTCAAAGACCAGTCTTCTCACTTGGTGTATCTCAACATATGCACAAAATAACAAACCTGTGAAAATTTGAACTCAATTGGTCATCGAAGTTGCGAGATAATAATGGAAGAAAAAACACCCTTGCCACACAAAGTTGTGTGCTTTCAGATGTGATTTTGAGACCTCACCCGTGAGGTCTCGAAATGAATTCATATATTTGACTGAGAAATAACTTTTTTCTCAAAAACAACATTACTTCAGAGGGAGCCGTTTCTCACAATGTTTTATACTATCAACAGCTCTCCATTGCTCGTTACCAAGTAAGTTTTTATGCTAACAATTATTTTGAGTAATTACCAACAGTGTCCAGTGCCTTTAATGTGGGTAGGCAGTGAATAAAATAACAGTAACAAATATGGAGAAATCCCTTCCACAAAAGGTAATTGAGGTGGTGACTAATCCCTATCAACCGCTGTCATAGGCTATTTTCGAACCCCAGGCTTGGGCTTGGGTTTTTTCACAAAATGTGTGCTGTCATTATGGGGCTTCAAATGGGCCGGCGGAGCCAAAAACCGAAGCCCAAGCCCGTGCTGTGGTTTCAAAAATGGCCATAATGTCTCCATCTTTGTCTTGCTTCCCGTATACAACAACAATCACAGGCAAGGTAGAAAAAAGAAGGAACCAGACTATATATCTGACCCTTCCAGCCTCAGGTTGTATCCGAATTGGCAGCTACAGCTACGACTGTTGCTAAGGGTGATGCTAAGGACGTCCTATACTTCAACGCATGATGACACGGAAATCTAGCCGTAGCCGTAGCTGTAGCCATTAATTCGGACACGGTCTCAGACTGGTTGCACTGATCTAAACGTAAAGCCCACAAGATGGACACCATGATAGGTCTTTACTTGAGTAAATATTTGAATGCAAATAATCAGAAGACCATTTATCTGATACTCCACCACCAGGCAATACCTCAATTCCCACATTCTTCTCTAACTTGACCAAAAACAATTTAAATATACTTAAATATTTCCAAGGTACAAAGGCAAACCTTCAAGGCCGTGTTCAAATTACTGGCTTCTTCAGTGGCTATGACCGGATCACTGAAAGGCAGAGTCTTCAACATTGTCACGGCAGCCGATGGCCATAGCCGTAGTCAAGTCGCTTGATTTGGATGCGGAATTAACTTTGTGTAAGATGTCCTTATCTGGGCGTTGGGGGGGTCATCACCTCTTGGGAATCACTTGGAGGCTTCTGTGTCGTTTGGTTTCAAAATAAACCTGTACAGATAAAAAGAGAGAGTTGAAACATTTGATGTTGTATATGTGTTCAATGTAGACTGCTTCTGATTAATATACATTTTACCATGCCCAAATAAGCATTGTTATTATTTGGGGATCAGGTTGGCTCAGTGGTTTCTTTCCCTGCTTTTCACCTCTGTGGACCCCCGTTTCAAATCCCACCTCAGACCGGAGCCTTGCATGTGGATTGGGCTTTCAGTCCCTACCTGATTGCGTGGGTTTTCCCGATTGGGGATTTTCCTCCCACATCTAAAACTGAACATTTCTTCTCGTTTCCTATTCATCCTGTTATTGGCACTAATTGTGCTGTTGGATGTGTATTAATAAAATAAATACTACTAAATGTGTGAAGGCTTCTGCTTCATGACCTCTAGCCAAATACTACTATTATTCTATATTTCTGGTAATGAAACCATTTAACCTTCAGAAAGCGACTAGCACTGTGACCCCTAGGCCTGAAGAAATCCAAGTGGAGAAGATGGTGGAGAGATCTCAGTTTTTAGATGTAGGAGGAAAACCTCAACTGTGAACAGGTAGGTACTGAAAACCCAGAACACATGCAATGAAGCTTCGAAGTGGGATTCAAACCCAAGCAAGACACGAGTACATACACAATGAAAACACAACACTGTCAATAAATTCAGCAGTCAAAAAAATATATATTTAATAATATCAAATGTACCTTCATATAAATTACACACACATTGAAAACACAACACTATCAATAAATTCAGCACTGTCAAAAAATACATATATAAATCAAACGTACCTTCACATAAATTACATACAAATTGAAAACACAACACACTGTCAATAAATTCAGCACAGTCAAATAATACATATTGATATCAAATGTAACTTCACACAAATGTAACTGATCAGCAACACCAGAGCTTGAGCTCAAAAAAATAAAACGCAATGTAACCAAAGTAAATATTTGAAGAATTGTTCTTGTTTTTTCCAACATGAATAACCCTTCATCAAACATCTTTTCCAACCTATAGATTTTGAAAAAATATCAGCTGAAAAATCTGGGAGCCCAATTTGACTGAAAAGATCATTTTTAAGAATAAAAAAACAAGACAAAAATATATATATCTGGGTTGGGGTTGGCCTTTTATCAGCACTCACCATTCCGTTGTAGCTTTGCTGAGATCATAGTCCACAAGCTTGATTTCAGCCTATGTAGGAAAAAAAAAGTTATTCATTGAAGAAGAACATTCAACAGCAGGCAAAAGGAAAAATGATTTAATTTACTTTCAGACAAAATAGACTAAAACATTCCTAACCTTGTGATAGAATGTAAAAATACAATAGACCCAGCCTCGCTACCATGGGCAGTGCGCCGTATCGATACCTCTCATCACTAACCCCTGGTAGGGATGTACTGAAAAAACTACGCTGATTGGCTACCAAAAGTGACTACTTTGCGTGCACGCTTGTTAAAAACTTTCGAGCGCTTGTATGGCGCTTGTAGGAAGCTTAGTATGCGCATGTCAAAATGCAAGTATTCTGAAGAGATTCCATTTCAAATGAATCATGTTTTTTACAGTCACCCTAAACTGCATACAGTTAGACATATCACAAGATCATGAAGAGGAATGAGAGGGGACCAGTTGCTCTTTGACTTGAAGCCTCTTGCGGGTTACCATACTTGAGCGGGCAGGTAGAGTGGATCTGCCACAGGCCTCATTAATGAACCAATTCCAGGGGTTATGAGCGAGCAAAGCATTCTTGGAAAAAATGGCGCGGCGAGATGGATCACCCCTGGAAACGAGGTTGCAATAGACCCCCTTGCATAGACCACAATCACTGGTCAAACAATGGAAAACAAGCACCCGTACACGTGCAACGGTCAGCCAATGAGAGGTCTTCCTTTGACCTCAGTGAGGGTGCTGTTTGAGCAAAGGGTCAATATTAACCAAAAGCGTTGTAGGGATATACAAAGCAAAAACCTACACATAAAAGAAGACAGTGCCAATTGGCTCATTTTACCCTTAATGATACCTACCTGACCAATCACAGGGTCCGATAGAGAGATGAAGCGAGAGCTGTCTTTGACCAGTAGCTTCAGCGTGCGAGTATTGACTTCATTAGCTGCTATCATATACTCCACACTGTAGAAGGTACATATGGAATTATCCGTCAATTAAAAACATACCGACAGCATTACAAAATCTTTGAACTGTCTCTGCGCTGTATTAATTTTTCGGAACATCTGAAATTGTTTTGATGTTGTAGACAATCGTCACGATGAACCCTTACTGTGCAAAGTATAGACAACAAGCATTCTCATAAAATGCACGGGGATTTTTCGTTTTCTTTTGAGAAATTATTGAATATCTTCACAGTGAATAGGCCAAACCTTGTGGGGTAAGCCAGGGCTGGTAATCGGCCAGGGTATGCTGGAATCTCGGCCTTGCCTGCCATATGCCAAATACAATGATAAGCAGTGGTGGCAGCCTATCGATCTCTCGTAATCCTTGTTTTGTACAACAAAGGTCTGGAATTGGGGATTACACAATAACCCCCAGAAAAAGAGAGATTTTGTGCATGAATTCCAGTACCCTTTGTCCCTCTTTGTAGAGGAGAAATGAAGCATTGCACGCTAGATGCATGCCGATGCAGGCTACACAATGGAATGTCCAGGGGCATAAATATGCATCAACAATTAATTTAAATTATACACAAAATTGTGGGTTTTTTGTTTGTTTTTTTCCTACTAGAAATTACCTTTAAATATTTAGAAGTTTTTTAGATTGTGTACTTTGAAAACTGGAAAATGGGAATGATAAACCACCAATGATTAATTATCCGTATAATAGATAGAAGTCAACAAGCGATTTCTCTACTCACATTTCATCGTAGACAGGTGCATGAGTGTCCTTGACCTCCTTGGTCTTCCGTTTACTGGACTTTGACTTGTCCGGAAGGAGATACGTCCTGACATACGTGTCTGGAGCCTCGTTCGACTCTTGACGTCTAATCCCTCTGTAGAAGACAAGGTATGAAATGTCCAGGTATCAGGCAAGGTATTTGGCACTTGGAAAAAAATTGGAAAAGTACAAGGGCAGGACCGACACGTACATTTATGATATAGGCTAACAGACTTTTCAGGCAATTTAATAAGAATTGTACTGATATTTCTGAGGGGAAAAAAAGAAATCAGATTGAAGTAGGAAGAATATAATGTATGAGGTATATGTCACTCTGGCCTCACTCTGCCAGGACTAACCAGTGAAGTATGATGAGGGGCTTGAAGCAGCAACTAATACAAGTGAAGTATGAACGAGGCTTGAAGCAGCAACTAATACAAGTGGGGTATGAACAGGGCTTGAAGCAGCAACTAATACAAGTGAGGTATGAACGGGGCTTGAAGCAGCAACCAATACAAGTGAGGTATGAACGGGGGATGAAGCAGCAACTAATACAAGTGAGGTATGAACGGGGCTTGAAGCAGCAACTAATACAAGTGAAGTATGAAACGGGGCTTGAAGCAGCAACTAATACAAGTGAGGTATAAACGGGGCTTGAAGCAGCAACTAATACAAGTGAGGTATGAACGGGGCTTGAAGCAGCAACTAATAGAAGTGAGGTATGAACGGGGCTTGAAGCAGCAACTAATAGAAGTGAGGTATGAACGGGGCTTGAAGAAGCAACTAATATAAAGCAAGCAGTGATTCAGGTCCTCTCTGAGGTTACTTACTCTCCCTTGTGGATGACGACAATAAGTCGATTTTTTGGCACACTGTATCTCAGGGTTACTTGCAGCTTCCCCAGTGGGGCCTCCTCACTCTCCCTTCAAGAGCAAAAAAACCACGATGAATCACAAGTTGTTAACTTATTTGAAACCCCCTCTAGAAACAGGTTGCACTATCTTTAACCTTAACCCTCTAAGTTGAATTTTCAGGCTTAAATGGTTCACCTATTGTGAGTTATTACGTAGGCCGATGCTCGATTGATAATAATAACACTAATAATATGAGATATTTACATAGCGCATAATGCAGGAGCCTCTATGCGGAACAAAAACATAAGACAATGAAATATATGAAGCAAATTTGTTACTTAAAGGTATTATACACTTTTGGTAACAGCTCAAAATCAGTGTCCACATTTTGTGTGATTCAACATATGCATGAACAAACAAACCTGTGAAAGTTTGAGCTCAACTGGTCATCGAGATCACGAGAAAATAGTGAAAAGAGACCTGATGTGTTTTCTGTTTTTTTCAAAATATCGCGCGCGATAAAAACTATTGTTTTACTCATTTCTCAGAAACAATAGCATTTAGCATTTTAGGCAGAAATATTTTAAGGAACCCTTTCTACCATTACTTACTTTAAATCATGTAAGTTGTGTGTGAATCTGTGAACATTTGTGTTTTTCGATCTTACCAATAGTGTACAGGGCCTTTAATAGTGCATGTTTTTGTACATAAATCTCTTAGCCTCGGTGGTCACTGCCTAGGCAGTCTGTTGGCAGCATTACTACATAGGCCAGGATTGTTTTAGCAAAGCTTTATAGGATCATGTAGACCCTGTGAAGGGTATTGGGCTTGATAAAAATGTGAAATAGCTTCATTATCCCAAATGTATTATGATTTCCCTCAACAAGTATTTTAAACAAAAGGAGTGTGAACAGTTGCATTACGCAGTGCAGGTTTTTGTTTGAACCTAAAAGCTTTAATGAGGGATTGGTGGTTCATTAAACAAGAGACGTAAAGGCCCCCATTGCATGAACCTCCTTGGTGTTCTCAGGGCCGACCTCAAAACGTCAGGACTGGGAACCCTAAAATCTCGAAAGAAACTGAGGGAGCTCAGGATGCTCGCCACCGATAAGAAGCAGTGGCTTCAACTGAAGAAGGACTGATTGCTGCCGCAGGATGTTTCTACTACTGCAGCGGCAGAACACAGTTTATCATCATCATAAACAAGAGACAGTTTCTCAAAGACAACAACCCTTGCCTTCAACATTTTCCTGACTCACTTTGAGTGTTGAACCAGCCGCCTGCGTAGTTCGCTTTCGCTCACTGGCTGGGCCTCCCCGATGCTCTCCGCTATTGAAGCACTGTCCGACTGGTTGGGCCCCATGGCCGATCGCTCCTTACGCGGGCTGCCCTTGGGCTGGACGTCATCGATGGAGGTCTCTCTGAAGACGGAAGACTGTCTCTGAGGTTTGACGTCCAAGGAGTCAGGGAGACCAGGCTCCTCCTCAACGTCCATGCTCATTTCGGACATCTGGGCAAAAGGATTTAAGATGGATATTAAAGGGGCACATTGCCTTCAAATCTCTCAAACATTTTGATGTTTGGAATTGCTCCTTATCTTTTTAAAAAGTTGTTCATGAACCAAAAACACCTGCAGTAATTAGTGAGTAATGGTTAAAACAAAACATAAATTTGCCTCTGGAGTTACAACCAGCAGAACATTTGGTCCACCATTTTGTGGAGTCAAACATTTGGTTCTACAAAAGAGCAGACCTTGTTCTGTCATGAAATTATTCAAAAAACAAACAATTTCAAGGGATATTTATGATTTATGTGAATCATTATATTCTACTTCTAAAATATCTCTCCAACCATACTGCACAATGACTTTTTCAACACATTTAATGTTGTAGACTCAATTCTAGATGACAATGTGTGCTTGTTAAGATAACTATCTTTTAAACATGAATACATCAAAGACAACTTCAACTTTGCTTTGACCAAAGCTTTATTCCTCTATTCCTTGGATAGCAATGGATAAAGTTAGACAATCGTATTTTGACCACGAGTACTTAAAATCGAGGCCGAGTACATTTTCAGTCAAGTATCCAGTACATGACTTCAAGTACAGGTTATTTTTCAGTTGAGTATTAAGTATGGACTTCGAGTACTAGTATTTTGCTTGCCGAGTATGAGTACGAATACCATTAAAATGGTACTCGAATAGTACTCGAATATGACAACGCTGGTTGGTAATCTCACAATCTCTTGTAAAGATTTTAAGATTTATAGCTGATCAGTGGGGGATAAATTGAATTAATCTGTTGATAATTATTTCCAATGCAAGATTTAAATCACTTATATTTCACATCTCTACGGACGCTAAAGTGAAATGTTCTCTACTCACCAATACAGCTCTAGGATTGGTGACTTTCAGGGCCTTTTTACGTTCCAATCCCTGTAAGAAAAGTTTAAATGCACATCACTCTCTGTCAAAAATATTTGGACGACCCCCCTTACTTGGTAATGTGGCATGTCGAGGCTGAGTGGTTTAGTGCATTGGACTCAAGTTCTGGTGGCTAAGTCATCATCAGGATGTAATTTAAAAAATAGTACACTCAGATGAAAACAGATATGAAGAGCTAAATTGATGTTATAACTCACTATTGCCTCTCTTAACCCAGGGGTAAATGACCACCTGTGAGGGCAGCAATAGTTCTTGTGATTGAATTAGCTTAGTGTGCTACATACTTGGCAGCAAAGGCTGTATACTTCAAAGGGAGCTGAGATGGTTTAAGGAATGAAATAAAAGGCCCAGTGACCAGGGGTAATAATGTTGGAGCGCCAAGAGCGTCACTGAGTGATTATTATTATTATTATTATTATTATATATTTCTGGTAATGAAACCAAGGATGCCTCACAAGTGAACTTAATCACTGTAGCTCGCAAGCCTGAGGAAACCTGTAAAAAAAGCAATGTGAATGATGTGAAAACACCAGAAACAACCCTTAAACCCTCTTCCACGTTCTGGGTTCTTTTCGTTTTTTCACACTACCAATCCTAGTACACGGGACCAACGGCTTTACGTCCCATCCGAAGGACGAAGCATGTGGTTAAGTGTCTTGCTTAAGGACACAAGTGTCACGACTGGGATTCGAACCCAAATGATGGATTTGAGCGCTGTATAAGAAGCCACTATTATTATTATTATTTTTATTATTATTATTATTATTATCATTACTCACCCTCATGCACATTTTCAAAGTGATGAAGCTCTGGGGTCCAGATCCGTCTAGTTTGAATGGTTGCTCTAACACCATGGCAGGAGCTGACAGAATCTGTTTGATAGGCAGAGCCAGCATGCCGATGCATTTGTCTTTCTTCTTGTCAATTACCTGAAGTCAAGCGATCAAAGAAAAAGGCTAAGCTTTGGTGACTGTAATAAAGGCATCGTGATAACTTTATATTTATCAGAGAATATACTTGGTGCAGTGCAAATTCTGGTGAGTAAGACTAATTTCCAATTCGTCTTAACCAGTAAGTGAGGGCTGGTAACACCAAGTCATAACACATGTTATTTATTTCACTGTTTTCTCCAAAGTGCAATGCCCTGGGGGAGTCAAACTCCTTGATATCCTAGACTGGACTATTCCACATATCTAAGAGGGGCGTCAGGTCCCAGAGTTGTGTAGTTTTTGTTTTAAAGGGGCTGAAAATTTGTTTCACTCATGCAGCGCTTGTGCACAAATTGTACATACAGACCGACCCAGATCTGAGCCCTCTGATATTGTGGAGCTACGTTGCAGGCTTCCAGCATGTGCTAGGTTCTGAGGTTTAAAACCAACACCCCTCCACCCTGCCAGTAAAACTTTTTGGCTTACTGGGGAGCCAGTAACTAGCAGAACCTTCCCGCAATTGTGTATTCCTGGGGTTACTCCCTCAATTAAAAACAAAGTAAACTTCAATTAAAAATGTCATTAATCTTGGAAATAGGGATGCCTGGGTATAAATTATTGTAAACAAATTGAGTATTTTGAGCCCTGTCCAACAAATATTGGATCTTATTCGAACAGTCACAAGAACACAACCACACCCTTACATACCTCCACTTTGAGATTTTGATAGCTTGGAGACTGAATCAGGAAGTTGAACACCTCCTCCCACACTGGTGAAACTGTCGCGTTTTGAACCTGCGGGAAAAAGCACAATTTAATAACTCCCAAGTACATACAGAATAATATACCCTAAAGGTGATTCCTCTACTGCCGCTTCCCAGGTTGTATCGTACACTTGGGTGTGATCCCTGGCTATACGGCAGTAACTGGTTGAATAGCTTCTGACTGGCACCCCCAGACAAAGATATTGACAAAATAGGGAGACTGCCAACGTTAGGGCTAGATAGCAAAGTTTGTAGAGCGCTGCTATGTTGATCCGGATGTCGCAGGTGCAAATCCCACTCTAGTAAATTTCTCTTTGTTCAACCCCGAATTACACAATAATATACACATACTAAAAAACATGCATGCTGGTAGTTTAAGGACTTCACTTTGTTCTCTGATTATTTGGACTTTAGCGATGTTCCCATTGGTTTAGTCCACACAAAACAAACAGATCCCTTTTGTTGAAGTCATCGCTTTCAACGGTAGAAACGCTAAAAAATGCTCAGAGTTTAATGAATAGTCCCCTTGCACAGGCCCCCCATTGCTGAGATCAAACAAAGGAAACATGCACGAGTGTACGTAGCGCGCACAACTCTCAGCCAATGAAAGGTCTTATTTGACCTCAGTTAGAGTGCCTTTATGCAAAGTGTCTATAAAATTACGAAATATTGCCACGTCCAAATCAAGTGACTTTGCTAGCGGCTATTGGTGTAGGCTGCATTACAACAACAGTGAAGAATAGGCCATTTCAGCAGTCCAGCCATACCCACAAATCGGACAAGGCCATAGCAACAAACATTAGTCTGGTCGGGTTGCCCGACGTGCCACGGGTTTGCATAACACCCCATAGTTGAGGCTTGGAACCAAACATGTCCTTGCCTGCAAATGGATACAATCTACACCTGGAAGATAGAATGCAAGAAACTCAAAGCCATGGGTTGGGGAAAATATTTTCCGCACAATCACAAACATTTGCTTTTCCAATTTAAAACCAACCTGACTCGTCTTACTGTCTCTCTCAATGGATATATTGACATAGGGATTCGGCAATGAGGATGACCGGGCTGAGACCTGTAGAAAAACAATCAAAATAACACCTGCATTACAGAAAAACCTTACGAGAAATAATCGGTGTCTCAATCAAAGATGACTTTCCCTTTTGAAGAATCTAAACTTTCAAATGAATGTAACATTCACCAACTTCCTTTTCCAGTCCACGAAAGTCCAACACTATCTTGTACTTTTTTACATTTCAAGCTTCAAGAAAATGTTGCATCCAAAGAGCTTATTGTATGATGAGAGAAAGATATCCCAAAACTCATCCAAAAAATTAAAATACTTTTAAAAAGAGTTTTCTCTGCCCAAGTAGACCACGGCACACAATGCTTGGTAAACTTCGGAGACCAAGTTTGGAAATTGATCAAGTGCAGTTGAGGTCCATCATTGTATGATGCCATGCAATTGACCATATTTTTGACCGCGTGAGGGCGCTTTGTTCAGGGAATGTCTTGCAACACAATTACAGTTTCATCTTATTTTAATTGCCTGTATGTAGTTTTCTTGAATCAATGACGAAATACATCAACTTAATAATAACAAAAATTAACAAAAATTGTTTGTTTACTTGTTTTTCATCACGTAAAAATTGGTCCTCAAACGCCCTCACGCGGTCAAAAATACGGCGAATTATCTTGAACTAGTCTCCATGAACTCAAAATCTGTTTGCACTATTTTTTAAAGTCGACAAACTTGAAAATACAACTCTACGGATTATCGATTGCAGAGATGGGACCCTACTTTGTGACTTAAAGGCACTGGACACATTTGGTAATGGACCATATTTTTGACCGCATGAGGGCGCTTTCTTCAGGAATGTACTGCATCACAACTACAGATTCATCTTATTTTAATTGCCTGTAGTTAGTTTTCTTGCATCATTGACGAAATACATAAACAAAATAATAACAAAAATGACAAAAACCTGTTTGTTTACTTGTTTTTCATCACGTAAAAATTGGTCCACAAACCCTAACGCGGTCAAAAATACGGCGAATTGTCAAAGACCAGTATTCTCACTTGGTGTATTCCAACATATGCATAAATAACAAGCCTGTGAAGATTTGGGCTCAATTGGTCATCGAAGTTGCAAGAAAATGATGAAAGAAAAAACACCCTTGTTGTACAAATTTGTGTGCTTTCAGATGCCCGAAAAAGGCTTCTGGCCTGAAGTCTATTAATATTTAGTGACAAATTACCTCTTTCTCAAAAACTACGTTACTTCAGAGGGAGTCGTTTTTCACAATGTTTTATAATATAAACAGCTCTCCGTTGCTTGTTACCAAGTCAGTTTTTATGCTAATATATATTTTGAGTAATTACCAAACGTGTCCAGTGCCTTTAAGGGGCTCATACAGGTTAAACTCATTCATCCCATCAACTTGGAATCTGGCTTCCACCAGTTTGAAACATGACGAAGCTTGTGACGCCATTTTTCTACCAATATGTAAACACAGGCACATGATGAATACGCAAAGTGAGTCTCCGGTGTAACAGTTTACCAAGCATTATGTGCGATGGTCTATATTGATCGTTAGGCTGATTAAAAGAGATGGGGCTTACGGGGAGATCTTTAGCGGAGTCCAGCTTGATGATCAAGAGGGCAGAAGAGAAAGTCGAGTCATCCTCTTCATCGCTATCGTGGTCTGCATCGTCTTCATTTGCATTCAAGTCCATGCGCTACAGCAACATCCAAAACAAAAAGGGTTACTTCCAAGGATAGAAAAAGCTGCATTAAAATAAAGATTATGTGTTTTGATGAGGCATTGCTTGACAGAATATCAACACGGTTTGCACAAGCACCATGTGGGAATATCTACTTTGCTGTGTAGATTTGTTTTGATAAGAACATGTCCTGCTGTTTGTTTATCTACTGCAGCTGAAGCTGATTGGGAAAATCAGGAGACTACCAGTTCTTGTCCTTCTGTTTTTATCTAAAGCCCCTTTCACACGACAGCAATTTAGCAAGGGTCCCTTGCTTAATTTTAGCATGGTTGCAAAATTGCACCTCATGTGAAAGGACTTAAGTGTTTATACTGTCCATAAATTAGTGCAAATTTTTTGAGAAGATTTCACTAGGGACCTTGGACAGTCCAAACATTGTTGTCCTGTCACACAAAGTGCAATTTCGCAACCACGCTAAAATTAAGCAAGGGACCCTTGCTAAAATTGCTGTCGTGTGAAAAGGGCTTAATGCTGCAGAGTGGATTTGGAACCGGGAGACTACTTTTACCTAGTTCTGATAAGAACTTGTCCTGCTGTTTATCTACTGCCGTAGAGAGCAGATTGAGAAAATAGGAAGACTACAACTTTAAAGGAACGTTACAGAACTGGTAATTAAAATTTTCTTTAAGATCACAGATTTACATAAAACTTACACGGTCTAATGATGATGATAGTAGAAAACATCCCTAGAAATATTTCTGTCTGAAATGCCATATTTGATGAGAAATAAATAAAACTAATTTCCGATTGGAGTTTATCGCTCATGAGCGTTTTATTCATGCATTGTATAACACATGCAAATGTGTAATCGTTTTTTCACTATTTTCTCGTGACCCAGATGGCCGATCGATCTCAAACTTCTACAGGTTTGTCAGTTTAGGTATATGGTGAATTATATAAAGTGCTTACACTATTTTGTTAGCAAAAACCAATTCTGTAATGTTCCTTTTAGATAAGAACTTGTCCTGCTGTGTATCTCTTGATAGAGAAACAGTGGGACGTCTACTTTCAATTCTTATCACTGTTAGGTACTGAGGATGCACTCTCATTATCCATGTTCAAAACGCAGAGTTTCCGACCCTTAGCAAGACACATAGTACAATTGAAGAACACATTATGAAAACCTAAATATGTTACACAAAACCACTTTCAATCTGTTGTCACAATTTGTTTGTATAACTCAACCAAACTGGAATGTGGAACCACGAGGCGCTACGTGAAATGTCAATGGATTAATCAAAACAAATTCATTAATTAAGGTATAAAATGGTAAAACACAGTAAAGAAAACGAGAGGATTGTGAAAATCGTGAGAATCAAACAAGAAATGGAACACCAATAACAACGGTAAACTTTGGGTATCAGAACCCATAAACCTTTGGTTTATATGTGTTTCAGAAAAGCATTTCAAAATTAAAAAGCGTTTTCTTTTTTTGCTTTAAAAAAAGAGGAAACAGAAATTTAACAGAACATTTTCTAGATTTTCAAAACAGCATTTAAATTATATCATAAAGATCCATGAAAATCATGCCATGAATGTCATTTTGAGCAGTTGTTCATTTTGGATGATCTTGTGCAGTTTTATTAAAAAATATTAAAAAATTAAGGAGATCACTTTGTGCCACATGATCAAAATCAGAAAGGCCCTCCTTTGTTCATAGAAAACAATGAGCACATGAGGCTTAACCCTTTAGAGACCATAACAGCCGCAAGTGGCCGTGGCTTGTACTGAAATGCCAATGGCGGCCACAGACGGCCACAAGAGTTGACCCACTTCCAATCAACCGGCAAGGTCATGTCTGAATTGTTAAGTTTGAATGTTTTCCACATTAATAGACTGCCTACGTTGAAAAAAACAAAATTGGTTTTCTATTTTGTAATAATTATTCAACACATTTTACTGGAAAAGAAATGTGTACATGTGTTAGGAATTTAAGCGCTGTCTTGGCATGCAATGTGGTGATGATTATTACAGAAATGAATGGTCTCTGAAGAGTGAAACAAAAACCCTTTCCACACGACTGAAGCAATTCCATGGAAATAAAACCCCAGAGAATTCCTGGGGAATTTCAACCATACAACAACCGGATGTTTGTTTCACAGAATGAACACATGTCACTGAACCCTACTCCCAAGCAAGACACACTCATCATGGCCCAATTTCATAGAGCTGCTTAAGCACAAAAAGTAGCTAAGCATAATAACAACATGCTTGACAGAATAAGGTTACCAGCCAAAATAGCATTCCACATGTACCATTTATGACTGGTATCCTGCTTTCTTTTTGCTGAGCAGAAAATTTCTAAGCAAAGTTTGCTGCTTATAAGCAGCTCTATGAAGTTGGGCCCAGGTTTTAGGCCGCAAGGCTTGGGCCTCGCCTGGCTTTTTAAAGGCCAGGCTGTACCACTAGTTTCGTCTGCCTCCTTGTAGCTATTTTCCTGAAAAATGGCTTTCTTTCCCAGGAGCTTGCAAGGGCTTAGCCATTCAAGTGTGAACAATTAATATTCCTTGGAATTTTCAGGGAAATTTGTCTAGTGTGAAAGGGGTTTCAGTAACCGTAGTCTTGGTGCAACAACTTCTCAATTTGATTTGTCACAATTTTCCCCGCGAGAGGGCGCTATCATCCACAAACCGCTCTGTTGTGAGAGTAGAGCAGTTCGTTGATCACAACGAGAATGTCTTGCACCAAGACTAAAGTAAACCCTGTCCCCCTACCCGCTGCCATTGACGTGACTAAAATGTAACAAACATAATGACTGACAGCAGAACCATATATCATAAAATGATGATGTTCAAAACAGCACAGAGTTCTCTTGGTGTACAGAGACAGTTCTACAAGCGGAAAAGACGACATTACACTCAAAGAATAAATCATGCTTGGATATTAATCTTAAACTAGTGAAGGAACTACATCAACAAAAATAACGACACAACAAAACTGGTTTCTTCGGGTCTGGGCGGGTGAGAAAATCATCTAAAGACGACTCAAGGAAAACAGGGATTAAAACTGATTGGAAATCTTTTCCTCATAGCGGTGCTGTACACAGCAATCGTCAAACCGTTTTGTGAAAAAGATGAGTGTTGAAGGAAAGAAAACTGAGATGAAGATGTCAACAGGATGGTTGTCACGGCAAAATGTATAAAGTCCCTACCTCTTCCATCTCCGCCTCTTTCAGTTCCTTTTGAACCTGTTCCTCGGACTATGAATATTCAGCAGCAGCATGTATAAGATTCATGAATATTTAAAAGTAGTAGGTACAATGGGAACAGTTACTGATGGAAAAACATCTGCTGCCAATGGGAACGATAAGTCATGAATATTCAACAGCGTATCTTTGTCATCTTTGATTGCTTAAGGTTTAGTTTGACATGTCTTGCACTCCTAACTAGTGAAACTGAACCAAGAATCAAATATATGTAAATTTTCTCATAAAGAAAGGTCGTTCTCTCACAAAATAGATAGCTCAGTTGGTAGAGTGCCAGCATGGCAATCTGAAGGTCAAAGGTTCAAATCCTGTTCTACTCAATTTTTCTTTGTTCACCCCAAAGTTGAAATGAAATTTACCCAGTCAATTTCCCTAGCGGTTTATTACTTATTATTTGAAACAAAAAGTTCCATCCCCTTTAAGGGGATCCTTGCACTGCTACTTCCCAGGTTATATCGTAAACTTGGGTGTGGTCCCTGGTTATACGGCAGTTTAAGATTGAATGGCTTCTGACTGGCACCCCCCAACAAAGATATTGACAAAATAGGGAGACAAAACTGCCAACAGTAGGACCAGATAGTAGCTCAGTTGGTAGAGCACCAGCAAATTAATCTGCAGGTCGCAGGTTCAAATCCTGTTCTGGTAAATTTTTTGAATAAAGTTATAAATACAAAAGCAAATACAGATCATACGACAGCAGCAAAATGTTTGGAAAAGGAAATAAGCCACAGCCAACTGGTTACTAAAATAAGGAATGAAATTTTGTATATACATGTAACAGCAAATGCAGAATATATGACAACACAGTCATTGATGTCAGTAACTTTTGTTCTAATGTTTGGCATCTGCAAGAAGAATACCTACAGTAATTCATATGCAATTAGTCCATGGGATAATCATGTAATTTAAAGGTTTTTGGAACCGCTCGATTGTTTTAATCCTATGTAGTTGTAGATATATACAATCAAAATAACCTGTGCAAATTTCATTTCAAATGGTGGTAGCGTTTTTGAGATACCGCCGGAAATCTGGAGCGGTTATGTCCACGCAGGAAGAATAATCCGTAATTGGAATACACAATCTGAGAATTGTTTCATGCATGAAACGTTCTCAGATTGACAATCTTTTGAATCCCTTTCTCTAAAACCACATTCCTTTATAGAAGGGAATTGTTTCTCAAAATGTTATACATTATCAACAGCTGCAGCTGAAGTTTTTATGGTCATTAATTTGTTAGAGTAGTTACCAAAGGTAATGTATACCCTTCCTTTAAAAAAACATTCTGCATTACGTACTGGACCAAAAGGGGTTAAATTTTATTTACGCCCAATACCATGTATACAGTATGTAGCTATGCAAATTCTTCGACTTAACCTGAATCTAAAACCTGTTTCCATTCCAGCCAATAGACACCTATTCCCATTCTACTTTCCCCAGATACAAATGAGACAAGTTCCAAGTTTCTTGAAAATCACAGTGGAATTCATTTCCTCTTTCGAAAACTACTGATGTGAACCCCTCTTCCCCCTTAGAACTCAAGTCCACTGTTACCTCGTAGACGGTTTTCCTCGACTCTGTGAGCGTCAGCCACGTCAACTCCAGATGGATGTCACCCTGTTTGATCTCTTGTAACGGTAGCCACTGCATTCAACAAAAGGAAATCAGCATGAGAAAAAGAAGATTACGCTGGTGCGTTGTGGCCGAGCAGTCTAGTGCAAGGGACTCAAGCTCTCGTGCTCTGATCGAGCTTCAGGCACATGAAGTTAAGGTGATAAGGTACACACTATACAACATGGACAAAAAGCTATCAGTCGAGTGAGGTTTGCAGAGGTTTGCAGAGGTGTCTCTCACAAACCTCACTTGATTGCATCTTCACCATGCAAAGTTTCAAATCCTGCTTAAAAATCATGCGTGATTGGGCAATGAATGTTTTTAAATTTTGAAGACAGAGATGTCAGTGTGGGTTTTTATATTAACACCATTGTAACATTATTACATGTACATTTGGTGCACGATACATGGCATGCTGATCACCTATTGTGTCTTCATTGTGTGCTTGGAATCTCAGGAATTCTTCAGACGATTTTAGGGGGAGTACTTCTGTACAAGAGGTAAATAGTGTGTTAAAGTATTGGAGCATTGGGGGAGGGGGGTACCCTCTGCCACATATTGTGGGCATGGTAAACATTTTTAACAGCTACTTCAAAACTGGCTCTGGCTTTGATACCAAAAGTCACTGTATAGCCATTCACCCATAGTATCTAGAGCTCTCAAATGGCTTATAGGGTAAGCCAGAGCCGGAGCCATAGATTTCGTTTTGATACTTACAACATCAAGATGGCCCACCTCGTAGACGTGGTGAAGGTTCAGACTGATCCTGTCAACAGAACACAAAGCATCCAAATTAACTTGTTTATTTTTTTCCTTTTGTGTCCTTGCGTTATGAAACCTGCCCTATTCTGCTAAGCAAAACAGGCAGGGAAACAGTCGCAAACACAGTTCACATGACACGGCACTTTGGTTGGTAACCTTTTTTTAATCAGCAAAATCGTTTTTCTGCTGAGCTAATTTTTGCACTTAGGCAGCTTTTCGAAATTGGGTCCTGGAAAATAGCAGATTGTTTATTGATAATATTGACCAATGAGAGAACAGCTTAGCGACCAAATAAACATGAATTCTCCCCCAAAAAACAAATCAATCTTACGTTCCCAGGTAGTCGTCTTTCCCAATTCCGTCATCTTTGTCGTAGACGTCAATGTCCATCATCTGACCGTAGCACTGGTACACAATGGCCTGAAATAACACACGATTGATCAAGTCATATCTTTGCTAAGCAGAACTCAGAGCATTTCTGAAAGGGGTTGAAAATCCAGTTAGGGGTCCATACACTAGCACGCATACCGCCCGCAACCGCCCTGCCTTTTAATCCTCCCATGCGAACATGCACCGTCGTATCTCGGCATGTACTTATTTTGTGTGTACATGCGGGCTATTTTATGCGAGATACAACAGGTTTTTTCAAACTCACACATAATGTTAGTGTTATTTTAGGAGATACAATGTTTTGCACTGAAACAACAACAAAATCCTCTTGAAAAAATGGTTGCCGGTTTGGATGGATTGCTGTACGACAAAAGCCATCAGGGCCCAATTCCATAAAGCATGTAAGCACAAAAACCTGCTCAGCACAGAAAACTCTTGCTTAAGAAAAGTAGGTTACCAGCCAAAATACCTTACAGCTACCATTGCTGTGACTGGTACCCCACTGATTTCTTGCTTAGCAAAGAAATTTGCTAAGCAGAATTATCTGCTTAACAGCTTTATGAAATTGGGCCCAGGTACATACCTCGAAGATTTTTTCCCAAACAGGGTTGAGCGACCTCTTTATTGCCTTTGTCTTGAATTTCTGAGAGCCAACTGTGTGATTAACCAGAATTGAAAATGTATAGGATTATGTATTAACTTTAATGGGTAATAAAGGGATTTAGATTGTATATCAGTGAAACAGAACCGATCTCATATCGTACACGTTTGATAATTGGAGCCTATTGTTTATTTCAAACCTATATAGATGTAGATATATACCATAAAACTAACCTGTGAAAATTTCATTTCAAAAGGTGCTAGCGTTTTTGAGATATTGCGGTTGTGTCCACGCAGGAAGAATAATCTGCATTGGAATACACACTCTGAGAAGTGTTACGCATAACGCTTCTCAGATTCAAATGTTTTAGGGGATAAAAAGTGATATATTTTTCCATAACCGCAGTACTTCTAAGTGAAAAGTTTCTCAAAATGCATTATACTATCCAAAGCTGCTGTACTTCTTACCAAGTAAGTTTTTATTGCCATATTATTATCAGAGTCATTACCAAATGTGTACGATGCCTTTAAAGTTGTCTAGAAAGTCCAAGATGAAATATACAAATGCCATCTTTAGTAAACATACCATAAATAAAAATAATTGTCTTTACTACAGACTCTACTGCCGGACTGGTCACCCTTACCAAAGGATCACATATTTATCTACCCCACCGTCAAGGCACTCCATTGGCTCCGGTTCAGAAAAACAATGACTTCAAGGTGTGGCGTGTCGTGGCCGAGCGGTCAAGCGCACTTGACTCAAGGCTCTGGTGGTTCTGATCAGCAGAGTGTGGGTTCGAGTCCCATGTCTTGACACTTTTTGACAGACATGGTGCATTACAAATATCCAAACTATTATTTATTCTGCAAAAAATTGTTGATGGCCTGACGTTTCGACCCTTGCAGAGTCTTTTTTTCGAAAGCCTAAAGAAAGACTCTTTTTTGCAAAGGACCAAAGGTCGTTTTGGTTGGTAAGCAGTTTGCAACAGCTAATTCTATTTTATCATTAATTCTGTGAGGTTGGTCGGTACTCGTGGTAAATGCTGCCTTACCTCTCACGATGCAATACGGGTCGGACTTCCCTTTCTTGAGAATTCCGATATCTGCCGCTACAAGATTCTTCGCTTCAATCACATGAATTCGCAGAACACCCTGGCGAAAATAACAATATCTTTCCTCAAAACGAAACCTGCAACACAACATTCCCTGGTTTTGACCAGGTAACATTTTTTTGTTTAAGCTGCTTCCAAAAGGACACATTGCCTTCGGATTGGGTGCTTTGGGCTTCAAAAGTTGTTGTATTATGAATATGGTTGGAAAGATTTTTAAAAGTAGAATAAATGATTCTTACAAAATAAATAGCTCGCGAAATTGAGTGTTTTTTTCCTTTAGCTATGGTTAAAAATATGACTTCCAAACCAAGTTTTTTTGTTTATGTGATTGACTTGGCTTGATACATGACAAGGCCCCACTTATTAATGAGTCATGGTACACCAGCCAAGAGTATCAAAAAGATGGTTTACTGAATAATTTATGTGACAAATTTGATTGAAATTTTGTTATTTTAAACCGAAACTCGGAAATCTAGTCTAAATGTTTTCCCCAATACAGTTTTTCACCACACCTCTTAATTTTAATCTTCCTATCAATATATGGACTTTGGCTACGGCTGTCGCCGTTGACAGAAGATTGAAAAATTGGACTTTTCAGTGATCCAGCCAATCAGCCATATCCTCTGTCGAAACTAGCAATAATTTGGACTGGGCCTTTATAATCATAGCAAAACCGCCAGGTCATTCTTCCGTTTAAATATAGGTGACCAAACTGGGGATGGAAGGTGAAAACAAAAATGCCTGGTCCCCTTTTCATGTGATAGGCACAAGTGCTCTCATTACCAGTGTGTATACAGGGAACCCGACCACAATGTCTTCTATCTTACCTGTGGCATGGGATACTTGAGGCTACTGATGTCCACATCGTCGATGAGCTTGACGGGCAATCTGTTCGGCAGGACCAGAAAGTTGGCCAGCTGATCCTCTAGAATGGAGTGCAACAGGCCGCTAAAAGGAAGAAGACCATACACTGATGATAAATGTATTGAGAAGGGAATCTAAGAATACTGTGTGCTGAGAAAACAGCAAAACAAAAAATGTCACGTACAACGTCATTTTCACATGATCTACAAATTCATCCATGTTTTGCAAGATGACAGCGGGTACCAACTGTATCTCTGGCCGCAGTATAAAAACCACCTTGGTTTATAGACCATGAAATGGCTGAGTCTCAACTAATGTAAAAGACTTTTCACAAGGTGCAGTATTCAATTGGCTACCAAATTTTACCAACCTACTTTAATGCAATATAGACCTCAACCCTACCTGTAGGGTCATAGATTGGTAAATACTCCTAAAAATTAATTACTTTAAAAACTTTCTTGGTGAGAAGCACTGATAGTATAAACTATTTTGAGAAAGGATTCCTTTTCGAAGTAATGATTTGGAAAAAATTTCATCCCGAAAAAACAGTTTAATCTGAGAAATGATTCATGCATAAATTGTTTCTCAGATTTCTTAGGGCTGCGGCCAGAGATACGGTTGGTACCCGCTGTCATCTTGCAAAACGTGGATGAATTTGTAGATCATGTGAAAATGACGTTGTACGTGACATTTTTTGTTTTGCTGTTTTCTCAATAAGTAGACAACAGCTGAAACTTTCACATGTGACATTTACTGTATCTTTCTTTATAACATTGGCCTATAAATCAGCATTACGTTGACAAAAACCAATCTATGACCCTACCTTTAAGTCAAGGGTAAAACCATAACAGTTACGATACGTTCTGTCAATGAGAATAAAGGCCCTTTTGGAAACCACAGCTCTGACTTAAGCTCCAGCTTGGGCTCTGTCAGTAAATTTTAAAATGTATACCTTCAGTACGGGACTTCAAACAGCCAGACGTTGCCCAAGCAAGAACCAAACCAACTTGCCGCATAATCTGAAATCTCTGCAGCCAACAAATCTTAATCAATTTTTAAATCAACTCAAACAGCTCAGTTAATCCCATTTTCCACTGACTTTTTTGTTACTCCATTCTGGTTTTCTTCTCTGTATTTTCATATTTTGTTGTGTGTCTTTTTTAATGCTTGTATAATTTTCTCCCTTTAACTTTTATTTGTCCTATTTTAATTCCATTTATGTAGTTTTTTATGAGTGCTAGGAACGAGTGTTTTTTAAATGAACGTGTAGTGTTTTCCCTGTAACCTTTTAGTATTGTATATTTAGTGCATTTTTGTAGTTTCTATGTGAGCTGGGATCCATGAGAGATCAGTGAGTTTCTCACTGAATGGATTACCCAGGATTAACAAGTAAACAAAAAGCCTAAGCCAGGGTTTCAAAAACTGCCACTGAGTCAAAAGACGGGCTTCAAGGAAATTGGATTGGATTTATGCCTTTTTTCAGCGAGGATTTCACTTCCTCTCTTGTCACAATTTTACTTTCACTGAAAAAAAAAAGTAACAGCAATTGGCAGTCACACAGCGACGCTTGGAGATGGCTGTACTAAGTTTTAACCCCCCAGAGTTACCCTGTCACTGGGCTACTGGAGTTTTGAGGTGTTCTAACGACTCAGTTTGGTACAACATTTTGAATGCATTGACCGTTTCAAGGGTCTGTATACGTTTGGTAATGATTCTAAAAATTAATGGCTATAAAAACTTACTTGGAAAGAAGTACAGCAGCTTTGGATAGTATAATGCATTTTGAGAAACCTTTCATTTCGAAGTACTGCGGTTATGGAAAAAGATATCACTTTTTATCCTCAAAAAAATTTGAGCCTCAGAAGCGTTACTGCAGTAACGTTTCTCAGATTGGGATATTTGTAAGAGGTGGTTGTACCAAGTCTGAAATTTCTCTTCCCTGTTGTACTAAGTTTTAACCCCCAAAGTTACCGTGTCACTAGGCTACTGTAGTTTTTAGGTGATCTGACAATTCGACTTTGTACAACAACATTTTGTATGCACTGACCGTTATTAACAAGATTGCCTAATAACGCCTGATTTTGCCTTTTTTTTACCTCAAGCCTGGGATGTCCAGAATATCTGCCACATTGGTGAGATTAAAGTCAATAGCCTAGAAATGAAAATAAAAATAAATAAAGGAAAAAGTAGCAAACAATTAAAAATAATAATAATTCCGGCGGGAAAAAATCAAAACAGGTCCCAATTTCATGGCTCTGCCATGTCTGCTTACCGCGGCATTCTGTGCTTACGGAGCTCTTGTAGCACATAATTCTATGATACGTAAGAGTACAATTCCGCGGTAAGAAGAGCCATGAAATTTGGCCCTGATCATGCCACGTCAAATTCATGCGGATGAAATATGAAACTTGTTGCTTCAAAAAGGCATCCAAAACCAGGATGCAATGTCAAAAAGACTCTCATATACTGATTAATAATAGTTTTAGTTTCTAAGGGGGCTTTCCAAAGCTTTCAACATTTTCAAAGATATGGTCTGTACATTTTTGTGCGGAGAATTTCTAGTTCATTCCTGAATTCTGACGATATTCAATCAAAACAGCATTGAATTTGACCTTTTGACTAGCGCAAAAATTCCTCCGTGGAAAAAAAACAGACCCATTTGGTTTTTTATGTCTGATGACGTCATGTTTCAAATTTCGCTCTGAAAGAGTATAAAATAAAATGACATTTTATACCATTTTTAAGGTGAGGTTAGAGACTTGTAATTTTTTTAATCCACTTTTGGGCTCACATTAATCTTCTCTCAAAATTACTTTGCATAATTTTTTAGTCAACTTTTAATTGAACCACAAATCCATTGAGTTAAGCATAGAGGCCAAAGGAAAACAAAAGCACTTAAAGGCAGCTACATGTAAATGAATAGCACAAAGATCGTCTGGATGCAAGAAAAGGAGGTGGTAATATATTTACCGGCTTATTCAGAAAGTAGATGGACATTCCTCCGATCAGGGGCACCTTGTCTACCAATGGTTTCATCTCAACACGCAGGGTACCGTGAAGCTGTGAAAAAAAGAAAAAAATGACCGATTGTCTTAACGGTAAGTCATGGTTTGGTTTTTGTCAACGTAATGCTGGTTTATAGAAAAAATTATCAAGAAAGTTACAATCAAAGTCACCTTTGAAAGTTTCAGATGAACACAGTGCCTACTTATTGAGACAAAAGACAACAAAACTGTCACGGTATTTTCATCAAGAACGTCAAATCCATCCATATTTAGCAAGGCGACAGCGGTTAACAACCCCATCTCTGGAGTCAGAAGACTGGCACCCCCGAACAAAGATATTGACAAAACCGTTAATTAGCATATTAGTCTGGAGGCCACAGGTTCAAGTCCTGCTCTAGTAATAATTTTTCTTTGTTCAACTCAAAATTATTTTTTAATAAGCATGATTTGAAGTTTTACATGGTGTTAGCCATGGTGTAGGTGTAAAACTGGAGTAGGGATAGGCCCTACAGTGTGGTATTATCTGCACTTGTTCTTAAAAAAAGGAAAATTTAAAAAAAAAAGGAATGATGCATCCCTAGTTAGTGCATCCACAGTTGCTGTCCTCATAAAAAAAACATCTGTGTATTGTCTGTTGAGGAACTGAAAATTAACCCGCATATAAAACATTAAGTGACAGGTCTATATGTGTGTACAGTGGCAATGATGGTATTCCATTTTGGGCTTGATTGATTGTACACTGCCTGTGTTCTGGACTTGTCTGTGCTGGGGTTTTTAATTTTTTTTATTCCATCCATGCCATCAGGCAAATCTGGACGACACACCTGGACACTGGTATATTATTTACATAAAAAAACGGTTTAACAATAACAATTTATATAGTGCATAATGCAGGAGCCTCCATGCCCAAAATCACACCAAAATAAAACAATGAAACATACATGATGTATGAAGCAATTTGTAATGAAAATGTAGATTCGAACAAGTAAGTCTTTAAAAGTCAGTAGAGTCAGCTTGACAAATGTGAACTGGTGAAGGTGCAATGAAGTTGAAGGCTTTCTGATCATAGAATTTTGTAAAAATAGTTTGCGTCGGTAAGAGTTGGCCAGCAGAACAAAGAGGACGAACAGGAATATAGTTACGCAGAATATCAGTAGTCAGGGAATAGTCCATGAAGAGCTTTGACAGTGTGGAGATTTTACTTACACAGATACCCATCATTTTATCGGTGGAACAGGCATCATGCGTCATCCATTATTTTGCCAGTCATTTACTGCCACAACGCTCCAAAAATTTAATATTGGATAGGCCCGTCCAATATGGATAATTATTGGACACTTTGCAGTGTCATTTTCATACAAAGTGCTCCCCGTCTGTTTGTCCAAACGGGGCCAGGTCATGTCACAGGAAGGTTAGTGTCTACATGGTGTCATCCACGTTGTTTAGAAGGGAATGTCAGAATTTTCAGAGTGTGGGGTGGACGACTTTCCATGTCTATTCTGTGTTTATTGTGAGAAAAAAACTTCAAATGTGTGAGTTATATAACCCAAATATTGAATGCATACTCACTGGATACTCACTGGGTAAAATCTGGCTTTTTTATTTCTCTCGGCTCTACCTAGTTAATCGGAACAGTCCAGGTTTCACCTTGCGATTATACTCTGCGACAATGCACTCGCATGCAACCAATATTTTTTAATTATTAAAACTGAAAATGAACACGCATATAAATCATCAAGTGACAGGTCTATGTGTGTGTACAAAGGCTATGATGGCGTTCAATTTCAGGCTTGATTGACAGTATACTGCCTGTATTTTGAACTTATCTGTGTTTTATTTTAAGAAGTAACTCTAATACTTGCGGGTTCCATGTGTAAATCTCTTTTGGGAGGAGTGTTGACTCTGAATAGAGCCGGTGTGGTCTCGATGTTTCGACCAGTATACTTTGCTTGTCTTAAGGAGTGTTTTGTTTTGTTGGGGTGTTTGTTTGTTTGACTGTTGTTGTTTTTGTTTTGTTTTACTCCTTCCATGCCATCAGGACGACCAACTTGGACACATGTTCAAACTATTTACATAAACGGTAATGTTGTACACTACTATACATTCATTTAATATAAGTCAACAAATTTGTATACAAGTTTTTTAAAAAGAAGAAGAAAAAAAAGGAAACGTCTTTTTGCTTAAATGTGTGAAAGAAAAGAACCTTGCACTTTCCAGGGTCCCAATGTTCAAATGCAAGCAGTCAACAAGGGACATTACATTTTAAGTTGGTTCACAGCAGACCCCATGCAGCCTCCAATGTGGTCAAACAATGAAAACAGACGTACCATGCGCAACTCTCAGCCAATGATGGGTCATTCTTTTGCTTCAGCGATGGCACTGTTTGAGCTTTTGACAGCAAAAGCAAGTGAAGCTGTTATACAACTCTCGTGTTTTGGGGGCACCCTGCTCTACTAAATTACTAACGCCCTCCTTTATCCGTCATTTACACGAAAAAGTGCTGTCACTAAACATACGTGTGTATGTGTGTGTGTAAATTGATCTCGAGTGTTGAAGGTTTGATAGAAGTTCATCCCCACAGCGACCGTTGCTTGGGTGTGGGTCACCTTATGACTCACTTCCTTTGATTGGGTCACAGAATTAGCCCCTTTCTGTCAATTCAAGTCCAGATTTGTATGTTTTCTTCCAACAGTCTGTGTACTTGATGGAACCTGCATCAGGGCCTGCTCAGATTTGATGCACTTACGACCCATAGAATGTGCAGTTTTGTTCAGCAAAGAGCAAAATTATTCTGTTACACAAGCTTCAGCACATTCCCTATGCATCCTTTGTTCATAATCATTAGGGTAGACTGCATTTGGTATTAAGCCATGCCTACTAACCAACACCCCTCACTTCAGGCTCATACACATGATATGCTGAGTGCTGCTATACCCCAGTCCGCTCATTTCTTCATTTGCCTAATCGTGCATGCAAGTCTACGTCCCATGCTCTCTGAATGAATCAATAATTCCTCATAAATATTCTATGTACAAGAATACTCTGTGTTAATTAGGGTGAGCGAATAAAAAACACGCAAAGCACCACCGTAAAACTGGGCCCTGGACATTTGAGCAGGCAATGCTCCATTTTCGACAGGTTTGTACAGAACAATGAAGACAAGGGACCAGCTTACAGGACAACAATGAAGACAAGGGACCAGCTTACATCAGAACAATGAAGACAAGGGACCTGCTTACAGGAGAACAATGAAGACAAGGGACCTGCTTACAGGAGAACAATGAAGACAAGGGACCTGCTTACAGGAGAACAATGAAGACAAGGGACCTGCTTAAATCAGAACAATGAAGACAAGGTACCTGCTTACATCAGAACAATGAAGACAAGGGACCAGCTTACAGGAGAACAATGAAGACAAGGTACCTGCTTACAGGACAACAAAGAAGACAAGGGACCTGCTTACAGGAGAACAATGAAGACAAGGGACCTGCTTAAATCAGAACAATGGAGACAAGGTACCTGCTTACAGGACAACAATGAAGACAAGGTACCTGCTTACAGGAGAACAATGAAGACAAGGGACCTGCTTACAGGATAACAAAGAAGACAAGGGACCTGCTTACAGGATAACAAAGAAGACAAGGGACCTGCTTACAGGACAACAATGAAGACAAGGGACCAGCTTACAGGAGAACAATGAAGACAAGGGACCAGCTTACAGGACAACAATGAAGACAAGGGACCTGCTTACAGGAGAACAATGAAGACAAGGGACCTGCTTACAGGATAACAAAGAAGACAAGGGACCTGCTTACAGGATAACAAAGAAGACAAGGTACCTGCTTACAGGATAACAATGAAGACAAGGGACCAGCTTACAGGAGAACAATGAAGACAAGGGACCTGCTTACAGGACAACAAAGAAGACAAGGTACCTGCTTACAGGATAACAATGAAGACAAGGTGCCTGCTTACAGGATAACAATGAAGACAAGGGACCAGCTTACAGGAGAACAATAAAGACAAGGGACCTGCTTACAGGACAACAAAGAAGACAAGGGACCTGCTTACAGGACAACAATGAAGACAAGGTACCTGCTTACAGGATAACAATGAAGACAAGGGACCAGCTTACAGGAGAACAATGAAGACAAGGGACCTGCTTACAGGACAATAATGAAGACAAGGTGCCTGCTTGCAGGATAACAATGAAGACAAGGGACCTGCTTACAGGAGAACAATGAAGACAAGGTACCTGCTTACAGGTGAAAAATGAAGACAAGGTACCTGCTTACAGGAGAACAATGAAGACAAGGTACCTGCTTACAGGAGAACAATGAAGACAAGGTACCTGCTTACAGGAGAACAATGAAGACAATGTACCTGCTTACAGGATAACAATGAACACAAGGGACCTGCTTACAGGATAACAATGAAGACAAGGGACCTGCTTACAGGACAACATTAAATACAAGGGACCTGCTTACAAAGTCAAGCATCATAAACATTAATTATCTGTGTCTCCCATGAATGGCTGTCTAGATCTGCTGGTGTGCTTTTGAGCTTGGAAAGTATAGTCTCATGAATATTCATTACCTGGTGTCTCTCAATACCTGCTTAGAACTGCTTTATGGTGCTTTTGAGCTGGGAAAAGGACAGTGGCGATTTTTAAGACAAATGATAATCATTACCTAGTGTCTCTCGATGTCCGCTTACAGTGTAGAGCTGCTTGAACAGTACTTTTGAGCTTGGATTGGAGTTATAGCAACAGTCAAGCCTCATGAATATTCATGACCTAGTGTCTGTCAATTCTTGTTCGGAACTGTTTCAATGCTTATGAGCTGGGAAAAAAAGGAATAGTGATGAGCAAGTCTAATGAATATTCATTACCTGGAGACTCTCAATCCCTGCCTTGAAGCGCTTCAATGCTTTCAGACTGATCTCGATGTCACAATTGCCTGCATAACTGAACAAAGGAAGAAAGAACAAATCACAGAAATGCAAACCACAATTTTTTTTTATTTGAAACAATCTCACTTTATGAGTTTAGCCTTTGACAACACGAGCAACTTAGGAAAAAGGGGGCAGGGATGCTGGAACAAGGTTGGTCCGAGAGAGAGTACATTTCTCCAAATCATCTACTACCAAGGAAAAAACAAATCTTAAAAGTTTGTGTGTAAATATTTCACAGTAGATTCCCACTGAACCTCAATCATTTCGTCAATGTTCTACAAATCATTATTGATGAATGCATTGACATTGTTGAATGCAGTGGGGTGGTGCTGCGTACGTTAGTCTTTCTAGTACACTTTCATGTAGCTGGCAAACAGGCGCTCGTACACAGAGCTCACATGCATACAGCGGGAACTTCAGACCTCGACACATATGCCGTGGTAATCACTGGTGCAGTTAGTGCACGCATACACTGTCAAGGTTTCTCGCATACACCTGAGCTCAGTGGGTATTGGATGCGTTGCAAGGCTGTGATATACATTTTGTATAAAATAGCTTCTATAGCTAATTCAAGCTGAACACGTGTACAATTTTCACTGTTTCTGAATTTTGAAACTTGCTTAGCAAGTGGACTAAAATTATACAAATCATTTGTTTTGTCATACATTGCTTCAGTATACTCAAATAGCAACATTTCTGTAAATAAATATACCTTGGCAAGCCATATTTAGCATGGCGGCCATCTTGAAAAAAATAGCAAAATATTTAAAAATAGTAAATAGTAAAGCCCTGCCTCCTCCTTCTTTTTAAAAAGAAACTCGTTATTTTTGTTACAGAGAAAGACTCTGCTAAACTTGAGGTCATTACCACCATTTTTCCAGTAACATGTATACCACAGCTCATTGTGATTGAGTATACACAGTTTGCAACATCTATTCCCTTGTGTTCTTTTTTTCTTTTTTCTTTTGTTCTCAAAAATTAGTGATACTTACAAGATTTCCAAATCCAGAATAATCTCATCTCGACTGACGTGATCAGTGTAGACTTTTACTCCTCCGATGCGTGGTGGCTAAATTTATACAGAATAAAAATATAGGTTTCTGAGTAAACGAAAATGTACAAATTAAAAACAATAGGAATCTCGCAGTACCTTGTTGGTCTTGAGAGGAGGCTCCCTGAATACACAGTTTTAGAGGAATTATGAACTCTCTAAATAAAAATAATAATTTATAAGAATAATCTGGGAGGCTAATTGTCCTGACTCGCAGCTGAGAAGCCGAATTGCGAAGGACGGGACTACAACGTGTTTGAGTTGCAGGCATGCAAGGGTGCCTATTTGGCAGCCAGCCACATCGAGCCATGTACAGTACATGTATGACCATGGAGTACAGCCTGAGATCAAAAGTGTTTGAGGAAAACCGGAGGGCCCAGAGAAAAACCCTCAATGGCATAGGAGAGAACCAAAGTACAACTCGACTCACAAACGGCCTTAGCCGGGAATCGAACCAGGGCCACAGTGGTGAGAGTGCTTTACGCACAAGATTAAGATTAGATTAAAATATTTTATTGTCATGATAAAAAACATGAAATTTGTCTTCCCTGTGTAAAGGAGACTATACAATACATACAAGAAAGGCATAGCAAAAATAGACAACAAGAATAAATTTACAATACAGATATATACAAGTATAGAGATAAAAATATGTGGGGAGCTTGAAAAAAGTACAACAAATGAGAGTGAACCAAATTATCTCGACCATCTACTGTTAAAAAGCTGAATTGCACTGGGGAGAAAAGAATCCTTAAACCTGTTGGTCTTTAAGCATAGTTGTTGGGATCCTGCCTGAGTGGTTTTGGATAATGTGAGGGTGCAGAGGGTGGCTGGGGTCGCAAATGATCTTATTGACTTGGGAAATGATACAATCATTCATAATCTCCCGCATGCCTTTAACGTCAGCTCCAATAGTCCTGCTAGCTCGTTTAGTAATACGTTGGAGCTTCTTAGAGTTAAATTGGGAGAGGGAATTAAACCAACAGACACAACAAAAGCTTAAAATAGATTGAATTGTACTTTGATAAAAAAGCTTAAGAATATTCGTGTTTACGTTAAACGATTTCAATTTCCTTAAAAAGTAAAGCCGTTGATTAGATCTTTTATACACATGGGTAGTATTTGCATTCCACTTTAGTTTGCTATCAATTAATGTACCCAAAATACTTCAACTCTTTGACAATCTCAACAGATTCTTCCTTGATTGTAACAGGTTCAATAGTGTTTGCAGTTTTACGGAAATCAAATACAATTTCTTTAGTTTTGTTGACATTCAGAACTAGATAATTGTTTTCGCACCAAACAAGAAACTTAGTTATTTCGTTTCTGTACCCAACCTCATCATTATTTGTAATGAGCCCTGTTAGGGCTGTGTCGTCTGCATATTTGGTAAGAACACATTGATTATTATCTAAATGGAAGTCACTGGTATACATAGAAAATAACAATGGTGACAAAACACAACCTTGGGGAACACCTGTGCTAATGTGCTAAGCCTACCATACACAGAAATATCCCCATTTATACTTCCCCCATGCATAGCAATCTGGAGGTGCTCTCATGTCTTCGCTGCCCGGTTATGACAACTTCACCTCTTACAGAGATTGTAACGTGTCGTTGAGGAGCAGTTTAGAGCATCGAAATCAAGTTCTGATGGCTGATTCATCCGAATTAAGGGTTCAAATTCAGGTCGCACATTCTTGGGCTAAGACACTTAAAAACCATAATTACTTCTCATCACCCAAGAATATTATGGGTACCTGTGAGGTTGGAGATTGTTGATGTGAATGTGCCCCCTTTTGGCTGCTGGTGCTGCATACTCCAAAGGAGTTGAGATGGTTTCAGGAATGCTTACATGTAAGTTCCAATGACCAGGGGTAGTAATAGTGTATGTAAGGCCCTTTATTATACTAAGTTTAAAAGTGCCTAATAAATCCCAACATGTATTTTTATAATTTTTTCATTTATTAAATGAAAAATCCTAAATTCAGGAAAAATCCTGACAAATCACTGGCCCTGAAAAGATTATAATTTCCACATCGGTGTACATTGCTTTTAAATATGGTTCAGATTAACATGGAAACTGACAATAGAATCCCCTCCAACACACTAGACCTGGAATTTTTCACAAGGTCACAGAGCCACAGTCTCCTGTGCTCTGCTCAATGTTTTTTTTATAACTTCCATCGAGTAGCATACTTTTGAATATACAGTGTATGAACACTACCTGACTTCATGCAAATTCAGAGTCTAAAAGAACTCTATTCGAAATGACGGCAATTCTGATACGTAGGAAATATATTTGATGAAAAAGGTAAACAGAATAAATAAATAAGTAAGATGTAATTATGACGATTGGCTTCAAGGAACAGGGACTGATGTTTGTCCAGGAGGCCTTTCTGACAAGTAAACATAATAAGGACCTACATGTACATGTAGACTATTTTTGACAACAAACATTTGGCATTGATGTGCAGTTCAACTTAAACTTTATTATGTATTGTTCATCGCAGATCCCCCGTCTCTGTCCTTCATTTGTTGTTACCCATGGATTGATGTACCAGACTACCAGCATATTTATCATTCAAGTTAATTAAATGAACAGTGTTCTGTTTGAAGTGTGTTTTATCAGCAGCTTTATAACATAATAAAATGACAAATGGGAATGCAAAACAATAAATGTTTTATTACAATCTGGGTCTGGTAGTCCCTGACTAAATTACTACAGGGCTGCATTTCATGTACTATTTTGATCTCCTGCAAAAAAAAAAAAAAAAGGCACTAAAACGTTATGTAGTAAGCCTGAAAATGTAATACGCTGTTCACACTTGAAGCAGACATGAACAGCCCAGACGATGTTTTTATTGCCCCGATGTTTTTATTGAACAAATTAAAATCAGGCTGGCTCAATGTTTTATTTCCCTGCCTTTCAGTTCTGTGGACCCCGGTTCAAATCCCACCTCGGACCGGCCGGAGCCTTGCATGCGGATTGGGTTTTTCAGTCCCTAAAACTGAGTGCATTGGATTTGGGGGTTTTCGTCCCACATTTTAAAATTAAATATTCTTCTAATTTCCTGATCACCATCATGTTATTGGCTCGTCCTGTTGGATGTGTAATGAAATAAACACATATAAATAATTAAAAAGTTCTATCTATTCTATAAACACAGTTTCCTCGAATTGTCTGTGACTCAGAAAAACACTTTTATACTTCTGCAGAACACACAATGATTTGCACTGTTTATGCAGGCATACATGTACTTTTACGCTTAGTCTTGGGTAAAAAGTCAACGCACTGAAGCAGAAATCCGAGAACAGCACTACATGTACCTGCACCTTGGTATTTTAATAGTTATAATTTTTTCTTAAATACATACTAGGGTAGACTCAGCCAGTGTTCATATTTGTATTTTTATTATTTGCGAAATAATTTGGAGACAGATGCCGGAAGTCTCACAATGTTTATCTCACCATGAACAAAACAGTATTTCGGGGATTCAACTACCTGACTACCTGTCTAAAAGCATTGTTCCCAAGTAAGCCACGCTAAAAACAAAATGTGTGAACAAGGGCCAACTGGCACAATTATCTGTTTGTTTTTGGTACCATATACATAACAAACCCCTAATGATCGCCAGTTCTGAAGCAAGGCCTACTAAAAAGAAACAAATACACGACAAAAGTTTAATTGGGTCTTAATAGGCATGGGTGGGCAAAAAAAGACAAAAACACCTTCCTTTCTGCCCAAAACAGTTAAGAGATACTGAAAACTTTCTATTTTTACTCTGCCTTAAGTTTAAGTTGGTGCCTGCTCAATCGCAACACTTGTGTCCTTGAACAAGGCACTATATCATAACTGCTTCTCTCCACCCAGGAATACAAATGGGCACTGACGAGTGCTGGGGAGTAACCTGCGATGGACTGGCATCCTGTCCAGGGGGAATAGAAATGTTCTCAGTCGCTTAATGCCAATGAAACCGGATTAAACACCGGCCTGAACGTGAAGAGCCATATTGGCTCGGGACAGACTTTACTTTTGTTACTTTTAAAAGTTTAAGTAATAAATAGGCAGACAGGTGCGAGGTGTATTTGTACATTATGTAAATGCCAAAATTAAGTAATTGATAAACTGGTGAACTTACGTATGTGCCAAGTTTGATCTTTTCAAAATTAAGTAATTGATAAACTGGTGAACTTACGTATGTGCCAAGTTTGATCTTTTCAAAGCGGAAAGACTTGAGGTATGACGGGAGAGCCTTCTGAACAGCGGGCTCCACGGTGTCACGGAGCATGCTCACAACGTAGCCCTCGATGTATGGCCACAACTGCTTCACCATCTGGAAACGGGTTTGAAATTACAAGTTAAGATGAAAACATGGGAAATATTGAGAGCTCATCCAGGGTAATCGAATCCAGAAAAAAAGAAAACTTCCCCAGCATGAAATTAATTGATCAAGGGTGATAGTTTTGCTTTTATAATTTGTCTTTGACAATTACCAATGTGACACATGTGCTTTAAGTCTGGTAGAACAGCCAGTACCACAACTGTATTATTTGTGTTATTTTTATATTGTGAATGATTAATGTTGATATAATTTTTCTTTCTTCCCTTTACAATTATTATTATTACGTTTCACAATGCTGTCCATCATTCATCTGAGTGGAAAACAGATGTTCCAACATATTCATGAGTCTACTAAGGTTTCAGTCTAACTGTGCTAGACACTTTGAGCGGAAACAATAAATCCCAAAATCCCCCTCCCACAAAACAGAATCTGAAAACTAGGTGTCTGAACTTACTGCAATTTCGAAAATGGTGTGTCTAAATTGTTCATTTTCAATATTATTTTATCCATGACAGATTCAAGGTATTATACAGGATTGGTAAGGATAAACAAACATCATCGTTTCATTTTAGTCTGAAAGTTTACTGATTATGAAGTTCAGACTAGAACTATTGTTTTCTGTGAAATATTTCCCTCCAAAATGAAGTTATATTCGAGAAAACTGTCTCTGAAAACCTAACGATAAAAAACGCAAAAGATGATTTCGGTTGTTACAATCAAAATTAAGGGCAATGTGTTTACACGCTGAAAATTGTGCATGGTTTTTCACTATTTCCTCCTGGCTCACACACCGGATTTAAAAGCCCAACTTTTCAGAGGTTTGTTATTTCATGTATGGTTGATCGATTATTTTGTCAGCTCTACCAATCCTGTTTAATACCTTTAAGGCCTCTGTTCGCCTCTTTGAAGCCCCGTACTGAAAGAGCACATTTTCAAAATTACTGACGGAGGCAGAGCTGGAGCCTAAGCACAAGCCCTGAATTTGAAAAAGGGTCTAGCTACGGCATCCAAAGTGAAAACAGTCCAATGAAGGACTCCCTAGTCCAATAAACGCCCATACACCCCCCTCTGGCTTTTAACACCACCAAAGTCAGATGGGAACCCGACCTCTGACCTCATCCAGGCTGCTGGCCACTACTGTATAGAGCTTGTCTAGAGTAGAGCTTTTGCCTGCCTCCCATTTATCAGTTTGCTTGAATGGCTACTTCAGAAGGGACTTCTGGTTTCCACAAGACGAGCACTGCTGAATGCATTCAATGCAATCTAATGTGCTCTAGAGGATTAAACTTGCTTCACAGTGATTCTTCGAAGTCTACCCTACAGGATCCACCCAGTGTATCCTCCAACCTTTTATTCATGTCAAAGGCGCACAAATAAAAAGCTTTTGGAGGTGGCCTTTGAGTGTCGGGGGGGGGGGGGGACACACCTCATTGAATGCAAAATAAAACACTGATCAAGAATGGCAGTATGTTCTTTGACTACAGTATGCCCTTTCTTGCCTTAACTTTCTTGTTTCTTGATTCTTGTTATTTTCTTGCTTGGGAGACATACACCTTTTAGTGACAG
This sequence comes from Plazaster borealis, assembly GCA_021014325.1. NCBI lineage: Eukaryota > Metazoa > Echinodermata > Asteroidea > Forcipulatida > Labidiasteridae > Plazaster > Plazaster borealis. Next base: position 20,093,301 of record CM037463.1, read on the forward strand.
TTAAGTTTTTTTAAACTGTTCTTCTCTCCTGGGTATCCCACTGTTGTTTAATGTATATTTGTAATGTTTGTAGGCCTACATGTACTTTTACCCGAATGAATAATTATTATGTACATGTATATTATTATTATTAACATCCCAACCCCCTCCAATGACAACATCCTCCCCCCTCTCCAATTCAAATGCTCCTATTGGGGAGAAAAATTAAAAGCGAGAGGGGGTGTGGTCATTGGAGGGGGTTGGGATGTTAATAATAATAATATACATAATAAAATTTATTCGGGCAAAAGTACATGTAGAGAAAATGAAAATTTTCAGCCTCCCCCCAAGGGCATGGCAAATGCAAAACAATTTAAGGCACCACAAAATTAGTTTTTCTAAGAGAAAAAATATCCAGCTCAACTGTACCTTATTAAGCCATTCAGCTCTTTCTGTATCAGGGAAGTATACCTGAAAAATACAAATTGGACAAAATTATTACAAAAGGTCAATCAAACAAGACATGTGTAAGACTGAGTGATCATTTGTGCCACTCCATTCCAAAACCAGGTACAAAAAACTTGGTCTATTTGCTCATGATGAGAACAAGAGCTTCCAAATGATATTAGTGCCGATAAAATAATTGTTTCTCAACATATGAGAATGTTCAACTCACACTGATATCATGTCTTTTTTGGTTTTGTTCCCCTCCTGCATGCTCCAACCTCACTCGCTCAATCTGTTTCGGTCCCTAGATGTCTTTTTTTCTATTGCCTTTACTATTTGTTTCTATTATTTACTTTACTTTATTTTATTTTTTCTCCTACTTTGTATTACTTGTAGTTATTTATCTAGGGCTCACTTACTTAAATATGTTATGTTTACTGTTGTTTACATATTTGTTTTGTATTGTTTACTTCTTTATTCATCTTCATGTACTTGTTTCTCTGTAATTTGTGTACGGTCTGTCTTGGTCAAATAAATAATAATAATAATAATAATTATGTTTCGGTTTTTATGCCATTTTACTATTTCGGAGAAGAGCTATCTGATTAAGGCATGGGGCACTCACATCAAACTGTTTTGATTCCATCTGTAACAATAAAATCAAATCATTGTCGAATCACATATTGTAAGGGTCAGACCAAAACTAGAAAATGGAAATTGACCCCAATACTACCAGTTATCCTAATTATTGTTATTAAAATCAAACATTTATATATATTAGAAACAAACTATTAATCCTTACTACCTGTCCCACTTGTGAAAATTTAATTTCAAAAGGTGGTCGCGTTTTTGAGATATCACAGAAAATATGGAGTGGTTATGTTTACGCAGGAAGAATAATCCGTAATTGGAATACACAATCTGAGAAACGTTACTGACAGTAACGATTCTCAGGTTCAAATTTTGGGGGATAAAAACTATTACCTTTTTTCATAACCACATTTCTTCGAAGTGAAATGATTCTCAAAATGCTTTACACTATCGAAAGCTGCTGTACTTCTAACCAAGTAGGTTTTTATTGCCATTAATTTTAAGAGTGATTACCAAACGTATACCTTCCCTTTAACAGTGGTCCGCTGGCCAAATGCCAGTTAAAACTCCTGAGGACCAGTCAAAGTTATTTCTTAGTGGTCCGGTTGGCAAGTTCAGTCATGGAGAAGGAAACTTTCCTTTGGGTTCAGTGTTGAAAAGCATCCCTATAAGCCATATTTAATAAGAATCATGGACAAGTAAAAAAAACTAGCGGACCAGTGAAAAATCTGGCGTACTAGTGAAACGACAAGTTAATAGATCCCGCTAGCTAGTCACTGAAAAAGTTCAGGGCAAACCCTGAAGGAAAACAGGGTAAAACAAAAAGGTGCTCCTTCTATATACAACGAGACCAAAAGCGGAGACTGTACAATGGGACGTACATGGAAGTATGATAACAAATCAATCAGCAAACTTACAACAGAAAAAAAAGCGTTGTACCTTTAATAATCAGGTCTTACAGAATAGAATGAATGGAATGCGCCTTTGTGCTATCACATCCGAGTGCTTATTTTACAAAATAAATAAAACTTCTCAGCAGAGGCGATTAGCTCTACGATAATGTTTACCCAACTCCTATCAAAAGGTACACACAAATGTATCTGTAAATTATATAATCATTTGTGCAGATAAAAAAAAAAGACTTGTGACTTGGGGGATTAGCATTATTTGGAATTATTGGCAGTATTTTGTATTGTTCATGGCTTACTTGGATGACATAATAATAGGAACTAAATCGTGTTAGCCAGTGTCTACGTGTCTTTTGGACACCCTGTTATAAATTTGGACACCCTGTTTTATCTGTCATTTACATGTAAATGTATTGGAAGTGAACAATTTGGACACCAGTTTTTTTAATTTCCAGCAAATTTGGACACCCTTTTGACAAATCCTGGCTGAAATCTTCAACTGAAGGTCATACACAGTAATTGCTATTTTGGCATCAGAACCAACATACATGTTTTAAAATGAATGAATTTATTTCCCCTCAAAGCAACAACCATACAACATCATTACCGATGGTCATGAACATCAATCTAACAATGTGTAGGGTATCGGAGAGTACAACAAAATACTATCGAAGCCCCTGTCCCCTTAAAGAGGTCAAGCGAGAGGTATGGTAACTACATGTACATGTACTTACTTACTTTTAATAAGCGTGAGACAGAAAAACATCAAATAACTGATGAGACTTAAAGTGGAAATAATGAGAAACTAAGGTGCAGAGGTGAACAGAACTAATGACAAAAATATAAATAAATATGAAGATGGATAAATATAGATAAATAACTGCCACACATAAATTTATAATCAAAATGGGCTTTGGCAGTGGCTTTGATATTAGGGGGGGGGGGGGGTAACCTAATATGAAACGCCTCATAATTATGGAAAGGTTTGCGGTGACACCATGTACATGTAATAATCTCTCTATGTGAGTTGGGGGTGGTTCTGAAAAGAACCGTTGGTTTCAACTCGACGTTTCGATCAGTATGCTCTGATCGTCTTCTGGAGAAAAGCAATGTTTTTTTCTCCAGAAGACGATCAGAGCATACTGATCGAAACGTCGAGTTGAAACCAACGGTTCTTTTCAGAACCACCCCCAACTCACATAGAGAGATTATTACATGTACATGGTGTCACCGCAAACCTTTCCATATCGTATTCCCACCATGCAAAGTTTCAAATCTTACTTGCCTCATAATTAACTGTACAGGGTAAGGACAGGGGACATACCATCCTGCACATAATAACTTTCAGTCTGGAAGCTCAGTCATCAGACCTGTAATTTCATCTTGGAGAGGGCAAGGCCATTTTCATTTTGCAAAGGGCACTTCCATCATGTCCACTTGAAAATCTTAAAGGGACACGTTGCCTTGGATCGGGCGAGTTGGTCTATAAAAAGCATTTGTAACCGTTTGTTATAAAATGCACGTGGTTAGAAAGATGTTTTAAAAGTAGAATACAATGATCCACACAAATATGTCTCGAAATCGCGTGGTTTGGCTTTTACATCGTGAACAAACACGGTCGGCCATTTTGTGGAGTCAACATTTTGACTCCACAAAATGGCCGACCGTGTTAGTTCGCAAAGTAAAAGGAAAACCACGCAATTTCGAGGCATATTTGTGTGGATCATTGTATTCTACTTTTAAAACGTCTTTCTAACCATATGCATTTTATAACAAACGGTTACAAACGCTTTTTTTTTTAGACCAACTCGTCCGATGCAAGGCAACGTGGCCCTTTAAAGTCTATGGGAAACTTTCGAAGGGGCACCAAGGCTATATGACCAGGGCAACAGAGGCCACTGGCCTACGGGTATTTCCCGGCCTGCTCAGTGATTATGAAGTTTATAACAGTACCAATCTCAGTGTTAAATAAAATTTAATAATTATTAAAGAGGCATTCCAAGCTCCAACTCCCCCCCCCCCTAAAAAAAATTATAAACAAATTTAAAATCACAAAAAGTGCTTAATTTTAATTGCCACAATCAAGATAAGCCCTGACTGCAGGTCGATTCTAAGTATGTAGGAATTAAGCCATTTGCTGCTCAATCAGGAGGGGAAACTAATGTAGCAACTCTCATTGTTTAGTTTGTTCACAACATTGGCTTGTAATAAAACAAAGCCTAACCTTAAGGCAGATGGTGAAGTACTTTAAAAACAGGGAGACCGCACAATCAAACTTAACGAGTTGTGATAAAACTGCAGGTCCCTGGTGACATTTGTGCAAATCTACCCAGGCTTTACATGTTTGGATGTTTGCTAGTTTCGCAAGGGAGACATCTGCCCTGCTTTTAAGCACAAAAAGTAGCTAACCACAACAACAATTATAATGCTTACCAGAATATGGTTACCAGCCAAAATACCATGTCACATGTACCACCTGTGACTGGTATCCTGCTTATTTGTGCTAAGTGGATAATTTTAAAAGCAATATTTTCTGTTTAAAACTACTTCACGTCGGATGTCGTGCATATAGGCGGATGGTTGAACAATTTCGGAGCGCCCTCAATTTTTGCAGGCAGCCGGACGGCTAACACTAACAGAAAATTTCCATTGTGTAGTGTGCACAGGCTTGCACCTACACATGTACATGTACTAGGCTTCATTTCACCCATACAAAGAGGGACATCAGGTATTGGAAAACCTGCCTCGTAATAGGCCTGCACCTTTTCAATATAACTTCACAAAACACTGTCTCTGATGAAAATCCAGTATAATCACTGCAGGGATTTGTAATGTGACATCACACTTTGCTTAACATTTTTTAAGATTGATATTGGGCCAAATAAAAAAAAAAACATGTTTAGCGTCCCCGCCCGCTTCCTTTTTAGAGGCCGCCTCCTTTTTTTTTTTTTTTTTTTTTTTTTGAAAGAAAAAAATGATAAGTTTTTATTATCCCTGACGATTTTTTAATAATTTTTAATAAATAAGATTGTATTTTCGACTTTAACACAGCGAAAAGAGCACAACAAAAAAAGCTGGCCACCATCTTGAAAAATAGCCCGGCCGGTTGTCTCGAAAAACTTGTCGGGCAGCCATTTTGGAAAAAAAAAAAAAAAAAAAAAAAGGCCCTCCTCCTTCCTTTTTTCAAAAAGGCAGGACGCTAAACATGTTTTTTATTTTATTTGGCCTTGCATCTTGAGACCAATCTTAGTTCTTTGTGAATCGAGCCCAAGGCTCAAAGTTCCTCAGACATTCTTCACAAGACCAGAGGTCTATTAGGCCAAGTAACAAAAATAATGAGTTTCTCGTCCGCACTTTTTTTTTAAAAGGAGGAGGCAGAGCTTTACTATTTACTATTTTTCAATTTTTTGCTATTTTTTTCCAAGATGGCCGCCATGCTAAATATGGCTGGCCAAGGTATATTTATTCACAGATATTGTGCTTTTTGAGTATACTGATGCAATGTATGACAAAACAAATGATTTGTATCATTTAGTCCACTTGCTAAGCAAGTTTCAAAATTCAGAAACAGTGAAAAATGTATGTGTTCAGCCTGAATTAGCTAGAGAAGCTATTTTATACAAAATGTACATCACAGCCTTGCAACGCATCCAATACCCACTGAGCTCAGTATACGAGAAACCTTGACAGTGTATGTGTGCACTAGCTGCACCAGTGATTACCACGGCATATATGTGTCGAGGTCTGAAGTTCCAGCTTTATGCATGTGAGCTCTGTGTACGAACGGCTGTTGTATTGCAAAGGTGAAAAAAGAGTCTAGACAAACTCTTAGGCAAAAATAAACCAAGGAACTTTGGGTTTTTTCCAATTTAATTTTTTTTTTTTTTTTGGCCTAAAAAGTAGTAAAATAGTAAATAGTAAAAGAAAAGGAGGCGGCAGCCAAAAAGGAGGCAGGCGGGGACGAGAAACTTGTTACTTTTGTTACTTGGCCTTAGCTCATCATACTGTACTTATGTTTATATTTATACACTGGGCCAAGAAATAGTGTCACAAGACCACACGCAAACTATTTTTATCTCCACACTCTCTCTAAAATTATACTTTCTGAATTTATTGGCAGTGGTTTGGAAAAACACTTGACTGCTGGATTAGTCTAATTGTAAAGTTACTGGCACACTGCTAGAAAAAAAAAACAGTATTTTGACCAACGGCCATTTGTAGCCCTGTACATGATGAAACGTTATGAATGTTAGACTTCATGAACAATTTTTGAGCACACAAGGGCCAACCTACATACATCACATTTTTTTCTGATTTTTCCCAAGGGCAAAAATATCAAAGATCAGACTAAATTAATAGAAAGAATATCACGCCTGGAATGTACTTGGCATCAGTGCTAGCACAGAGAATGTCATTGTCAATCTTTACCAGCAAAATGTCACTGGATGAAAAGCAAAAACAAGGTCCCTTCAGATGTCCTGTTTGTAATCTGTAACAGTGTTTTAAACAGAGTCTCTTGAGAAAAAAAAATTCAGGCCCCTGGGGAGAGCAAAGCTACAGGTCCCCTTTGGCTTGGAAGCTACAAGGAATCAACCAGGACAATTTCACACTCAGGCAAAAAATACAATGCCACATAAAAGTTTTATCACCTGAAATAATACAACAAATTTCATACATTAAACTTAGACTTCCACTTGATAGATGTCTACATGACAGTGGTGACAGTGTACCGGTATGAAATGCCAGTAAAAACAGTGTGCAACCATGGCAGTTGGTGACAGTGTTTTTAGTGTCATGAACAGTTGCACTGTGTCTGTATGAAATGACTGTCAAATCAGTGGGTGTCTATGACCATGTCAGTGGTGACAGGAGCTGTATCACTGACTGTCACGACAGTAAATTGTACCGGAATTAAGTCAAACCAGGGAGTCGTGACAGTATAATTTGGTGACAAATTACAAAAGTGACGATGACAGACATTTTCTCACAATAATAACAGACATTTTCTCCCAATAACAGTCATTGACAGGGACTTGTCAATCTCACAACAAGGTGCTCACATTTACATAACAATAATTCACTGTATATCTTAGAACTTCTTTTTGGGGGTTGCTTTGAATCCTGAACATCGTTGGTCATGATCAAGTACAAGTATGAATCTCTGAACTGTTTGCACACTTTCATTTACTGAGCGACCATGATGGCCCAATTTCATGGAGCTGCTTTAAAAGCACAGAAAATGATTAAAAACAAAACAAAATTGTTCGAACCAGAAAATGTTTACCAGCTAAAGAATATATATTTACAAAAAATGTACATGCAATATCAATGACTGGTATCCCGCTTATTTTGCTTAGCAGAAACGTTTCAAGCAATATTTTCTGCTTCAAAGCAGCTCTATGAAATTGGACCCAATGTCAGTGCAAGGGGCTCTATGCAACCTTCATTATAGCACATTGCATCTCAACTTGGAATCCCACACATTTTTTGTCAGACCTGGGCCCAATTTCATAGAGCTGCTTAAAAATAAGCAGACAATTTTGCTTGCAAATTTTGTGCTAAGCAAAAATGTGCAGGATACCAGTCAGAAATGGTGTGTGACATGTTATTTTGGTTGGTAACCTCATTCAGGTAAGCATTTATTGTTTTGCTTAGCTACTTGTTGTGCTGTGGAGAAAGCAGCTCTATGAAATTGGGCCCTCGTGGCTGAAATGATATGCATTGGTGCATTCATGGAAGGACAATGCACTCCACATGCTCTGAGAAATGGCATACCAATGTTTGACCTTGAATGTTATACAAACTTGAGTTTGGCTAGACTCTGCATAACTTCAATTCAAAATATTATCATAATTTTCCAGACAGACAGTCCCACAAGGAATTGGAAAAAAAAACAGTCAGTGGTATTTGAAGCACATTTACACCGTCCAAGAACTTTTTAAATATATTCCATAACAAGTTAAATGGTGTTTATCATGTGCTTCAAATGGCAAATAATTATTTATGTTACAAGTCATACTTTCATAACATCATACACGTGTAGTGAGCACTTAAAAGCTTTCTAATAAGTAAATAACATATAATTTAGGCCTATAAGGTATAATCTCAATATTACATAATAATAATAATAACGATTTGGGAGTCTAATCATCCTTACTCGCAGCTGAGAAGCTGAATTGCGAAGGGCGCGGTTACAACATGTTCAAGCCACAAGGCATGCAATAGGGCACCTTTGGAAGCCACCAAGATTCACTGTACCTTCCCCTAAACAATTTGAAAGTACATGTAAGGGTGGAAATCCATGTGTCTGTAATGCGTTGTGCGTAATAGTAGTGCACAACGCGTAAATATGAAGGTTGGGCCTACTGTACACACCAAGCAAGACACACAATTCCATCGTATTGCATTACTGCATTATCTGTTGTATGCATTGCTTGGCATGTAAAATGATTGCACACAACGCATCTTCGCACAATGTATGATGGACGCACGGATTTCCAGCCTACATGTAAGTGACATGTGTTTTCCCATAATGCCACCATAGGCCAGAAATCCATGTGTCCGTCATCCGTTGTGCCTCAATTGGTTTAATGACACTGGCTAAATGACAAATGATGGCTAAGTGACATTGACCTCTAACACATCTTTAAAAATGTATTTTTTCATGAGCCAATGTCACTTACAATACATGTACTACAGTAGGCCTATAGGCTTCCTGTAGATGTAGTAGGCCCTACATGATGAACAACAAATGTTGTTGTCAAAAAAGTATTTTGATTGACCGATAAAACAGAGAACTGTGTGCACTGACCCATGATGGCAAGTTGTTGACTGCACTACGTATTGTCTGGCGCTCATTCAGTGTGGCGCGGCGTGCCAGTTCCATTGTAAGCCTCTTATTTTGACTGTTCCGTTCTCGCCATACCATCAGTACCGTGCCCTAAAGTAGAAAGGAGGAGAGAGGTCAAGAGCTTTTATTTTAGTGACTGCAAGAGTAACAATTTATAACAAAACTCACGCTATCTCACCAGGGCTCGATTTCACAAAGAGTTCAGATTGATCGTAACTGCAAATCCATCGCAGTTGCTTAGCAAAGAGTGATGTCACAATACAAATCACTATGGTAATTCTGCTAACTCATCTTAAGATGAATCTTAGTGCTTTGTGAAATCGGCCCCAGGGCCCAATTTTAAGAGCTGCTTAAGCACAAAAAGTAGCTAAGCACAATAAAATTGTGCTTACCAGAATAAGGTTACCAGCCAAACTACCATGTCACATGTACAATTTGTGACTGGTATCCTGCTCATTTCTGCTAAGCAGAAAAGTGTTAAGCAATATTTTCTGCTTTTAAGCAGCTCTATGAAATTGGGCCCAGAAGCACATCACAACTGAGCTCATCACAGATTAAAGGCAGAGTGTACTTTTGGTAATTACTCCACACGATATTGACGATAAAAACTTACTTGGTAAAGAGCACTAGAGAGCTGTTTATATTATGAGACATTGTTAGAAATGACCCCCTTTGAAGTAATGTGGTTTTGGAGAAAGAGGTAATATTTTCGCCCAAAACTTTGAATCTGAGAAAGGCTTCAGGCATGAAGCCTTTCACAGGCATCCAAAAGTACACAATTCATAACTCGGACTTGACCCTGAGGGTTCATGTTATAGCGAGTCACATTTTAAATAAAAAAAATTCAATTAATTCCATGTTTATTTCAACTGCATATATTTTCTATTTTTACAATTCCCAAATCTGTACAACATGTTGACTGTTCTGTTGTCAAAAAGAAATCCATAAACGACCACTTACCCATCAAAATCAAACAGCATGTCCCCTGCATGTGATGTCAGTGAAAGGGGTCTAAAAAATAACGTCATATACTGCACCAAGTTGCATGACTAGACATTTAAATTCTTGTCTCATACAATACAATGTACAAAATTATCTTTAAATATTAATTTAATACAATTTAACATGGCATATATATAGCCTAGGCCTACACCAAAAAGTCAAAAAGAAAAATATGAGGATAAAGATTACATAAAATGGGGAGCTATGTAGTGTGGCTTAACAAAGTGGCTGTGTCGTCATGATCAAAGCAGGCCAATGGCTGTACTGAACTCTTACCCAGTTACTGCAGGCGCGCGCGCTCTCTCCACATGTATGATACAGGGGGAGGGCACGCGTGTGCAGTAACTGGGTGAGATTCTCAATTCCATGTACAGCCGCAGGCCTCCTTTGAACATGACGACACAGCCCCTTTAATATTAGGCCTAAGCTCTCATTTGTTTAAGATTAGAATGTACCACATCAGACCCCACACTCCTAGATAGTTGAAGACTACATGCTTTTTTGGGTAGTTTCAAATGAAGAGGCAGTCAAATCAAAATGTTGAATCATACAGAAACAACCCACTTGAATCAACACTTTTTCCTTGCAAATTTGACAATGCTCCCCCTCCCCAATTTGGTTTACCCCAAGGTCAAGTGTTCCGCCCCAACTGTAGAATTGCCCCAATAACAGTTGGACCCGGGTCGACAATGGTGATTACAATTTGTATTTGTTTATTTCCCTCATCTTGTTGCGCCCCCACATTGTCATCAAAGTTCGAGTAGTAATAGCTGAAGAGCGTAACCTTTGTTTACAAAAAGAGTGACCTTACTGGCAGGCGAGATATTGCACTGGCCATCTGGGAAATCAGTGTACATTTTGTGTTATAGATTCCGAATAATTTCATACAAGTAACAACAGCTGAGCAAGTTTTGAGATGTGCCCCCTTTCTTCATATCGAAAGTTGACAAAAAACAGATGTGTTGCAATTCTCCATAAAATAGGCTAAAGTTTTCTTCCATTGAGCTGCAAATTTTGCCTGCAGGAAGTCTAGTAGGCTCTATATTGGCTTTTTTTGTGATGTCACAGGTTGCATAATGGTCTAGGCCTAGCTATAGCCAGCTCAGAGATCATACAATTGCCAAGACTGCTTCGCTTGGAGATTGCACTGACCACTCCCGAGTCCCAACATGGAGTCGTCAAAAGAGGATTTTAGAATTTTCAGAGTGTGAATGTGAGTGAGACTGGTTGGATGAGTTTCCGTGTTTATTTTGTGTTTATTGTGAACCAAAAATATCAAATAACAAGGAGCTATGCACGTGTTAATATAAAACCAAATAGTGAATGCATTGCGTTTATGCATCGTAGAATATAATCATTCGGTGAAATCTGGCTTTTCTATTTCACTCGGCTTCGCCAATATGCACTCACATTCACAAGTCATAAAATGTGTGTGGAGTGTCTCCCCCACCCCCCCCCCCCCGCCATCAATTTATACTTACCAGCAACAGCCAACTCCAACTGAATCTGAAATAGCCCATTCCCCATACCCCCAGTAGCATGGAGAACGACACTCCGTGCTTCTTCAGTAAATTCAGCATGTCTGTCTTCGTGCTACTCGCCGGAGACTTGGCGGCCTCTGCCGGGCTGAATGACGGATGGTCGACATCGGTCCCGATCCCGATATCTTTCGGGTCAGGCCAACTCAATTTGTCTTTGTCGTTCGGCATCGCGAGAAACCTCCACCGGTTTGTTTACAGAAGTGCGATTATATTGTTTACCAAATCTTAAGCCCAATATTATTATATCGTCCAGATTATATGCAGGGCATGCAGAACAAGCCGGCCTAGCTAGCTAGTTTGAACATCGTTTGCACAGTTCATTACAAGTAAAGTGTACTGCATACAACATGCTAGTGCTACTGCTACTGGTGATATCCCACCACACAGCTGCTGAAAAGTCAATAACAAAGTAAACTTGTCATCTAGCTATATCCAGCCATAGGGAGTAACACTAGCAGGCAGAAGGATCAGGAAGCAACTTCAAGTACTGCGCCCTCTACCGACTGAAAGAGGAGACTTTCAAAGGACTACATGAAGAAAAATCGTGACTTAAAGGAACGTTACAGAACTGGTAGTTAAAATTTTCTTTAAGATCACAGATTTACATAAATCTTACACGGTCTAATGATGATGATAGTAGAAAACATCCCTAGAAATATTTCTGTCTGAAATACCATATTTTATGAGAAATAAATAAAACTAATTTCCGATTGGAGTTTATCGCTCATGAGCGTTTTATTCATGCATTGTATAACACATGCAAATATGTAATCGGTTTTTCACTATTTTCTCGTGACCCAGATGGCCGATCGATCTCAAACTTCTACAGGTTTGTCAGTTTATGTATATGGTGGATTATATAAAGTGCTTACACTGCCAGCAACTGTTTTGTTAGCAAAAACGAATTCTGTAATGTTCCTTTAAAAAATCTGGACAACCGGAAAGGCCTAATCTTCAACGTTGTCGCTGCTGCTAAAAGGGTCATAGGGGGAGCCGATGTTGCTTTACTTGGACGCCGCCCCACCCCGGAAAAGAGTGTTCAACAAGATGGCAAGTTTTGATCTTGGACCATGAGTTTATTTTATATTTATAAAAAATTAAAAAAATTAAAAATTGAACAAAACATTAGTTATCGTTATTATTTGTATTTTTATGGAAGGATTTATTACTAAAAAAGACTTCCAAATTACATTAAAAAGTTGCGTATAAAACGACAAAATCCCCAATAGGGCATAGTGGCTGCAAACGCCCAAAATAATTAATTTGATCTGCGTCCATTCAACTACATTATAGTACCGTCAACATTTCTAAAACACTAACAATTAACTCATGTTTTGTATTATTTTTCCAGATATATTTACTGAAAAGAAAATGAGTCATTAATGATAATCATAATTTAAATAGTAGTCATGCTCGGGCTTAAGTTGTGACGCAATTAGGGATTCACCTCAAATTTGATGTATGTGTCATCCCTTTATTTGGTTTATCTAGAGCTATTGTAAGGAGTAACTACTTATTAATTTGCCCATACCAAGCAAAGCTTCAAACCTTCAACTAGAGCTATTGTATAAAAAGCAGAATTTTCAGTTGAATAAAAATAATCATATTTTTTTAAAAATCTTTCCAGTACGCCTAAAACACAGTTTACAAAGGGACCCATAAAAGCGACTAAGGACCTTATCATTGTTCTCCAAAATGGAGATCAATGGACCTTATGCCATGACGTCATCACGACGCCATCTTAGAGGTAAGACGGTGATGAAACGATGGAAACGCGCAGCTAATGTACGCACGGCGCGCACAGGATGGACCAATGAGCACCATTCCTTTGACCTCTAGCCGAGGTCGCCCTACTCAAATGACGTCATGTGCATAAGGTCTGTAGCACTAAAACCCGTAGGTCAGATACCTGTGTGTAGAGAAGACAACGTAGAAAATGTTCAGTTTTAGATTTAGGAGGAAATTGGGAAAAACCCAGCATGCATTGCAGGTAGGGACTGAAAACCGTTTGGGGCTCCAGTCTGACGCGGGATTCGAACCGGGGGTCCACAGAAGTAAAAAGGCGGGGAAGCATGTACCTGATCCCACAGTTTCGTTCATCCTCCAAGTAGGCCCTAGACAGTGATTTTTCCCAAAAAAATAACAATTACAAGCCTACATCCCTGGAGTTATTTCATAAACCATCGTCAGAACTCGAAGATTAGTAATTATCCGTGTAATAAAAAAAATGTATATACATTGTAGGCCTAGGAACTAAAAACTTAACACCAAGTTACTGGAATTGCAGACGTTTTCAGCATTCCAGTGGCTTAAGAACCCTTTACCATTTTCGCTCATCATAATTATAAAACTACAAAACTAATAATACATAATGCCACTGTGGCGTAACCAGAGGGGCAGGGATGGGAGCACCCCACACTAATAGAATCCTTGCCCCGCCCCCAACCCCGAGATACAATTTTGTTTACAAAGGAATGTTTCGATACATTGAATAGCACCCACCCCAGTGTCTTTGCACCCCCTCCCCAACCCCCGCCCTGTCTCCCACCCACCAAATGGAAATGTTTGATAACGCCAATGCATGTGTTTGATTTTAAATGAACCTTTATAACCATTATTATTTCCAAACTCACACCATAAAATCTCCAAAATTACTGTTTTGAGATTTCTCTCGTCATTTTAACATAAACATAAACATGAGGTATCATTATACATTGTGTTTTCAGAAAGTATTATAGACTGTACAATCCTCGTAGTGAAGCAGATAGAGAAAAAGTTAGGGTGATTTGTGCCTTCGGTGATGGATTTTAGATTGGCGCAGTATGTCATAGGAAATATATTTGACTACAAAGGGCCATCGCAGACTTGTCCTTTGAAAACAATTATAGGTAGAATAACATTATGCAAATTTGTTTTCTTCAATTTTTCTAAGTTTTGAAATCTGCGATACTGACCCTATTGCCAAATAACTTTCTCACGACATGTGTGCCAAATTCCATGATTGGATCATCAAAGGTACAATCCCATCACCTACCTGCCAATCCCATTACCTACAATCGCAACAGCCTATCCTAAAACAAACCACAATGCAGCTTTCAACAGCCATCGAGGACCCCAAATTCACCGGGGAAAAAATGTTTAAAAAAGCACGAGACTTGCATGAAGTTGATAACTTTCAGATCAAAAAAGCAGCACTGGTTTACGTTTAGGGTATGAAATACAAGTAATGTATTTTGTCGTGCCCTAAGCGTGTATCTCACAAAGAGATAAGACTAGTCTTATCTGAAGTTAAGACCACTAACTGGTCTTAACTTAAGACTAGTCCTATCTCTTAGCATTGCAAGTTAGGAAGAGTTTTGTGAAATCGACCCCAGGTCTGTCTCACAGACCTTCCTCATACTGGGCCATGTGACACCCACATCAATGGAAGTGTTTAGAACATAGAACAATGCCAGTAAGATTTGAAACTTTGCACGGTGGGAATGCAATCTAGTGAGGTTTGCGGAGACAAACCATGTATACATAAAACTCTCTCTTTTAGTTGTGTTGGTTCTGAAAAGAACCAGTGGTTAACAACTTAACGTTTCGCCGTCAGTATGCTCTGATCGTCTTCAGGAGAATGGTGGACTCTGTTGCTGTATGCTGCTGGAGTATAGGCTACTGTCGATGGGGGTAGTCTTAGAACAATGCGTGCAAAATTGCATCAATACAACATGCTTTTCGATCGATTGGAGCTAAACTGCAAATTATAATTGCGGGCTGAATGGTGGGAGTAAGTGGACCCCATCAATACGCTACCGTGAAAGGAATTAGGAACCCGGGTACCCGCTCGCCGCTCAACATCTAAACTTCCTAAATAATGCCCCTCATTCTGATTAATACCCTGTCTGAAATACCACTCCCCACCTACATCAGCGGCAGAATCTTTGCACTGTGCTGCTGATTTAGCTTTTTTGTTGGCATCCTTGCGCCTGTTTTTGTGATGCTTAGGCCTACTACCGGAATTTACAGTGCTCTTTCCATCCGTCCAGTAATACCTGTAACTCGTCCCTACTGGGGTCCGGTCTCTCCCGGATGCATGCAAATCCGACGAATGAGCGCCATTTTGGTAGATTCTGGCGCCCGCATCGTCGGGTAAGAACACATCATCATTGTTGAAGGCGGGATTTCCAAATTCCACCGCGCTCAGCGTGGATTCTTGCCAATTCGTCACTCGATCATTTGTGGTGTTATGATTTTGAAATGTAGAACTCGAAGATTCCTCGCCTTCCGCCTTTTTTTGCTCCTTTCGCTTGGATTTTCTGGAGAGGAAAAAATAGAGTATAACAATACAGGATTTAAAAAGAATACTTCCCAGAGATAAATTTCTGACCATTAAACTCTTTCAAGAAACCAGACCCACGGATGGACAAACGGGCTGACCAGCAAACAAAATAACTTTAAACAGCTAAAGTATACAACGAAAGCAATACAGATGCAGTTCTGGAGTTTTAAGAAACAGACCTGTTGCCATCACAAAATGGTTGTCACCTCTTGTTCACACAAATATATATATATACATATTGGTGGTCAATGTTGATAACAAACAAAAAGCAAAACAAAAATGTGTAAATTGTAGCACTCGGACTGGCCTCACGCCACCAGACAAGCTCGGCAGTCTTGCGGCTCTTAAGACATCTTCTCTACCAGACGAAGGGTCCCGGGTTCGGACCCTACCAAGAGATGTACATTGGACTTGAAAAGCACCGAGCAAAACTACTCTTTAGAGTGGCTCAGGGGGTTGGCTTCCAGCATGCCTTACTCCTCTGTGGGCCCCGGTTTGAATCCCGGGCCGCCTTGCATGTGGATTGGGTTTTCAGCCCCTACTGTATTTGCGTGGGTTTGGGGGGTTTTCCTCCCACATCTCAAACTGACATTTTTCATCATCTTCTCTACACACAGGTGTCTTCAGGCTTACTAGTCACGGTGACAGTCACTTTTGAGGCTCCCTTGGTTTAATAGACTGTGCAAGTCTCGCGCGTATCGGAACGAGAAAACACGTAAAACGAAGAAGAAAAAAATTTCTGAAATCAAATCTTTGTTTTAAATTATATTTAATGATAAAATATGAACAACAAAAATACTCATTACATGTTTATAAAATCAGTTTTAGTTTTTATAATAAATACACAAATAATGTGTTAATTATTATTGAAGCAAAATAAAACACTGGGACAGGGATGCTTATTTAATCTTAACTTTTCAGAAACCACTTACGTAGATTCGCGACGGTCACACTGGCGTAAATTTAACGCTTGACACAGTTTATAGAGGACGCTGACGCCTCAACAACCATAGACTGCTATGAAAAGGCTTGTTTTGTGATCGGGGGTGAGCACAAATTCTTAATATTGTTTGCAGCAACCGGAAGCTGAGGTCAAGTTTAATTATCGGGTTTTCATTGTTGAATTGATTTTACCTTCATATTTTTTATCACTATGTATTACATCCCAACAACTTATCTATTTTTCATGGTCATAAACCACGTTAAACTAAAATATTTGACAAAACAAAATCTTGCCCACGTAAATCTCCATAATGGCTGGGACCACATGTTTCATGGTCATAAACCACGTTAAACTAAAATAATTGACAAAACAAAATCTTGCCCACGTAAATTTCCATTATGGTTGGGACCACAATGGTCCCGGAAGTTCAAATATGCGCGAGACTTGCACAGTCTATTACCAAGAAGATACTAACATCAACAACTTAAAGTATCTTACCGTAAACGCACAGCAATAAAGATCAGAACTGAGACGATGAGTATAAGGAGGACGCTAAAAATAACGAAGAGCACCAAGTAGTAACCCAAAGTTTTCTGGAAATAACAAATTGAAAATTTTGACGTTTCTCAAGACACCGATCAAGACGAACATTAGTTGAATGCTCTGAGGAGGGTTAAGGGTTGTTGGCTGGGGTTGGAAGTTGTCTATTAGCATGTTCGGATTTTATTGCATACAGAAACAACCGGTAACTCCATTTTAAAAGATTACTTCGAGTTTTGAGTCCAACGGGAGATTATGGAACTGCACAGGTGGCAGCAGACATGCAAGCTAAATTTCCTTAGTTTACGTAGTTCTATACACAGAACATGCTCATTATTTCCAAGATGAATGGATTTACTTGTGAGTCTGCTGCCACCTAGCGTCCCCTAATTTTGATTCTCTCTTGGGTATCTATTATGAAACCACCCCTTGTGTCAATTTAACACCCCCCGTTTTTGCAGTGTATAATTAGGATGGACTGTGATGATGGATGTTTTAAAAGTCAGGTAGGCCTATTGATAATTTATACTCACTTCTGACTCTACGACTGGCGTGGCCTCCCCAAAAAACAACTTGTACCCCAGGGCGTCTTCTATGTCCTCCTGGGACGATTTACTCAGCAAAGCGGCGATCTCTTCCCTTGTTAGATACGTGAAGATGCTTTGCTCCATTTGCTTCGCCAAGAAGGTCAGGTTTGTCAACAAGTCACTGGGGGGGGGGGGTGTAAAACAAAAAGTGTTTTTTAAGATTTTTAAATGATAATGGATCTTATGCATTGACGTCATACAGCCGCCATCTTTGAGGTGAACCGATTATGAAATAATGGAAAACGCACAGAATTGTACGCGCGGCGCTCAGGACTGGCCAATGAACAACGTCCTGTTGACCTCTAGGCGAGAGCGCACTTCCTTAAATGACGTCATATTATGCATAAGGTCGAAGCTGTGGTATCTTGATTTTTCCAACTTCAATCACACCTGAGGATTTCGATTTGTTTTGTTTTCACTAATTAATTGGCCTAAATCCTCCTGAGAAATGTTTGCACAATATACACCGGTGTCATATAGGATTTTGTCCCCCAGGTGTGTGTGTGTCCTTCACATTAACATGGGATGAAGGAAGTTGATTCAAAAGAGGGCGCTATCAGACCAACTTTCTACGCAACTCGCCGTATGGGGAAACATAATCTCCTGGGCGGGCAGAATCCTGCCACACCGGCAAACTACGATAATTTTTATGAGGTTGTGTCACTCTCTTAAATGGGGGCCTGCGGAGCTCCGATCCCCACCAGTTCCCCAGCATGTGGGGAGGTCAGACTCGGAGTCCTCCAGGAAAACAGCAGAGTACGGGGTTGGAGGCCTTCGGAGGAGAACTCTCATGGGGGCCTGCGGAGCTCCGATCCCCACTTAAAGTTTTAGACTGAAATTCACTTGAATTGATTGAAACTAGTGACAACCTGAAGATGATTTGTCCCCAGTTTCAATCGATTAGAGTGAATTTCAATCTAAAACTGAGAGCATTCCATGATGAGTGCTTTTTACCCCGAACCTACCCTGTCTGGACTGCTCTGTAGTCCTGCGTGGTCAACAAGGTCACAACTATTTCATTTTCAACGGCCAGGACAGAGACACTTTCTTTTTGCAGTAAAGACGCCATGTTGGATTCGAATTCAACGGTGTTGGTATCGCTGCCGTCAACGAGCATGCTGTAGCTGTACACGATTAAATCTGTGAGGGAAAGAACACAGAGATTCTTTAGTAGTGCAGTTGATTGAGTTTGGTAGGGGATTTGGGCAACTTTTCTTGGGCTTGTTGAATAATTTATATGCATGGTGCCGTTTTGGGGTAGGCGATATCGTCATATGAAAATACAGATGAAGATTCGGTCAATTTGCTAGCATTATAAGCAATCTCCAGATTTCTCCTGAAATTCCTTGTGTTTGGTATCGATGCCCTTTTCCCAAACTTCATTTTGCGGTTCAAAATCAGCTATATGGGCCCAACTTTATGGCGCGCTACTTCACAGAATTCTAGCGTTGACGTCGAAAGCGCAGAAGTCAAAGGAGACAGTGCCACCGAGAAAATCAGACGTCACTATATTTTCGAGGGTCTCACCAATTTCGCAGTTGGTGCCGTAGAAGTTTGTCAGGCAGATGCAAGCGTAGCCATAAGAGGTAGAACTTGAAAGAATGCACTCTCCGTCTAGGCAAGGTTGGAGTTCTAGGCAGGGATCCTCAACTGGCTGGTCACATAGGGTGCCCATAAATAAGGGCTCGCACTCACAGCTGCAATAGAAAATGTTTTATACAAGTTACAATATAAAAAACAATTAAACAAACACCCCCCCCCCAAAAAAAAAACAAAAAAAAAAAAAAAAACCACAACAACAACTATGTTTTTCTTTTTCTTTTTTTCGGGGTGGGGGGGGGGGATTGGGGCATAGAGCCAGGTAGATAACCATAACCATAACCTTTTGGACCGGGACTTGGGGGGGGGGGTGGCTCCTAAGATCAACACCACCCCTCCCCTTTTCCATGGGGAGGAAAAATATGTATACAGAAAGTGCTTGAAAAACAAGCAAACTGTTGGAAGGGAGAAGCTGTAGGCTTTTCTCCAAACACATTCAAAGAATTGTGCACACTGCCGTTCTTGTGTTTTCTTTAATTTTAAACGGAATAAACGTGCTGGGTAATCAGTAAGTATAAGGTAAGTAAGTACACAATAATTTATCTCATATCCTATAGTTGTCAACACGGATTTACGCCACTTTCTTGTCAGTGTAACAAAAACCACTTTGGGAAAAGTGTTTGATAGGGGGAAAACGTTTTAAATATTTATGAACAAATGACTACCTAGACAAAACCATTGCAAAGTTAAAGACCCATAGATAATGAGATGTCGTCACCAAAGTAAATGTGTTTGTAAGCTGTTTATTATTTGCCTTTGTTAATCAGTCATTACTTATTTTTTATTCCATTGACCTTCTAAATTTTGTTAAAGTAACTATCTTTCTGCCGCTGGCGGCGTGAGTCAGTTTCAAGTTGAAGATCTAATAAAAAAACATACCTGAAGTCTCCGTTGTACTCAATACACGTCCCGGCCTCACAGGGAGAACTAGCACAGGGGTCGACCAGACTACAGTAATCACCAACGTATCCTTCGTAACAAAGGCACTGCCCTTCCGAACAATCACCATGCACACATTCAACCTCTAAACACAACTCGTCAAAGCAAATGTAACCATTTACTCTATCCTCGCATACTCCACCGTTCTGACAAGGGTTGCTGAAACATTCATCTATATCCCAATTGCAAAGCGTTCCATTATACCCATCAGTGCAGTTACAGGTGAAACCATTTACTCTATCCTCACATACTCCACCGTTCTGACAAGGGTTGCTGGAACATTCATTTATATTCTCATTGCAAACTGTTCCATTATACCCGTCAGTACAGTTACAGATGAAACCGTTTACTCTATCCTCACATACTCCACCGTTCTGACAAGGGTTGCTGGAACATTCATCTATATCCTCATCGCAAAGCGTTCCATTATACCCGTCAGTGCAGTTACAGATATTCATCTATATCCCCATGCAAAAGCGTTCCATTATAACCGTCAGTGCAGTTACAGATGAAACCATTTTATAACCGTCAGTGCAGTTACAGATGAAACCATTTACTCTATCATCACATACTCCACCGTTCTGACAAGGGTTGCTGGAACATTTATCTATATCCCCATTGCAAAGCGTTCCATTATAACCGTCAGTGCAGTTACAGATGAAACCATTTACTCTATCCTCACATACTCCACCGTTCTGACAAGGGTTGCTGAAACATTCATCTATATCCTCATCGCAAAGCGTTCCATTATACCCATCAGTGCAGTTACAGGTGAAACCATTTACTCTATCCTCACATACTCCACCGTTCTGACAAGGGTTGCTGGAACATTCATCTATATCCTCATCGCAAAGCGTTCCATTATACCCATCAGTGCAGTTACAGGTGAAACCATTTACTCTATCCTCACATACTCCACCATTCTGACAAGGGTTGCTAGAACATTCATCTATATCCCCATTGCAAAGCGTTCCATTATACCCATCAGTGCAGTTACAGATGAAACCATTTACTCTATCCTCACATACTCCACCGTTCCGACAAGGGTTGCTGGAACATTCATCTACATCCTCATCGCAAAGCGTTCCATTATACCCATCAGTGCAGTTACAGATGAAACCATTTACTCTATCGTCACATACTGCACCGTTCTGACAAGGGTTGCTGGAACATTCATCTATATCCTCATCGCAAAGCGTTCCATTATACCCGTCAGTGCAGTTACAGATGAAACCATTTACTATATCCTCACATACTCCACCGTTCTGACAAGGGTTGCTGGAACAGTCGTCTATATCCTCATCGCAAAGCGTTCCATTATACCCGTCAGTGCAGTTACAGATGAAACCATTTACTCTATCGTCACATACTGCACCATTCTGACAAGGGTTGCTGGAACATTCATTTATATTCTCATTGCAAAGTGTTCCATTATACCCGTCAGTGCAGTTACAGATGAAACCATTTACTCTATCCTCACATACTCCACCGTTCTGACAAGGGTTGCTGGAACAGTCGTCTATATCCTCATTGCAAAGTGTTCCATTATACCCGTCAGTGCAGTTACAGATGAAACCGTTTACTCTATCCTCACATACTCCACCACTCTGACAAGGGTTGCTGGAACACTCATCTATATCCCCATTGCAAAGCGTTCCATTATAACCGTCAGTGCAGTTACAGATGAAACCGTTTACTCTATCCTCACAAACTCCACCGTTCTGACAAGGGTTGCTGAAACATTCATCTATATCCTCATCGCAAAGCGTTCCATTATACCCATCAGTGCAGTTACAGGTGAAACCATTTACTCTATCATCACATACTCCACCGTTCTGACAAGGGTTGCTGGAACATTCATCTATATCCTCATTGCAAAGCGTTCCATTATACCCATCAGTGCAGTTACAGATGAAACCATTTACTCTATCCTCACATACTCCACCGTTCTGACAAGGGTTTCTAGAGCATTCATCTATATCCCCATTGCAAAGCGTTCCATTATACCCATCAGTGCAGTTACAGGTGAAACCATTTACTCTATCCTCACATACTCCACCGTTCTGACAAGGGTTGCTGGAACATTCATCTACATCCTCATCACAAAGCGTTCCATTATACCCATCAGTGCAGTAACAGATGAAACCATTTACTCTATCGTCACATACTGCACCGTTCTGACAAGGGTTGCTGGAACAGTCGTCTATATCCTCATCGCAAAGCGTTCCATTATACCCGTCAGTGCAGTTACAGATGAAACCGTTTACTCTATCCTCACATACTCCACCGTTCTGACAAGGGTTGCTGGAACAGTCGTCTATATCCTCATCGCAAAGCGTTCCATTATACCCGTCAGTGCAGTTACAGATGAAACCATTTACTCTATCGTCACATACTGCACCATTCTGACAAGGGTTGCTGGAACATTCATTTATATTCTCATTGCAAAGTGTTCCATTATACCCGTCAGTGCAGTTACAGATGAAACCATTTACTCTATCCTCACATACTCCACCGTTCTGACAAGGGTTGCTGGAACAGTCGTCTATATCCTCATCGCAAAGCGTTCCATTATACCCGTCAGTGCAGTTACAGATGAAACCATTTACTCTATCCTCACATACTCCACCGTTCTGACAAGGGTTGCTGGAACAGTCGTCTATATCCTCATCGCAAAGCGTTCCATTATAATCGTCAGTGCAGTTACAGATGAAACCATTTACTCTATCCTCACATACTCCACCGTTCTGACAAGGGTTGCTGAAACATTCATCTATATCCTCATCGCAAAGCGTTCCATTATACCCATCAGTGCAGTTACAGGTGAAACTATTTACTCTATCATCACATACTCCACCGTTCTGACAAGGGTTGCTGGAACATTCATATATATCCTCATTGCAAAGCGTTCCATTATACCCATCAGTGCAGTTACAGATGAAACCATTTACTCTATCCTCACATACTCCACCGTTCTGACAAGGGTTTCTAGAACATTCATCTATATCCCAATCGCAAAGCGTTCCATTATACCCATCAGTGCAGTTACAGGTGAAACCATTTACTCTATCCTCACATACTCCACCGTTCTGACAAGGGTTGCTGGAACATTCATCTACATCCTCATCACAAAGCGTTCCATTATACCCATAAGTGCAGTTACAGATGAAACCATTTACTCTATCCTCACATACTCCACCGTTCTGACAAGGGTTGCTGGAACAGTCGTCTATATCCTCATCGCAAAGTGTTCCATTATACCCGTCAGTGCAGTTACAGATGAAACCATTTACTCTATCCTCACATACTCCACCGTTCTGACAAGGGTTGCTAGAACATTCATCTATATCCTCATCGCAAAGCGTTCCATTATACCCATCAGTGCAGTTACAGATGAAACCGTTTACTCTATCCTCACATACTCCACCGTTCTGACAAGGGTTGCTAGAACATTCATCTATATCCTCATCGCAAAGCGTTCCATTATACCCATCAGTGCAGTTACAGATGAAACCGTTTACTCTATCCTCACATACTCCACCGTTCTGACAAGGGTTGCTGAAACATTCATCTATATCCTCATCGCAAAGCGTTCCATTATACCCGTCAGTGCAGTTACAGATGAAACCATTTACTCTATCCTCACATACTCCACCGTTCTGACAAGGGTTGCTGGAACAGTCGTCTATATCCTCCTTGCAAAGTGTTCCATTATACCCGTCAGTGCAGTTACAGATGAAACCGTTTACTCTATCCTCACATACTCCACCGTTCTGACAAGGGTTGCTGGAACATTCATCTATATCCCCATTGCAAAGCGTTCCATTATAACCGTCAGTGCAGTTACAGATGAAACCACTTACTCTATCCTCACATACTCCACCGTTCTGACAAGGGTTGCTGAAACATTCATCTATATCCTCATCGCAAAGCGTTCCATTATACCCATCAGTGCAGTTACAGATGAAACCATTTACTCTATCCTCACATACTCCACCGTTCTGACAAGGGTTGCTGGAACAGTCGTCTCTATCCTCATCGCAAAGCGTTCCATTATACCCATCAGTGCAGTTACAGGTGAAACCATTTACTCTATCATCACATACTCCACCGTTCTGACAAGGGTTGCTGGAACATTCATCTATATCCTCATCGCAAAGCGTTCCATTATACCCATCAATGCAGTCACAGGTGAAACCATTTACTCTATCCTCACATACTCCACCGTTCTGACAAGGGTTGCTAGAACATTCATCTATATCCCCATTGCAAAGCGTTCCATTATACCCATCAGTGCAGTTACAGATGAAACCATTTACTCTATCCTCACATACTCCACCGTTCTGACAAGGGTTGCTCGAACATTCATTGATATTCTCATTACAAAGCGTTCCATTATAACCATCAGTGCAGTTACAGATGAAACTATTAACTTTATCTTCACATAATCCATCGTTCTGACAAGGGTTGCTGGAACATTCATCTATATCCTCATCGCAAAGCGTTCCATTAAACCCTTCAGTGCAGTTACAGGTGAAACCATTTACTCTATCCTCACATACTCCACCGTTCTGACAAGGGTTGCTGGAACAGTCATCTATGTCTCCACATGTAGTTCCTGAATATCCATTTGCGCAGTTGCAAATAAAGCCATTAAGTACATCTTCACATGTTGCACCGTTCCGACAAGGGTTACTGGAACATTCATCTATATCCTCATCGCAAAGCGTTCCATTATACCCATCAGTGCAGTTACAGATGAAACCATCTACTATATCCTCACATACTCCACCGTTCTGACAAGGGTTGCTGGAACACTCATTTAACTCTTCCTCGCACAGCGTTCCGGTATATCCCCCTTTGCAGATGCAAAAGTATTCATTTAATCCATCTTCACATTCTGCACCGTTCTGACAAGAATTACCTGAACAGTCGTCTATGTTATCTTTGCAGCTCGTTCCCTCGTATCCGGTCATGCAGACTTTTTCTCCGGTGTCACGTTCGCACGTGTAATGTCCATCGGCATCCGTATCCGATTTTGTGCAAGCCACCGAACAGTTCCCGCTATAATAGTCAGCGTTGCAGTACACTTTCAACTCGATTGACATCCTGTGAGAAAGAACAACATAAATTATTATTTGCTTTAAGAACTATTGAGATAATTTGTTGCTGATTACAAGAAGACGACCGATTCCTGCTTTTCTATAAATAGGGCTTAAAGTTTGGTGGAATATGAAACATTAAAGGGGCTGTGTCGTCATGATCAAAGTTGGCCTGTGGCTATATATGGATTTATGAACTCTCACCCAGTTACCGCACGCGGGCGCGCCCTCTCCATAGATGATACACAGGGAGGGCACGCACGCGTACAGTAACTGGGTGAGAGTTCCTAATTCCATGTACAGCCACAGGCCTGCTTTGATCATGACGACAAAGCCCCTTTAATTGACCATCGCCATGGCAAGATGTTCTACACCTAGGCAGCGACTTTTTTTTAATGGTGTGATTCCCATTTCGTAACTACATAGTCACAACGACTATGTTGGCGCAGAACCAGGCCAATATTTCTCACGGAAAAGTCACAGAAACGGTCACCGTGCATGTTTAGTGCCGTTCCAGCTTCTTAACGGCAAAATAAACACTGCCTTTTTTTAGTCCTGAAAAAAAAGTCGCCACCATAAAAATATGTCGCTGCCAAAGCAATAAAAATCGCCGTGTGAAGAAAAAAAAAGTTGCCGCGTAGGTGTCCATTATAGAACATCATACCATGGAGCAGCCATCTTTGTTTTTGTTTTTCCCCGTCAAAAAATGTAACCAAAGTGAGGCTGAATGAACAACAAATAAATAGTCTGATCCCTTGCTGGTAAATTAGCAATCATTATTCGTTTGTCATAATCTCCTGGTTCCTTTCACTCGAACCACCTATTCCATGAACACCGTTCGTTTCTATGGTCCTCGCTTGTGGAATTCCATTGACGAGGAAATCAAAAGCCAACCGTCAGTGGACCGTTTTAAAGCCTCCTTCAAAAGAGTCATTATCTCTCACTATGTAACATAGCTTTATTTCCATTGACTGCTTTGCCAAGTATCATCACTTGTTCTTTTTCATATATACATCATATTTTCATTTAAGTCATTTAAGCGTTGATGTTGTTTGTAAGTTGTTTTTGTTCCTATTCGTGCGTCCTCTGTTTGTCCGTTTTTCTTGTCTATGTCTGTCAACAGGCTGATTACTACAAGCCTCGGCTTATCAAATCGGCCTCCATACTGTTCATTTTCTTTGACTGTATTGACTGTATTTAAACATTAAACTACTCTGTTCGCCATTACATTGTACATGTATGCATTCTGTAATGCTGTGTTTTTGACAGTATGGAAATAAATGTGAATTGAATTGAAAAAATTGAAATTGTTATATAGAGCTGCATGGATGCCGTATACCAGTAATATACAGATAATGGTGTAATCTTCGTCGTCATTTCGACTTTCCACTGAACCTACGAACTTCACTTTCAAGTCAGTTGTAATATTGTAATATCAGGCTTGTTTGTTCTCTACCCATACACTGTTGCTTTTGCTGTATAGCCTGCCCGATATGGGGCAGAGGGCCCCCCCCCCCCAATGTTCCCATACTATAACACACTATTTTCCTCTTGTATAGAACCCCCACCCCCTAAAATCCTCAAAAGAATTCCTGAGATTCCAAGCACACAATGAAGACACAATAGGGGGTACACCATGCCCCAAATCGAGCACCAATTGTTTTTGCTGAGATGCAGAACAAAGAGCCATTCCAACATCTTTAATTCGACGTATCTCTTTGGAAATCCTTGCTTGGTGTATGTTTCCCTCCTGTTTTAAGAGGAATATCCATTCCTAGGCCTATACCTTTAGCTCCCCTGAGTTATTTTCGTCTGAAATAATTTCTTCTTGTAGCCCCGTACCAAGAGTCGCTTTTAGCCTTGTTGGAGCGGGGAAAAAAAACTGTTTTCGCGAAATAAAATATAATCATCAGTGGACGTCTAAATTTCAGGAAGTCCTCTTCGCGAGATATATCTGGATCATTGGAATGGCACTTCTTGAACTCCATACATTGTCATCGCCCCCCTGAATTATCTTTCATGCATCAAACTTACGTTCTTGATCCACTCCCGGCTTTCTCATGGGCTTTGTAGGTGGATTCGCTCGCAGTCCTATAGCGTACTTGATTGATATCAAATACAATAGTATCGATTTTATCTTCTTTTAAGGCGTCCACATCGACAATCTCAAATTTTATACCAACCGTCTCCTGTGAAATAATAAAGGTAAGACCTCTTTAAAGACACTGGACTCTTTGGTAACTGTCAAGGACCAGTCTTCTCACTTGGTGTATCTCAACATAATTATGCACAAAATAACAAGCCTGTGAAAATTTGAACTCAATTGGTCATCGAAGTTGCGAGATAATAATGCAAGAAAAAACACCCTTGTCACACGAAGTCACACAGTTCAGATGCTTGATTTCGAGACCTCACGCGTGAGGTCTCGAAATGAATTCAAATATTTTACTGAGAAATTACTTTTTTTCTCAAAAACGACGTTACTTCAGAGGGAGCCGTTTCTCACAATGTTTTATACTATCAACAGCTCTCCATTGATCGTTACCAAGTAAGTTTTTATGCTAACAATTATTTTGAGTAATTACCAGTAGTGTCCAGTGCCCTTAAGGCTCTCAACGACTGTCAAAGTTTTCCCTGGTATGCAAACAAAACAGGTACACAGCAAAAACTGGGGTGTTAAATTTAACACCTCCGGTGTCACTAGAGGACAACGCCAAGAATTTTCAAGAATTTTCACCGGTGTTAAAATTGTGGGTGTTATTTTAACACATATTGGTGTTATTCTTTACACCCATGGTGTACTGACACACCCATGGGTGTAAATGAGAAACACCAAAAGTGTTAAAATGACACCAAATTGGTGTAGTCCTCTAGTTACACCGAAAAGTGTTATTATTTTTTGCAGTGTAGACAGCGTTTTCCCATCAGTGGTCCGCTGGTTTAATCCCAAGTTTAAACTTCTTAAGAGCCACGCAATTTGTTTCTGTCTATAAAGTGGTCCATTTGAGTGGTTTGCTGCTTCCCCACAGGTATCATTGTAATCTACCCAGAAATGGGTCAAAATGACGCAGAATCCAGGTTAAACAAACACTTTACGGGTCAGCCTGACCCGGAAATGGGCCAGGCCCCCCTGGGACCCGGAAACCGGGTCAATTCTGACCAGGGAGTTTTAGAATGTATTCATGCACAGATTGTTTACACAATCATGATGTCAACAAACATTCTATGAGCGGGTTTTGTTTTTAAGTGCTGCAAAGTCAAAACAGCGTGATCCGTAGCCTTGTCACAGGCTCTTACGCAAGCACCCCGCTTTGAATTCACCAGGTAGCATGCATAACAATACTGGCACGGTACTGCAGCTGCAGTAGGCCTACTTGATATACAGTATACCGTGGGGTCGAAGCATGGTTTTTCAACCTTGTACCAAAAAACGAAGCGGAAATTCGTTTTTTGGTACGAGGTTGAAAAACCATGCGTCGACCCCACGGTATACTGTATATCAAGTAGGTTTACTGCAGCTGCAGTACCGTGCCAGTATTGTTATGCATGCTACCTGGTGAATTCAAAGCGGGTGCTTGCGTAAGAGCCTGTGACAAGGCTACGTGGTCCGTTGCGTGTTAATCACAGCTAAGAGATATCATTTTGTCTCTTTTTAAACAAATGATTGAAAGGAATTGCTTTTGATTTTGAACTTTTGTTCATCCTGTGTTTAATGATTTCTGTTTGGAATACTGTTTCGCTTAAAATCTTCGGGCAGAACATGTCAGGCGAAAATGTGGCCCATAATAATGAAAGAAAATCAAACATTAAAATCAAAATCTCACCGTCCATGTTTCGATGTCCTCGTAGCTGTATGAATCAAGTCCATCAAATACAATAGTGTTGGAATCTCCAAATGGACCTAAGGATCCGTCACCAACCGAACATTTACCGTCCCCTGTATATCTAGGAGAGAGCGAGAGAAAGTTAGCTGAAGTGCAACAAAACAGGAACAGTGTCAAAACTTTAGTCGAAACCTATATTTATTGATGACAACTTCCTTCGCCCAATGAAACGCAACTTATTTCTAAGTGCGCAAGTTTGTTTTCTTCACTCGTTGAAGCAATGTACGTGGAACCAAGTTGGTCCCAAAAATGGTCGAATACGCGCGAGACTTGCACGGTCTTATTAGAACAAAATAATTCACAATTCAGTTTGTATTTTCTTTGGGATAGTGAATAATACAGCTCGTCGAAGAATGTCTCTCGTGCAGCTTAAGGAGTGTTCCTTGTGCATGAAGTGCAGTTGGTTGCCTCCAAGTTGCCTGTAAAAGATACCCAGTGTGTCATGACCTGCAGACCTTGATTAGACTCAACTTAGTATGCCGTGTAGTAAGAGTATACACTGGTTTTAGTGTATACAAATGAGTTTGACCTCTGACTTTCTATTTACTGTTCGCAATATTCAAAACTCACTGGTCTATACACCACGCAAACTTTGTGTCACACTCTCCACTTTCCAACGCTCCGCAATTGGTTGCAAGACCAGGGTTGCTGAACTCAATCAACTTGAGCTTCAGGGTTGCTGTCGATTTTACCGGTGCGCATATCTGTATTAAAAAAAAGAAAATAAAAATAAAATTATAGTTGATGTTTTCGCATTAATGGACATTGTACTAATCCACAAAAGTAATAATATAACAATAATTATAATAATACGCAGTTCTTATAGCGCCTTATCACACCCGAGGGCGTCTCAAAGAAATCATTATTTTGTTTACACGGTATGCGGAGCTATGTTCGAATTATAAGACTTATTTATTTACACAGCACCGTGTAACGGTTTACAATGACATGTCGCACTCTAGATTGCAGATATCTGCAGCTAGCCACCACAAAACACCGGGGTGAACCCTTCCTCTTTAACGATAAGTGTACTGGGTTCTTTCAAGTGCACTACACAACACATGGGACATTTATGGCTTTTCTGTCCCATCCGAAAGACGAAGCAATAATGGTTATAAGTGTCTTGCTTAAAGGTACTGGACACGTTTGGTAATTGTCAAAGACCAGTGTTCTCACTGGGTGTATCCCAACATATGCATAACATAACAAACCTGTTAATATTTGGGCTCAATTGGTCATCGAAGTTGCAAGAAAATAATAAGAGAAAAAACAACCTTGTAGCACAAATTTGTGTGCTTTCAGATGCCTGAAAAAGACTTCAGGCCTGAAGTCTTTTTCAGATTCAAATATTTAAGTGAGAAATTACCTCTTTCTCAAAAACTACGTTACTTCATCCAGAGGGAGTCGTTTCTCACAATGTATTTTATACTATCAACAGCTCTCCGTTGCTCGTTACCAAGTTAATTTTTTATGCTAATACATATTTTGAGTAATTACCAAAAGTGTCCTGTGCCTTTAAGGACAAAAGTGCCAAGACCAGAACTCGAACCTACACTCTGCTGATCAGAAATAGTGCGCTTGACCGTTCGGCGGAACTTGCGGAATTTGTATATTAGAAAACTATGACACATATTTAAGGATTATGGGGGGGTTTCCATAGGAATTTTGATGTTATGGGAGTTTGGATTTTTGAAGAAGATCCCACTGTGGTTTTGTTCCAAATTTGTTTTGTTCACTAGGAACACAAATAGGCTTCTGTCTATGGAATTCTATTTGATACACCGTACACAGTGTGAATTTTACCGTAGCATTCAGCTGCGGTCTTGCAAACTTAAGAGGCGAGTACAGACGATTTTCACCGCAGTGGCTTTAAAGGCACTGTACACGTTTGGTAATTACTCAAAATATATATTTACATAAAAACTGACTTGGTAACGAGCAACAGAGAGCTGTTGATAGTATACAACATTGTGAGAAACGACTCCCTCTGAAGTAACGCAGTTTTTGAGAAAGAGGTAATTTCTCACTAAAATAATAAAATACTTCTTGCAAGAAGCCTTTTATTCCTATCTGAAAGCACACAAATTTGTACAACAAGGGTGTTTTTCTTTCATCATTTTCTTGCAACTTCGATGACCACTTGAGCGCAAATTTTCACAGGCTTGTTATTTTATGCATATGTTGGGATACACCAAGTGAGAACACTGGTCTTTGACAATTACCAATAGTGTCCAGTGCCTTTAAACACCAAAGAGGGCCTCCGGTGTCATGCGCTCATTTCCCAAATAGATAGAGTCCTAATGAAAGTGGAAAAAGTTACAAATCTTTAGCCTCACGTTAAAATGGTGTAAATTGCCATTTTATTTTATTTAATCTCAGAGGGAAATTTGAAACATGACGTCATTGGATAATCAACAACAAATGGTTCTGTAGTTTCTAAACAAGAATTCTTAAGAAGAATTTGTGTCAGTTAAAAGGTTAAATCATAAAGAAAGTCCTTTCTCTATAGTTAAATTCAGTGCCTTTGTGATCGAATTTCATCAACAATTCGGAAATGAACTGAAAATTTCCTGTACAAATATGTACAAACCCATATATTATTTGAACTGTGACGTCATTGGATGTTTTCGGAAGTTGACAAAATTCTTACTGACGGAAGGGTATTTACTAAATACAATGGCATATTACATCATTTTAACGTGAGGTTAGAGACTTGGAAGTTTGTCCCACTTTTAAAAGGACTCTATCTATTGGAAAACGGGTGCATCACAAAACTGAATTCGACCTTGTTTGTTTTAGTCAGAAAGTTCACTGGTTGTGAAGATCATACCACTATCAGTCGTCAAGAGAAACACTCTAGTCTGAAATACTATGGAATTTAATATCTGCCATAGTGTGTCGCCCGTCGCCCGTCGCCTGTCGCCCGCCGTGCGTCGAGCGTCGAGCGTCGCCCGTCGCCCGTCGCCCGTCGCCAGTCGCCCGTCGCCCGTCTCCCATTTATGTGAAATATTTCCTCAGAAATGAAGTTATAAACCTAATACAAAACGCAACAGCTGATTTCGATTGTAACAACCAAAATTAAGAACAATATGTTTACATGCTGAAAATTGTGCATGTTTTTTCGCTATTTTTTCCTGACTCACACAACGGATTACGCCCAGATTTTCACAGGTTTGTTACTTAATGTATATGATTGATTACACAAAACATGAACACTGTCTGCGACTATTTTGTAAGCTTTGTCGTTGTTTTCACTGAAACGGGGTCAACTAATTTGACGAAATATTCACAACAGCTTAATTGGAGAATATGTATTGATTGAAAACTGGAGGATGCGCATCAATCTAATTTGTAAATAATTAAACAAATATAAAAAACACAATAACAACAGTAATGAAGTAGTTTTACTTTATACGAAATTTTATGTACGAACCGTGCTCATCAGAATGGCCACCAGTATATAGTACGTAGAAATAGTCGATGGCAACGCCATTTTGATTTAGCTGTCGTTGTTCCGCCCGTATAACTCCTTAACTGTGACCCTCAGAATCCTGTGGTGAACATTATCGTCTCTATTTTGCGATAGTCGCAGGAAATATTACAAATCCAATGTGGTTCTCTCCCCTACAACCCAGTAGAGTCTAAATTCCATGAAGACTTCAACAATGGAATGTAGAAACAAAACCAACGCCAAAACCAACACCATTCGTAGACCGTTACTAATGCAATACATGCAATTTTCGGCCTTGCTCCCTTTTTTTTTTTTTATCTTTACGAAAATCCAGTAATCCTTGTATAAATTTAGCTGTAATGATGGTAAGCTTTTACAACAACAAGATAATTACTCTATCTCGACTAATGCACAGAACGGGTATTTGTGATCACAATGTATACTGCTTTATTCTCTGGAATACTTTCTGCGCTGAATTAAAGGCATCGTACACGTTTGGTAATTACTCTGAAAATTTATGGCAATAAAAACTTACTTGGTAGAGAAGTACAGCAGCTTTGGATACTATAATGCATTTTGAGAGACGTTTTACTTCGAAGGACTGCGGTTATGGAAAAATATATCACTTTTTATTCCCAAAATATTTTGAATACTGAGAAGCGTTACGATAACGCTTCTCAGAGTGTGTATTCCAATGCAGATTATTCTTTCTGCGTGGACATAACCGCTCCAGATTTTCGGCAATATCTTAAAAAAAACGCTACCACCTTTTGAAATGAAATTTTCACAGGTTAGTTTTATGGTATATCTACAACTATATAGGATTGAAACAAACAATAGGCTCCAATTACCAAACATGTACGATGCCTTTAACATTACATTACATCATACATTTACTTGTTTATTTGTCAGTTATTTTGTTCGCATTGTTCCTGTTTGCATTTTGAATATATACTTTAAATCCAATAAATGTGCTTCGACACTTTATTTTGTTACAAAATCGAAACTAGACAAACATTCACTTAATTTTCGTCGATTAATTTTGGATTTAACGAAGTTATTTGGTTCCATGGCAACACTTGAAATAACAACAAAAGAGAAAAATAAAAGAAAACTATGTGTGACAACTTATTTCCGAGCCTTGTCAATTAATTAAGTGAACGTGTGTAAACCAAACAGCCACAATGGGCGCCAAGTTTTTTTAAATAGTGTGAACAAAAGGCTCACAAAACCGCTCTTTTCGCAGCTTTAGACTAGTTGTTTATTTAAAAAAAAAACACACACACACAAAGGAGTGTATTTTGAAAGCAAACAATAAAGGTATAATCCTGGTATCCTTTAAGCACATCCCCGATTGGATTTACTAAAGGTTTGTTTCGAAACCTCTGTACTGGCTTCGGCTACGACTCCGGCTCCGGCTTATGGACCATGCAGAGGATGTATCATTTTCCCAGTAGAATTTCAAAACGTCCGGTGGGGTCTCATAGGGCCTAAGCCCTGCATAGCCGTTTCCGAGATTTATTGCAAAAGGCCATCTTTATAATAGATAACAAACTGTTTACATTTAGTCTTATTATCAGGGCGTTACGGTCTAGAAACTATAAAATGATTATCATAATTATTATACTGCTATAAAGTCAATACATACCTCTGCTATCTGCACATTACAGGGTCACGAGAAGGTGTCATGCATGCTTTCGACAACAATGAAAGTCCGCCATCTTGGATCCGTGACGTCAGGGGTGCGTTTTTGGTGTCACCTGACGAGAAAGATGTCTAAGCCTCGGTTATTTTGGTTAAGCGTGTTCATGACTGTAGTAGTGGTAACGTAATTGTTCCGACCAAACTATAAAATGAAAAGATAAACATGAACAATCGTCCTTCGGAATTTGTTTTATAACAATCATGGCTAAACTCTGAAGAATTATCATCATCGTCATCATCAAGGTTTTAGCGCCACCTGTTGGACAAAACCCGCCTCACTTCCATTTGCCCCCCCCCCACCCTCTCTTTCTCTCTTTAGCCACTCTTGTCTATGTAGCAGTGGCCATGGTGTGATGTACAATGTGCACAGCATCAATCATGGGTACACATTTTGTTTAGTCCATGTTATGAACAACAGTTTGAAAACCACTGTGGTAGCAGTTATCTCAATGTTATTTATATATCAATTAATTAACAATCGCTGTGTCAATGATGGATACAAAAATGCTTGAGTTTGTCGAATACAAGATCTGCAAAGAGTTACTCAATATTGATGTTGTTCATTTGGTGTCTGTGTAACAAAAAGAGTACCAATGATTGTGGCTGTGGACACATGTATATGTCATCTCTCCATCTTCTCTTTTGCCGTCCTCTCCCCTTTTGCCTGTTCTAGGCTGCCATTCTGCCATTGGCCTAGTCCACATGTTGCAAGTTGTCTTGGACCCTTCACACCTGCCCATCTCCGATTGATCTCCTTTGTAATTTTCAATGAAATCCTTGACTTTTGTTTTCTCGTATTTTGTTATTGTTAACTTTATCCAGCATTGTTAAAATGTCCAATAATGTTAATAAAACTCTTAGGAGTAAAGTTCCATTAAGTGAAAGTTATATAACCCACGTACGTATTTTTACAACTTTAAATCTCAACAGTGCCGTCGCCACAAACTGTTTCTTTAAAAGTGCCGTATCCACAAGATAAGGGGCTCTTTTGAAACTGCTGATTTTGCCCTAAACTCAGGCTAACCTCTGTTCGTCTGTTTGAATCCCCGTACCAAAATCACACGTTTTTTAAAAACAGTGTGGGAGTCAAAGGCGGTTTCAGAGGGAAATCTGTCCCCGGAGATTATATCCCCTATAATGGGAAATCAATATGGGGTGGGTGAGGTTAATTCAAAAGAGAGCGCTATCAGAATAAATGTGTACACTGTTCGCTGTATAGGGGGACAGATCTCTGGGGGACAGAATCTCCTGCCACACCGGAGCCAAAGTAGTCTTGATTAAGCCATCTCTCCAAAGTTCATAACGACCGCGCCGGGGGAGTCAAATTCCTTGATATCCTATAATGGACAATTCCACATATCTAAGACGGATGGTCAGGTCCCAGATTTTTTGTTGATTTTTTTTCAGGGGCTTTTTAAAAATATATATTTTATTGGATGTTGTGGTAGTGTATATTGGAACCTTCACTCGTCGGGATAAAGTTGGGGGAGCAGTTGCCACACCCTTAAGAGCTTTAGACGTTAGGGAAATAAATCAATTACCGGGTACCTAAATAACTCAAATAAACCTAGACAATAGCTGGGCATATAAATAAGTCACTAAGATGTAAACATTATTGGGAAATGCACATAATGTGTTATACATATTATATCTTGGATGGTGTGGTAATCAATAGTTAGAACTAAATCAATTACTTGGAAAATGCACATAGTTTATATTTATAAATATATCTTGGATGATGTGAAGGTCAAAATTGGAACCTTCGAGCGTCGGGATAAAGTCGGGGGTTGTCACCCCCTTTAAAGGCATCGTACACGTTTGGTAATTGTCAAAGACCAGTGTTCTCATTTGGTGTATCCCAACATATGCATAAAATAACAAGCCTGTGAAAATTTGGGCTCAATTGGTCATCGAAGTTGCAAGAAAATTATGAAAGAAAAAACACCCTTGTTGTACAAATTTGTGTGCTTTCAGATAGGAATAAAAACTTCTTGCAAGAAGTTTTTATTATTTTAGAGAGAAATTACCTCTTTCTCAAAAACTACATCACTTCAGAGGGAGTCGTTTCTCACAATGTTTTATACTATCAACAGCTCTCTGTTGCTCGTTACCAAGTCATTTTTTATGTTAATATATATTTTGAGTAATTACCAAACGTGTACGATGCCTTTAAGGGTTCAGACAATGGACATATTAAAATATGTCAGCATGTGCTGACAGCGGCCCTCATTGCAGGGTTTTAATAATGGAAGATTTGATGTGAACAAATTGTGCTGAATCATTTTTTAGATAAAGAGCACACGTAGTCAAGATCCTCAAATCCTCGTACCCACCTCGTCCTCGCCCCCTGATCGTATATAGTGCTCTTTG
This sequence comes from Plazaster borealis, assembly GCA_021014325.1. Taxonomy (NCBI): domain Eukaryota; kingdom Metazoa; phylum Echinodermata; class Asteroidea; order Forcipulatida; family Labidiasteridae; genus Plazaster; species Plazaster borealis. Next base: position 20,130,062 of record CM037463.1, read on the forward strand.
ATTGTGGCTCATTATCAACACTCTAGACATGCAACAATAAAAGACTGGAATACAAAGGTCAAGATCTATGATATCGAACCGGTTTCTGTCTATTTTTGTAATATAAAACTGTTTTCGAACTTTGAATTTTGTCCAAAACGATGTACTGCATTGAGACTGGTGCCTCAGCCGGGTTCATTGTAGAATGATATGGAATATCAGATTGAATTCTACGCAAAGTATATGTGGACTGCCATGACCTCTAAATATTGCCTCTTTGTCTGTGAGGATAGCATTGATCGAAGACTCTAACTAATGTAAGTATATACGATAATTATCTTAAAACTATATGAGTTTATACGGAAAACTGTCAGGAAATAATGAAATTTGACAGACTTAAATGTTGCGGGACGTGCAGACGAAACGGTAATAAACATCGACACGAAGTAGTGTACACAAGCTCCAATTTTAGCATCCCTTTCTGCATTGCTGCGTCTCGGTTAAAGGCACTCAACACGTTTGGTAATTGTCAAAGACCAGTGTTCTCACTTGGTGTATCCCAACATATGCATAAAATAACAAGCCTGTGAAAATTTGGGCTCAATTGGTCATAGAAGTTGCAAGAAAATGATGAAAGAAAAAACATCCTTGTTGAACAAATTTATGTGCTTTCGGATAGAAATAAAAGGCTTCAGGCCTGAAGTCTTTTATTATTTTAGTGATAAATTACCCCTTTCTCAAAAACTACGTTACTTCAGAGGGAGTCGTTTCTCACAATGTTTTATACTATCAACAGCTCTCTGTTGCTCGTTACCAAGACAGTTTTTATGCTAATATATATTTTGAGTAATTACCAAACGTGTACAGCATGCCTTTAATAGCCCTTGTTGGATTCGGTTGCATATAATTACGCAGCAGCCTGTCGTCCTATACCAGGGCAAGGTGTAGGTGATGTGTTTGGGTGAATTGCAGGGACCGCTGCGCTCCCGTCTACACTCTAAAAACTGTCGTGTCATAATTTATTGACCCGGAAGTCCAAGGGGGCCTGACCCCTTTCTGGTTCAGGCTGACACAGAAACTGGTTTTTTTTTAAATGGGATCGCTCGGATTATGCGTAAGTTTGACCCATTTCTGGGTCATTTTTGAAACATTCTGATCTAGAAAGGGGTCAAACCCCCCATCGGACCCACAATCCGGTTCAAAACTGACCCGGGAGGTGTTAATGTTTTAAAATTCAGATGGAACTAGGGGTAGAATACTTGGCAAGATAATTCTAAAATACAGGAGATTATATTATTTAGGCCTAATATATAAGTGCCATCCCCTGTTAATTTTGAATAATTCATTATTTATCTGGTACAGCACCATCTGTCAACATTCGTTCTGAAATAAAATATAATTTTTAGAAAAAAAGGCAGGGAAATACTCTACGAAGCCAGGCCTGACCGGAAACTATTAATTATAATAACATCTGCCATAACAAGGAATACTTTATGAAAGAAGACTATTTAATTGGTTTTTAAATTCGCTCTGATAGGTAATGAGGGCTCCATTTTCACCAACAATGTCATCCAACGAACCATCTCATCAAGATCAGGACGTTGCCGACCAAAGTGGCGTGGTCCCCGCGGCCCCATCGACTGCTGCTCCGTCCACGATAGCTTCCTATGTGGTCGAGATCCAGGGATCTGAAGCAGTCCCTCCCGTACCGCAGGCCATGCTCAAGTCGCTCGGGAACACCTACGTCTTGTGGTTCCCGTTCGGACTGATAGGGTTCCACCATTTCTACCTGGGGAACCCGGGGTACGGTATTGCGTATCTCACTACTTTTGGACTGTTCGGCTTCGGGTGGATAGTGGACTTCTGGCGCATGCCGAGACTCGTAAAAGAAGCTAACGCCAAGGTACTACTAGGCCCAAATTTAATTGAGCTGCTTAAAGCAGACCATTTTGCTTAACAATGTTGTGCTAAGCAAAAGTAAGCAGGATACCAGTCAAAACTGTGCGTGATGTGACATGGTATTATTGCTGGTTAAATGCACTGGACACGTTTGGTAATTGTCAAAGACCAGTATTCTCACTTGGTGTTTCCCAACATATGCCAACAAATTCCCCAACAAATAACAAACCTGTGAAAATTTGGGCTCAATATTGGTCATCGAAGTTGCAAGAAAACGATGAAAGAAAAAACACCCTTGTTGTACAAATTTGTGTGCTTTCAGATGCCCGAAAAAGGCTTCTGGCCTGAAGTCTTTTTCAGATTCAAATATTTTAGTGAGAAATTACCTCTTTCTCAAAAACTACGTTACTTCAGAGGGAGTCGTTTCTCACAATGTTTTATACTATCAACAGCTCTCCGTCGCTCGTTACCAAGTTAGTTTTTATGCTAATATATATTTTTGAGTTATTACCAAACGTGTCCAGTGCCTTCAATACCTTATTCCGGTAAGTATAGTTCTGCTTAGCTACTTTTGTGCGTAAGTAGCTCCGTTTAATTGGGTCATGGTTTATTTAAAAAGTAATTCGAGAAAATAGTTTTCAGTTGATAAAAAAAGGCTGACCCAGCTGGTGCCCAATTCAGTTCTAGTTTCATGTCAGTCTGCAATATGCAAGCTGCCATGTAAGCGATCTGTTGTCAGCTGGTATTTGTATTGTACCAAGCTATGTTCGTTGTCCAAAGTGCTGTCTGTCCAACACGGGAAAACACCACACCATTTTGCTTTTTTTGTTTACCTCTACATGCCTCAGCTAAACATATTCTCCGGATCTTTTCATTACACAGTATCTGTATAATTTTCATAGCATAATAACAGTGAGTGTTTTGTGCTTATTGTACTTTGTATACTGCCATTGAATGTCAAGCGTGCAAAGTGTGGTTTCTAACCACCATTAGGATATTTTCTTACCAATTAGCAGTTGACTGGATGACAACCATCGGGATTGCTGTCTCCTGAATAAATGAATATAGCTGATACTAAGATGGCGACCTGGCTCGCTACTTGGCAGACAAGTTAAATAAGTAGGTTCACTTTTTGATTTTTGTTTTTCGTTTCTTATAGATTGAGGCCAGATGGACGTGGGAACACGAAATAATTGCCAACTTGCCACCGGGCGAAGACGTTCCAAAATTCGACTACGAGATCCCAAAGCGGCTGAGCGATTGTTACCTTTTAGGATTGTTGACCGGGTTTTTAGGTAAAAACAACACACATAGGCCCTTTTGATATCTGTATACAAAAATTAGATGCATGATTGTTTTTCGTTCAATTTCATTTATTCTGGTTGTGAAGCCAAGGAATCTCAGAAAAGCGAACTTCATCACTATACTATAGCCAATAACCCAATGGAGAGAAGACAATGAAGGATGTTTCAGTTTTAGATGTGGGAGGAAAACCCCAGATAATTATTTCCAGTGAAAACCCACGCCATCATAGGAACTGAAAACCCAAAGCCACATCGTGCCCCCGGCGTGATTCGAACGAGGATCCTAGAGGTGGAAGGCGAGGAAAGATACCACTGTGCCAACCCGACCACCCATTGTCGCAGAATGTAATCACGAGGCGAGCTGGAATCTGTACTCGCCTCGTGTAGTAGAAAAGCCGGATTTCACCAATTATCTGTGACAATGTACGCACGAGATGCATTCAATGTTTGTTTTATATAACTCGCACATAGATTCTTGTCATTTGAACTGGGTTTTTTTTATTATAATAAACATGAGTACATAGTACGGGATCAGGGCCCAATTTCATGGCACTGCTTACCAAATAATTCTGCGCTTACGCGCATTGTAACGTGTGTATTTCTATGGGACGCAGCTGGGCGTAAGCGCAGAATTCCGCGGTAAGCAGAGCCATGAAATTGGGCCCAGTACAGGAGCAGTACATTAGTTTGGTTAGTGTTACTCAATAATATTTAACACTCTGTTAAATCACACACGAAATGCAATCAATGTTTGTTTTATACAACTCGCACATATAGATTCTTGGCATTTGAACTTTTTCCTTTTTGTTCATATTAAACATAGTACGGGGTGTACAGGAGCAGTAAATATGTTAGTGACTGTTACTCAATAAGTATTTAACACTCTGTTAAATCACTTTATGAGTGCTATTTCCAAAGTGGCCATCGTCAAAGATATTTGATGAAAGGTCCTTCTTGTGAGTGCTGTTGTGACTAATTTCCAGGGGCCTGGGGGTCACTTACTGCTTGCCATGGCATTGGACTATACTTGTCTCTTTAACGAAATGTTGATTTACAGAAATCTCGTGTGGTCTAAAGAATAGTCATGAGGTCAGATGCATAATAATAGATGTAGCCGGCTTGATCTGTCTGTTTGTCATTCTGTCTACAGGTCTACATCACCACTACCTCCGTCGTCATGGCTGGGGACTGCTCTACCTCGCCACTGTCGGTCTCGTCGGTGTCGGCGTCATCAGTGACTGGATCCGCATGCCGAACCTCCTGAAGCGATACAATGCCAAGCAGGCGCAGCAGAAAGCTGGTCTGAGGGAATCCCCGAAATACTACTTAGACGACGCGTACATCATGGCCATTCCGGGTGGGATTTTGGGCTTCCACAACTTCTATCTGGGAAGATATCCGTGGGGTCTACTCTATCTCTTCACACTCGGTATGTTCGGTGTCGGCTGGCTGGTCGATCTGATACGACTACCCTACCTGGTTGAAGACGCAAATCTCAGGGTAGTGTCTGGACTGTCATCGCTGTCGTTTGGCATTGAGCAAGGTGTTAAGTACGGTTCGAACGAACAGTCCTCCGCGATGCGGATTGATCCGCATTATTCGGACTATAACTCCGGTCAATCACATAGTGCACGTGCGGATATGTCTTCGGCTACCGACTCCGACTCACAGTCTGTTGTCAGTAGGAGAGGATTGATCAGACAACCAGGTCATGTGATGCCTCCTCAATCAGCCGGATTGCCCGAACCTCCACCCCCATATATCCCGCAAGATGCCTCTACTGACCCCTGGAAAAACCTTACTAATACCGGAGAACCATCATCCGGGGTCGACCATGGTCACTAGCATGCGTACCGGTATTTATACGCGAAACATGACGAATAGAGTTTTACAATTTTATCAAAATTTCACAAGAACGCGATCGATGTATTCTGTCCTGAAAGTGAGCATACTATTGTGCCGCTATCGAAAGCACCAATGTTGTAATCAAAGTACAATATTTATAAGTCCTTTGTTGGATCACACTTTGGTAGATTCTTTGTTTGTTCGTTTGTTTGTTTGTTGGGGTTGTTGTTTGTTTGTTTGTTTGTTTGTTTGTTGGGGTTCTGGGGTGTTTGTTTGTTTGTTTGTTTTTTGGTGGGTTTTTTGTGTGTGTTTTTTGTTTTTTGTTGTTGTTGTTTTTGTTTTTGTTTTTTGGGGGGTTCCCCTTCTCGTTCATTTTAATGAAAAGCCGAAGCTTTGATATTCTTGATTGCAAGAGGGCGCTATTGACTCCTAGCACTGACGTCACAGGAGGATACTTTCTGCCCATGGTCTTCCATTTTTGGCGACAAGTTGCATGTGAGAAATACTGTGCTCATCTAACTGGACGCGCATCACCTGGGAAACTGACTCCAAAATGGCGCAAACAAGATTTATTGTGATGAGGACGTCGGGTGATTTGGTTCAGTAGGAACTAAATTTAATTGAAGTTCTAACATTACGATTAACTGAACAAGTCAAACCATCTTAATAGAGTTATAGCAACATTTGCACGTATTTATAGTTTCAGACGACACCCTTTTGATCAGCAGAAGAAAGGCCAACAAAATAAATTCTGGGGAGCTTCTTAAAAATACTTCGAAATGAAATTTGACATTAATATAATGTTACCAATGTCGCAATACTTTAACTCTCATGCAACTTAATATTTCTGTCGGGAAAAACACAAGCACACCATCAAAGATTACAGAAGAGGTGTAAGAGATAAAAACTTGTTTCTGTAAATTATTACATTAATTTACAAGCCCATCTGACAGCATGGGTTTAGCATTGTGACCTAACTGGGTTTACCAAAATAAAAAGTGTAAATTTACATACATTTGCAATTTGAACAAAGTTTATTTCTACAGCCTTTACACGTTTTTTTATGATGTATACTTTATAAAATCATGGCACCTATCACCACATTATTTCACTCACTCCGTAGCTGTTTTCATTTTATAGAGCGTGTCACACGGGCAAGTCTTACACGTATATCTATAGTTCCAGGTACGGAAGCACAGAAAGTCCACAACCATTTTTTTATTTTCTTTGGCCAGTCTTTTAAAAAAAAAAATCATTTTTTACTGGGGTGCTCCTTTTGCATGCAGTGCACCTGGATGCCCACAGTTGCCTGTAAAAATATCTTATGTGACACAATCCTAAGAGCGTTTACGAATCCACGGCTTCGGCTTCGGATTCGGCTCAGGCTAGCTAGGCCCCTCAGTTGTTCTGACTATACGCGTGCTATGCGTTCAGGGATTCAGACGAGAGAACGGAGCCTGAAGCCTAAGCCTGAGCCTGAGCCTCCGATATACGAAACGATATAGATTATGGCTCTTTCTGAAGAACAAAACCTGTGTTCCAGGCACCTTGAATTAAATTGTAGTAAACGGGGCCATGCCCAGATAAACGCGTATAATTTGATAACCCATTATTTTTTTAACAAAGACATGCGAGCTAGAATGCGCACTAACTTGTATACAACAAACACCTTAAAGGCATCGTACACGTTTGGTAATTGTAAAAGACCAGTGTTCTCTCTTTGTGTATCCCAACATATGCATGAAATAACAAGCTTGTGAAAATTTGGGCTGAATTGGTCATCGAAGTTGCAAGAAAATGTTGTACAAATTTGTGTGCTTTCAGATAGGAATAAAAACTTCTTGCAAGAAGTGTTTATTATTTTAGTGAGAAATTACCTCTTTCTCAAAAAACTACGTTACTTCAGAGGGAGTCGTTTCTCACAATGTTTTTATACTATTAACAGCTATCTGTTGCTCGTTACCAAGTCAGTTTTTATGCTAATATATATTGTGAGTACTTACCAAACGTGTACGATGCCTTTAACAACCCATTCGATTTTTACAATCTATACATTATTGGGAAAGTATGTAACAACTTAAGAAACGATACACATATTATCTTATTGCATGAAAACTCACCACCTCCGCAGCATCATGGCGAGTTTCCATAATGGGTTAGTATCCGTAAATGGGCATCATGAAAGAGTCATGTGTGGACTGCCTGTAGGCTTATTACAGAGTTGATAATTATCCCAAGAGCACACAATGAAAACACACAAAAAGGTGGTTCACCATGCCCCATATCGAGAACCAAATGGAAACACATACCCAATTTTGGTAATCGATTACGGGCATGGTTTACCCCCCCCCCCCCATTGTTTCTTCATTGTGTGCTTGGAATCTCAGGAATTCTTACAGGATTTTAGGGGGTACTTCTGTACAAGAGGAAAATAGTGTGTTAAATTATGGGAGCATTGGGGAACCTGTGCCCCATCAACGGGCAGACAAAACAAAGCATAGATAATTGTTTATGGTTACCTTGTCGCCATAATGGATCACAGCAGCCTAAGCGCCACGTTAAAGAACATTCCGCAGTGTTATGATTTATATCTTTGGAGTTCAGTCTCCTTATTATCACATTGAATGCAAAACACACCATTGTTTTGCCAATACTTACAGCCGATTCTTTTTGTAAAATAATCACATAACCGCTTGAGGGCGCTACAGCAGTTTGGCATCACTGAATCCAGAGAAACCTATTAAGGAACCCGGCCTATTTATATGGCATACTATGCACAGCAAACGGTTCTTGTACAGAACAAGTTACTCTTGACATCACGTGTTTACAAATGAGCCGCAAAGACTGGAATTTCTGTGCGGGTGATAATTTGTAGACAGCTCAACGGAAGAAAACATAAAATGCCATTTGGTTTTCATTTTAGGTTTTTATCAACATTTTGGTTTGAAAAACTGGGCACATCTAAAAAAAAAATGTCCATGTTGTATTTTTCTAAAATGACTTGAATTTACGCTACAAAATGTAAAACTTCCTATATCAACTGCACAGCGTCTTGCCTGCCAGGAAATACCCCGTATGTTAGGCACGTGGTCACTCTTTTCATATTATACAATGTAGTATAGTCTACATGGAGTCCCCAAATTTCCGAGATGAGCTCGTGTCTGTTGACTCTATTTGGATCAAACGAAACTCTTCACTCGGTCCCAGATTCTCATCAAAAGGCGCTGGGTGGGCTGACGTATGCACATGTGCATTGGACCATTCCCCGTGACCTATTAACCCCGGTGACCTCTTACTGTTTACATAAGATTCGACTATCAATAATAATGTAGCTCTATTGTGTAAACTTCATCGCAAATAACTATTATCATTCTTTGCCCTGTACTAAAAATAGGGCTATATCAAAACATTTTTCTTCATTTAGTTTTAAAAGATTGTTGACATTATCCATGGAGCCTCCTTGTTTTATCAATTTGTGGTCATGTTGTGATTGTGCGCAATGCGTTGACTGCACTACAATCGATCCCATCATGCATCACTCCTGAACAAGAATTTGTACAAGCTCATCAGCCCATCCCAGCGGTCCTGGAAGAGACCAATGGGCCGAGCGAAGTGTCTGTTGACTCTATTCAGATCCAACTTAACCCAACCAATAATGAAGTTATCATTCAAACAAAATAATCATGACGTCATCAGCAGCACTTCCCTATTGTGTTGTCGTGGTCGTCGTCGTCATCGTCTTCCTCTGCCATCTCCTCCTTCTTGATCTGTTCCCGGAGAAGCTTCAAGTTTGGCGGGAAAGAGACGAAGTCCTCGGACTGTCTACGGCCGTCGTAGTCCTTGGTGACAAGACCACAGTTGGGGGCGCTCTTACTGAGTGATATGAGTGCCAAAGACAGCCGCAGAAATGCTTCCTGAACTCCTGTTTTGAAGCAGACATAAAAAGTGGGGGAACATGATCGTAACACGGGAACATGAATGATCAATACACTTTTGATAATAGGTAATACTAAATTCTGACAATTTTAGAATCCGTTTTAACTGTGTTGTGTTGGTTTTACCTTGTCTGACTTCGTCTGGCCCAATTGTTGTAAAATTAATTTATAAGCGTTTAGTGAATAATTATTTTGCTTATAATGTTCTCATCTGGGACCCGTTTGCTACAGTTTACAACGTTTCAGTGTTGCGCATGTCTGTGCTCTTGGTAAACTACTCTTTATGAAATCGAGCCCTGGCCTAATTTTATACAGAGATGCTTGAGATAAAATCTTGGCACTTGACAAACAAACATGATTCCCCTTATACCTTCGTTCGTGAGAGCTGACGTTTCGAAGAATAAAGCTCCGATTGAGGCGGCGTACATCAAGGCTTCGTCGGCAGCCACTTTGCGTTGCTCTTTCAAGTCACATTTATTACCCAAGACGCACATTACTGAAAAAATAATCCACAACCAAAACACAGTCATAGAGCTATGATTAGAGAATAGTGTAATAATACACATTGTGATAAACATGGTACAAAAATAACCGTAGTCTCTTTTCGAAACCGTGGCTTGTGGCTTGGACTCTGGCTTGGGATCCGCCGGTCTGTTCTTGTTGAACTCCTGTGCCGAAAGCGCACGTTTTCAAAATTACTAAACGGAGCCCAAACTGGAGCGGAAACCGAAGCTATCTATGGTCTCGAAAAAGGCCAGAGAAAGTGGACACCACTTGGTCGAGAGAATAGATGACGTCAGCGATAGAGATGGAGAGTTTGGGAAATATGTATGGAATTGCATATCTGCCATCGTGCATCGCCCGACGCCCGTAGCCGGGCGAATGGCGACGGGCGAAGGGCGACGGGTGACGGGCGACAGGTGACTGGCAATTGGCGACGGGCGACGGGCAACGCACGATGGCAGATATGGAATTCCTTAAAATAGGTACCATTTAGCTAGAAAAAGGGACGTTTATGGCGAAATCATGCCGAGGCCTTGATCCTGCAGCGAATTGCTGAACGAAACACACAATGTTCCCGGTATTTTAATAACGACAGTTAATACTGATTATCAGTGTGTGAACAAAAAAATGGTCATCATTTATTTTGCCCTTCAAGCTTCGGTTTCGGTCATATTGGTTTGAATGGACAAATTACAAGATGGCTGCATGTATGTAAGGATTGGAAACCAAAGAGTTGGAAGTATTTTCTTTTAAAATGACTTACAGCTCTAAATAATATACCAACCAACCGCCTTTCATAGCCACCAGTGTTACATAATGCTCCATGCTAATTACTTTCTCAGCATATGCATTTCCTACGGATTGCATTTTGTACAGGTTGATGTGCCCCCCCCCCCCCCGTACTCACCTATTGGTGTGTCAACCGCCTTCTTCAGTTCTGAAACAAATTCAAACATCAGTGTTCTCATAAAGGCTGGATGCTGGAGTTTTCGATTTGGGACAATTTTTCTTCTTTTTGTCAAACGAGTGGCAGTATTTCTCGGTATAGATGGGTAGCACATGACGTCACATATCCCACAATTCTCTCTGGGTGGCTGACGTTCGCCATCTTTGGTGATTTTAACATTTAGTTTTCCATTACAACGTCAAATAAAACATATTGAATTTGGTTTGTACGGATGGGGCAATGAGACTCGCAAACTAAGTATGTATTTCAGACTTGGCCCTCCTATTGATAGCAGCTTCGTGATCCATGAGTCCTTGGGGCTCGATTTCGCAAAGCACTAAGATTCATCTTTAAGATGAGTTGTCAGTATTTGTGATTTGTATTGTGACATCACACTTCACTTAGCAATTAAAGGTATCGTACACGTTTGGTAATTACTCAAAACAAATATTAGCATAAAAACTTACTTGGTAACAAGCAACGGAGAGCTGTTCATAGTATACAACATTGTAGGAAACGACTCCCTCTGAAGTAGCGTAGTTTTTGAGAAAGAGGTAATTTCTCACTAAAATAATAAAAACTTCTTGCAAGGAGTTTTTATTCCTATCTGAAAGCACACACATTTGTACAACAAGGGTGTTTTTTCTTTCATCATTTCCTTGCAACTTCGAAGACCATTTGAGCCCAAATTTTCACAGGCTTGTTACTTTATGCACATGCATGTTGGGATACACCAAGTGAGAACACTGGTCTTTGACAATTTCCAAACGTGTTCAGTGCCTTTAAGAGAGATTCGCAGTTAAGATCAATCTAATAGCTCATTGTATATCGGCTGCTCAAATGCCACTGACCTTCGGCCCAGGTTTTCATATTCTCAAATGTTGAGTACTGTGTGATGTCGTAGACCAAGAAGGCTGCATTGGCTTTCCTATAGTACATCGGAGCCATGGATCGGAACCTCTCTTGACCAGCCGTGTCCCATAACATCAGCTTCACTCTGTGGTTATCCACGGTCCTGTTTAAAGAGTTTACATAACAAACAATATTACCGAGCCCCTAAAGGGACAGGTAACCAAAATTAAAATGATTTCGTTCCCTCAAAATATCATTTCGTTCCCTCAAAATGTTATTTCGATGGAAAGGAAATAATAACATTTTGAGAAAACGAAATCGAAATAATATTTCGTGGGGAAGAAAAAAAATTTCGAGGAAACGAAATAGCATTTTGAGGGAACAAAATAATATTTTGAGGGGACGAAAGATAATTTCAAGGGAACGAAATAATATTTCGTGGGAGCAAGATTGATTTTGTTTTTTTATTTGTTTTGCCTATCCATTTAGGGGCTCCGTACAATAATGGAAAGATTGTGAATATAGATATGTGTCAAACGTCGTACTTAACCTAAAACTAACGTGCGAGAAAACAGTAATATAACCGCTATAATTGTATATTTGTATTTACTCACATTTTGAATGTGAAGAAAGAAGCGCCGACTGTTGGACTAACATTTTTGCTGAAGATTTTCCCCACGTATCTCACTACGATGCTTGTTTTACCAACACCTGACAGCCAAAGGAAAGGTAATTATCATGTACGGTTATCTGAACAATGTATATTTGTATTAGAACTTTTATGAACTTTACCTGTATAGCCGGGATGGGAGCTCATTCGCATCCGAATTCAAATGAAGAAAGAACAACAAACAAACAAATAAGCAAAGCCCCAACAAACAGAACATACCACGATGCGGAAATTATTGCATAGAGGGCAAGGCATTGGGATCAATTCTGATCGGTTTGATTTGATTTGATTCATCAATCGATGGCCAGCATTATGGCAAGACGGTTAGTTGGTAGAGCACCGGCACGTTAGTGAAGTGAAGTTTTCTTTTGTTATCAACACAACGTTAATTTGATTTAGTCTTTCTATACCAGTATGTAACAGAAATCGCTATTGCTTTCATTCTTAAAAAGACATTATAATACAATAAAACAAATAATAATTATAGATAAGAAATACACAAATCTATATTATTTATAACACTAGTTATTGATCGGTTGATATCAACTTTGATAACTTTTCCATTCACCACGGTTCAACCTCACCACCACCATACCCCCTTCCTTCTAAAGCAAGCTGCGAAGGCCAAATACTTATTTCGGCGTTTATCACCATGTACCTTTGGGTTTACACTGAGAGGTCAGAGAGCTCGTAATCTCACAATGACTGCATGATAAGTCAATATCATTGACTGATGATAACACATGTCGTGATTGATATGCAAATCTCACACATGATCACAGTGAGTTTTCATATTTAAATCAAACCAATTTTATTTTTTTGACACTTACGAATCCTATAATTAATCTTTAAAGGCACTGTGCACGTTTGGTAATTACTAAAAAATATACATTAGCATAAAAACTTACTTGGTAACGAGCAACGGAGAACTGTTGATAGTATAAAACATTGTGAGAAACGACTCCCTCTGAAGTAACGTAGTTTATGAGAAAGAGGTAATTTCTCACTAAAATAATAAAAGACTTCAGGCCTGAAGCCTTTTATTCCTATCTGAAAGCACACAAATTTGTACAACAAGGGTGTTTTTTCTTTCATTATTTTCTTGCAACTTTGATGACCAATTTTCACAGGCTTGTTATTTTGTTGGGGTACATCAAGTGAGAACACTGGTCTTTGACAATTACCAAACGTGTTCAGTGCCTTTAAAGATTTGTTTTTGTTGGTGATGTTGTTTTTTGTTGGAGGGGTTTTTCCCAGAAAACTTAGAATGTTTTTAACCATGACGAGACACTGAGCGAAAGATACTTAGACGAACATTCCGCCATTGCAAAAAACTGCTATTGACGTTAATTTGCATATCTATTAATGATAACTGAAAAAAACTTTGACTTCGTATCACTGTGTACCATAGAGGAAAAATGAATACATTTTGCAACAGTATTTTGGGGCTTTTTATTTCTCGCATTAATCTTTTTATTGTAATTATGAACAACATATACCTCAACCATAAAAGTAAAACGAATGGCGAGCAAAATCATTTCTAGGGGTATGTATAAGGGGTAGGAATAAACTTAACTTCTTGGAAGGAATAATTTCCAGTGTATTTTTCGTCAAATAGATTTTTGTATTTTACATTAATTTTACATGTTTTTGTCTTAATGTTGTTTATGTTTATATTGTACATTGTACTTGTACTGGGACCGTGGAAGTGACTGTCACTGAATGGGCAATACGGTTTTTAAAAAAGAAATTAACATCAGTGTAATTAACATAAGTGATAACCGTATATTGGTGTTTTGTTCGTTTGTTTGTTGGGGTGTTGGGGTATTGGGTCATTGTTTGTATGTTTGTTTGGGGTTTTGTGTTTTGGTTTTTTTAAACTAATTTTACTTCGGTCTTGGTAGGATGACGTATTTGAAACATTACGTCACACTGACACAGGTTATGGTATTTATGTTAATTAACCAATACACTTGTATCGGTCTCGGAAGGATTGTGACGTCACACTGACGATGCTTTGACAGCCTTTCACCTTTTCACCTTTAGACCGATATAGACGTTCCACCTCCAGCATGCAACAATGTTATATCTCATGTTTGCTCTACGTACCGTGGTAACTGTGATAAGATAACGGGTGTCATGGTTGCATTTAAGCTCAAATGGATGTACCGCGTTGGCGCTGCAATTCCACTTACTTTGAACCTCATGCTTATTATCACGAATGAACCCACGAAACCCTACCCCTGCCCTTCCTACTCCCTACCCGCATGCCCCCCTTAAAACATGACAAACCAAGAATCGCAAGAGATTATTGAATCGAAAATTATGGTTCCTTGAAAATCATCTTCTCGTTCGCTGTGAGACATGGACTCGTGCAACAGTTCCAATTAATTTGTTAAAACCCACTTTTAGTTTTTATATGTGTCAACGGTCACCCGGAAGCCATTTTAATCAAATTTGCAGGAGCATTTGACTTTTGTTTTGTAAACACATAAAGTCATCTTAAAGACACCTTTTGTACAGGTTGTTGTTGTTGCTGATGTTACTCTGGTTGTTGTTGTTTTTGTTGTTGTTGTTGTTGTTGTTGTTGTTGTCGTTGTCGTTGTCGTCGTCGTCGTCGTCGTCGTCGTCGTCGTCGTCGTCGTCGTCGTCGTCGTTGTTGTTGTTGTTGTTGTTGCCAGTTGTCTTGTCACTTTGTCTGTATTAACCCTTGCCATTTAGTGTAACTTTAACCCATGAACAATATAGTTCGTATCCAGAAGCTGATAAACAGACTGACTGCTGAATGAGTAATGATCTCCCGATTCCAAATGCCCACAATTCCACCCAAAAATAAGGCACAGTTTTAATGCGATCTCAAGTCAGGTTCGCAGCCTTGTCTGCCAACTTTGTTAAATTTCATATTTCTTCTGTGGATCTTAGATGTGTTGCCCTATAAAACCTACATCATCATTATGATGTCCTTGAGTACGAGGGAGGGGGTTCCCAACTGCAATGACGTTTGTATCGTGGGATGAGTTGCCAAACATACTTGATAAATGCGACGGAACAAAAGTGGTACTCAAGGCAATGAAAATAAAGAATGGATTTTGTTTTAAGAAATTACTGTGAAAATGTTAAACACTTTACCTTCTCTTCCAAGGACAACCACCTTGGCTTCCAGAGCTTTCATCCGAGGCGTAGCCATTTTTTGCAATAATATAAATCACCTATTACAGATAATCAACTTGCACGAGTCCCGTGCTCAGTGTTATTTCAGTTTTGAACTCCCTTCAGCCACAATGACTTTGACCGTCCAAAAGGAAAGCTTTTCTTTCCAGAAGGGTACCCCAAAGGTACATCAGTCTCCATGAATTGCCGAATATGTAAATTCACGGCAGACTGTTTTTACAAATCAAATGGGAAATAGACGATGCATTTTGTTTCGCGAGACCCGTTTTATTGTGTTCTGCCACTTTGGTGTGAGTCTTGACTTACATGGGTCTGATGAATACAGTGCAAAGGTCATTTTTATACAGTGTCGTTGTTATCTTCGGATATTGATAAGTAAACATTTTGTTTCTAATTTTATTTTTTGGAAGGCATGAATTTGGGGCAGTATTTCGATCGGTGTGCTGATGTAGCGACTTCAAATTCTATCATAAATTCATGATGCGTTTGATGATAACGTGTCAAATTTAGAATGAGTGAAAGACAAGTTTACGTCATTTCAGCTTTCTTGAGAAGAATCGATTAGACCTTTAAGTCGTGTCACAGGCTACTTACTACCTGAGGGCTTTTTCCAAACCTCGGCTAGGCTCTGGCTCCAACTCCGGCTCCGGGCTCCGGCTTCCTACCTCCATGGTTTGACAATGGAAACACCGTACAGAATGCACCTTGCTCCGAAACTGGCAACGGAGTTCAAGCCGAAGCCGGAGCCCGACCGAGGTTTGGAAAAGGGGTTTGAAGGAACAACTTTTGTCTTCTTCTTTTTAACGTCCCCTTGGTAAATCATCATAGCGCCCTCTGTCGTTAGAAATTGGTGAGGCTACTTCACGTACACCACGTCGCTTTGTATAAAAGGTTGGTGTGTATACTGTATTTTCAGTTGTCTTGTACACTTATTTGTTTGGAAACAAAAGTACGTCTGCCATGTTGTAACTTTGAAGAAAACCAGCTGTTAATCCTATAGTGGAAGGCACAAAAACAGACTTTGCTAAAAAACAGTAAATAAGCAAAATAGACCTTCCCAGGTTTTGTCTTTGCGTGTCTTTTTTATTTCAATCGAGCATAAACTTGTTGACAAACATTTCACCACAATCCCTTTAGCTTACAGTTATTTCTCTGACCAAAAGATTATCTAAGCACAAATCAATACTCAGGGTTGTTTAAAACTATCCCTCCCTGATAATAAATACTAGCCAGAACCTATGCTCTCTAAAAAAGAATAGAGAGAATTACCCAGAGACAATAGAAGGCGCTCTTTCCCTGCTGAAAGCTAAAACGGAAAAGAGAACGGTCCAAAGGTTGTGGACACAAACTTTAAGCTAAAGAAAAATGTAAGTTAGAGAGTTGCATTAGTCCCAAGAACACTGAGGGCGCACTTCGAATCCCTACATGGGGCACCACACTAAATAATTTCCCCATAGCAACCAGTGCTAAATGCTTAATATTCAAAAATACTCAAACAATATTTAAAAGTCAGCCTATAGAAAACAAACCAAATATATTTTCTGACAACTAAATTTCATTTTTCTTTTCCTTTTTTGGTCGGTTAGTCGTTTGGCTCTTGAGCATAGGTTCATCCAAAAGAAAAACACCCTAAACGTCTAAACCTGGACAGACTCCATCTTGGAAGAAACGACCCTACACCTTTGAGTAAAATAGGGCACGATTTAGAGGGTTATTGTACTCCAAATGCTCTAGATTGAAAGTCAACAACACCAGGGGTACAATATTGGACTAAATTTTTCAAGTATCCATAAAATCCATGACCTTCAAATCTTTGATTTACAGAAAAAGGTGTGGGTTTACATTTCATGAATGAGGCTCCGCGCATGAGTTTCTCTTTATTCTGTGTGCTGCAACCTGTGCAACCTGTAACTGTTTGAAACCCTCGAGCAGATAAAACAATTTACGCACATTTGAGCTGGTAACATTGTGTATTGACAGTCACTACAGTTTAAATATTATGGATATGCCAAATCCCTCCATTGAGCTTGTTAAGACCTATTCATTTTCTTGGAAGGCTCCCGCGCTTTAAGGCTCTGAGATTAAGCAAACACTGTAGCCTAATTATCATAGGATAAGAACCAAAGATCAATTCTGCTATTGTGTTCCATTCAATTACTCCCTTTTCTTTCCTTGGAATCTAAACCTTGTAATCCATGGACTTACAAGAGGATTACAGGGGGCGTTGGGTCAATAATAATAATGGCTGACTTAATCGAGTTTATTATTTGTTTGGTTGGAGTGGACATGTAGGCTAATTAGATATTACCCCCAAAAAATTGAGTAATGGGCATGCTAAATATAATGAATAGTGGACTCAAATACAAAACAAGCATAATGTTTAGGTATCTATTCTCAAACCGTAATAATATAAATGGCAGCCGGCCTAGTGTGTGGAGGCGTCGAACTGATGTTTTCACGGTTACTGTTTAGGTTTTAAGGTCAATGGCTTGCAGTTCTTCAACCTTTCAGTTTGGCACCTGTAAGAGAAGGAAATGAGTCTGAACTTTGCACAAGAACAGTTCGCTATAATGATAGTAATTAACGAGGATAAATGTGTTTTTTGAAAATAACACTTACCTGGCCAAAATATTTGGTCTACGAGAAGTAAGGCTAGATGGGAAATCGGTGGGGGAGGGGGGTTGTCAACGGACTCTGTGGTCTGTAGCCAGCCTCTGTTTTTCAACAGATATTTCATGGTAAATGTGCCACCAGTGTGTCCGACCAAGCTCCTCCTGTAATATCAGGATATTTAAGCGTGAAACCAGGCTTTATGCTTGTTCTCACCCACACACTCTCACTTTGCTGTAAAACAAAGAGCCATTCCAAAAGCTTTATTCCACGTTCTGCATCTCTTTGGAACTCCTTGCCTGGTGCATGTTTTTTCCCTTCATCCTAGAAGACTTTTTTCAAGAGGAATATCAATTCCTACCATCAGTTCCCAGAGGTAGGGTTTTTTTTCTTCAATTTAAATAATATCTTGTTGTTGTAGCCCTTTGCAAGAGTGGATTTTATCCTTGTTTTGGGGCGAACTTGCAAAAAACAAATAATAAAATCATCTTAAAAATCAGACGATAGCTCCGCGTATTTCTTTAATAATAGCGAAAAATTTCAATTTAGTTTTACAAGCAATACCAAAAACTTAACAAAAGTTCTCTCACCCCCCCCCCCCCCCAAATGTTCCCAGGAAATTTCAATTTAGTATTACAAGCTATACCCAAAACTTATCAAAAGTTCTCTCACCCCCCCCCCCCCCCAGCAATTGTTACTATTGTGACTGGATGATTGTTACAAGGGTATTATAGATTCTGTGCATTTCCCACGAAGGATTTGTGCTGATCTATTACACACGCGCCATTAAAAAACCCGCGCATCTTTTCAAACGGCCGCCTGTTTGGGTTATTGATGCAGGGCATTTTTGTTGCCTCCAGATCCAGGGGCTTCCATATGTTTTCTTCTTTCTTTCTTGTTCTTGTTCTTTAACAAACATTGTCTTGTTCTCTTTTCAACTTAGGTCTTTAACTTTGGGATCGATACGAACCATGAGTGAAGTTCGACCGTAGCGAGCCAGCTGGACCACATGTATATTTATCTCCCTTAAATAAAAATGAAATATTGGTTTGTGGCATTTCCAAACGCTCAACCCTTTCTGCCTGTGAGGAACTTTCTTATTACATTGATGTGAGTTTTTTCCAACCCTAATCCTTCACAATCCCTGGTCATTTATCACTCGTATCATGAAATAATAGGCTTGGGGTACGACGATTTGTCCAATTAGTCGCCATGGGTGACATTGTGACAGGGTTCGCTTTGTTCCGAACAATTTCAAGTTACCATTTCCCGAAATATTGTTCTTCTTGTCTACCCATACGGGAATTGGGCACAAGCTTTTGCTTTTCCTGTTTTTGTTTGCTTATTTTTACCGGTGTATTTTTGCTTAATCTTTTCTTGTGTTATTTTCTTACTGGAATGTTTATTGTTATGCGCCCTCGCACAGGCTGGTCCTGGAGGGAGCGCAATATAAATTCAATAAATTATTATTATTGTTATTATTAACTCACCGTATGCAATAGCTCTATTTCCCAACGTCATCATTGCAACACATGTATTTCAAGTTAACGACAAGAGGTGAAATCGACTTGCCACACTTTCTCATTGGTCATTACTTCTGTGTAATTTTCAAATGTCAATCTTTGGATTGACATCTTTACATGGTGATAACAAAAATTGACAAAAAGTCACCCTAATGAAGGTTTGGTCGTGTGAGTAGTCTCCACTTCCACATCGAGGCTCGAAGGGCCAAATAGTCGGATACCTTTTTGGTAGAACGGTTCACTATCCATGGGTGCCCGACCAAGATCCCTTCCCCGTACTCTGCAGGTGTCATTGGTGCACATGAAATAATTTGGCAGGATTTATAGTAGAGAATATCTGTGGAGAAAAGGGGGTAGTTATAAAAATGGGGAATACATAGATGTGGTTTAGGTGGAGGAGATAAAGGAGATAAAATCAGAGGCTAACAAAAGATTTGTTAAGAACTTTCTTGTTAAAAACCTGATACTTCATTGTAACTATTGAAACCCTTCAGAACTCATTCTCTTCAATGTTTTCTTCCATCATCGCGAGTCACTTTCCTATTATAGAAGCATCTTGTCCAGGGGTGGGTTTTGTTTTCTTCTTCACCTTACAATCGATTTTATCTTCAATTCCTAATCGCACCCTCTTAAGAAAGGGGGACAAAGTTGGGAAGATTTGATTCTTTCATCGGGGGGACCGATCGGTTGCACTGGATTATACAACTCTGACCCAAATCCCCCCCCCCTTACAGTGCTGCAAAACAATGGCGTGACGTTGGGCACTAAGTGGCCAATCAATGACCGTTATTTCGGGACTAGGTTCCTGGCAGAGGGCAATGTCCTAATTGGTGTGGGTCAAAGAGGCAGTTTGTGACTTTTCAATAAGCACTAAATCCGTTCGGATGGCAACATTATCTGCTGTATCAGAACTACAAGAGCAAGTTAAGCACTATTCCGAATGCAGAGGAGCAGCTAAATACGGTCGTTACCTGGAGCTGGGCGACGGCTCTAGGTTCCGATACCCCTATCCGATAGCCCTATGTTCCGATAATCCTATGTTGCGATGTCGTAATCTACCGGGCAAACGCTAGGGTTAAGACACGGATGATTAGGGTTAGGGTTAGGGTCAGAAACTAAACTTACGGCTGTCAGAACATAGGGGTGTAAACCCCAAAGCTGCCTCGAAAACGTTGACAGTTACTCTTGGAAAAGACAGTCAAGTTAGATTTAAAGATTTTGGGGGGTTTTGGGTGTTAGTTTTTTGGGTTTTTTTGTTTTTTTAACTAGATGTCTAATCTTGATGAATGCGTATGGAAGCTTCTCCAAAAGTGTATGTTTGCTGCACTATCTATTCAATCAACTACTGTATGTTTTATTTATTTTGTTTTGATATTATTTGATCATTGGAGCGCCAACACGAACTGTTTGGACAGTATTACTCGAACCCAGACTCCCAAGACGCCGGCATTCTCACATATTATCTCCCCCAATAATAAGACCTTCCGAATTGCTATCGCGTCTTCTAATATCGAGCTAAGACTCCTCGCCGCGCCGTGAGCTAGCGTCTCCTTGCCCCAGTGGATGGGGCCTGCCAGCCGCCGGCGCGCCGGTCCACTCCAACCGGTGTTTACTCATACTTAGAGACTGCATTGAAAGTTGTGCTTGATCAGCGTTCGGGGGCAAATAGATCAACGGCAGCCGCTTGAGAGTCCACCACGAAGAATAGAGACAAAGCCGTAGTGATGAGGGTTTTTGGAGAGCATAAACCCTAAGTGTATTGACCCACACAGAGGTTCTTGCGACAGTGTTATATGGAAACTTCGGTCCAAGATTCACGTTCGAAACGTGTTCGTCACCCAAGAAGTTCAATCCACACCCGTCCGGGGCCTCGTCTGTGACGTGAATCCCGTACAACCATGAGGTCGAATATTAAAGCCATTTCCAGAGGTTTTTACGATCACGATTAAAAAGCCATATTTGTGTAGGCCCCCCTTACCAACCAGACGTTTAGTACATGTTTTACGGGGTAAACCCAGTGCAGTAAAACGGCAGGTTCACCTTTCTCGCTTTTGTGAAGACAATTCACTTCTATGTTCGATTGATCCCGAAATGCACACAATAAAAACCATATTAAGTTTTCACAATGTCGTAAAAATTATATGACTAGTAGGCCTAGTATTATTTGTTCAATTTTTTTTTTCTTTATTTCTTTTACAGATTCTGTACAGTATGGTCTGGGGATCAAGTTGGATAAGTGGCTTTTATTTTCACCTCCCTTGATCCTGAGGTTTGAATACCACCTCGGACCGTAACCTCCCGTGTGGATTGGTTATTTTAGTCCTTAGCGTGGGTATCCCCCCGTTTGGGGGTTTTTCCGACGTCTTCTCTTTCGAGACATCTTCATGCCCACCGGTAACAAATGCAAATCTTAAATATAAACTGTCCATTGATTTAACTATGGTTTGCGGAAACTTCGCCATGTGGATAAATCTCACTTGTATGTAGGTTGTGGTTGTTCGAGAACCGGTAGTGCGTCAACTCGACGTTTCGACGAGCATGCTCTGATCGTCTTCATGAGAAAGCTGCTTTCCAACACAACTTATTATTATAGACTTATGTACATGGTGTTACCATGAACCTCACAATATTTTATTTCAAGACAGAGATACATAATAACAATAATATCTCGAGAATTAAAGGCATCGTACACGTTTGGTAATTGTCAAAGACCAGTGTTCTCATTTGGTGTATCCCAACATATGCATAAAACAACAAGCCTGTGAAAATTTGGGCTCAATTGGTCATCGAAGTTGCAAGAAAATGATGAAAGAAAAAACACCCTTGTTGTACAAATTTGTGTGCTTTCAGATAGGAATAAAAGGCTTCTAGCTAGAAGTCTTTTGTTATTTTAGTGAGAAACTACCTCTTTCTCAAAAACTACGTCACTTCAGAGGGAGTCGTTTCTCACAATGTTTTATACTATCAACAGCTCTCTGTTGCTCGTTACCAAGTCAGTTTTTATGCTAATATGTATTTTGAGTAATTACCAAACGTGTACGATACCTTTAAAGCAATGTTACAACAAATTTGTCTATAGTAGTACACTCTAAAAAAACTCCCGGGTCAGAATTGACCCCGATCCGGTTCCCGTAGGGGGCTGACCCAGGTTCTAGGTCAGTATATCCCGGAATCTGAGTCAAATTGACCTTAAATGGGTCCACTGGCACAGAATGTTCCTGTCAAAATCCTTATTGTTTGTCTCCGGGTCAGCCTGATCCCGAAATGGGTCAGGCCCCCTAGGATCCGGACAACGGGTCAATTCTCACCCGGTAGTTTTAAGAGTGTATGGTTTATCACCTGGCGGTCTTTCACAAATGAGATTTTGTAAAACCCATCATGTATCGGTATAGTCTACGTTCCAGAAATGTCAAGATAATGATACCAACGGTTCTGCCGTCAATGAGGTTGCTTTTCCTGGCTCTGCAAGGGTAATCTCACCTCCATGTGCATCCATGGAGTGGGCAGTGGCGCCGTACATTCTCCCCCACCCCAGCCTGACCGACGGCTCCACGTAAACACAAAATTCTTCCTTCCCCAAACAGTGGACAAACCTTCGGGAATTTATTTGCGTATTCTTTCAGACGGGTTTACCTTTCTATTCCTCCCCAACGGATTTAAAATGATAGAGTGGCAGTCCAGGAATTCGAAGTATTTTTTTTATAACGTCTCGGTTTAATTGCTCAATAAAAGAAACTGTACACTTTAAAGGTCTCTTTTTGATAAGGGAGGTTTGTTGGCTCATAGCTCCATCATGGTGAGCTGTACCTCCGAGGATTCATTGTTCGTGGATGGACTGTGTAATACTGAACCGGTGTCCCCCGGACGCAAGATTTGTCTTTCCTATACGAACTTTTTGTGAATTCGTTATTTCGGGTTCAGAATCCGTTATTACGAATTGTGAATCCATCCGTAATAACGGATTGTGAATCCGTAATAACGGATTGTGTATTGTGAATCAGTAATAACGGATTGTGAATCCGTAATAACGGATTGTGTATTGTGAATCCGTAATAACGGATTGTGAATCCGTAATAACGGATTGTGTATTGTGAATCCGTAATAACGGATTGGAAATCCGTAATAACGGTTTCACAATCTGTAATAACGGATTCTGAATCAATGATAACGGATTAGAAATGTGTTTTTTTTGTTGGAGCTAATGGGCTTTCGTATATAGGTTTGAACAGCAGCGTTGCACCATTTATGTTAAACCCTGCCATTAAATAAACTCCCATAGCATACAGTGCGAAATGCTAAATATTCAAAAATAATTTTAAAATACTTAGAAGTCTCACAGCTTTTTACAGTGAAGGGGAAAATTATTCATTGACTCTTGAACTTGTATTCTCTGCTCAATTTGATATGGGGAGTCGACACTCCAAATAAAAACACCCCTTCCACGGTGTAATTTTCTCTCGGCAAATAGCACAATTTTTTTAGGGACTTTGTCATCCAAAATACCTCAAGCTGGAAGTCAACAACCCCCAGCTCACAATTGGGCAAAATGTTTAACAATGTTCCCCTTTTATTTGGCTCTTAAATCTGTCTAATATAGAACATTTTGAGGGCCTACAAAAATTAATGAGACCGCCTCTCTGTTTACTCCTTATTTAGTGTGGTGCACCCCTATAGGGTGATATACAAGGCCCATAGCAACACCCAGTACTCTGGTAACTCCACAACCAAACCGTTGGTCTCTGATTATAATATGGTGGTACAGTATGCCTGATCCTGTGTAAAGCATAATTACTTGACTAGTGCCCTCCTCAGTCCAACAGAATCAAACAAAACGTGCAGCTAGATTTTGACAGGTTGGGGACGTTTAAAATGTTAAAGAGACACGTTTATTTAGGAATTATGACGGACGCTCAGGTTGTCTTTAAGGAACATTACAGAATTGGTTTTTGCTCATAAAACAGTGTAAGCACTTTATATAATCCACCATATACATAAACTGACAAACCTGTAGAAGTTTGAGATCGATCGGCCATCTGGGTCACGAGAAAATAGTGAAAACCGATTACACATTTCCACGTGTTATACAATGCATGAATAAAACGCTCATAAGCGATAAACTCCAATCGGAAATTAGTTTTATTTATTTCTCATCAAATATGGCATTTCAGACAGAAATATTTCTAGGGATGTTTTCTACTATCATCATCATTAGACCGTGTAAGTTTTATGTAAATCTGTGATCTTAAAGAAAATGTTAATTACCAGTTCTGTAACGTTCCTTTAAATCTTCAACTTTACCTTGATACCTTGGTTTATCTTGTCTGTGGGGGAAAACAAACAATAATGATTGACTGAAGTCGACTTGATCGTTCGTTATAAATATTTAATATCCAGTTCTAACGAGGTCGTGATAGGTTTTGTGTTCCTCTTTTGCCGTCCCAACGGGAACAGAGCCTTCGTTCATTGTTAATCTATATTAATGCTAAGTCATGACAATATCACAATGACGCCAATTATCTTATGGTCTATAGTAATTGGGCTTGCGGTCCTCTAATAGTGTCACCCGTGAAAGGCTGTTACCCAGAAAAGCGGATAAATCGAAGTCGGTTTCAGTCTTCTTGGTGCCCTTTAGGAGGGCGGGGGATCCAAGGAGAGAAGGCATGAAAGAGGATTCGAGTGTGTCCTCCACCCCTTTTTTTTTTAGAAACCCAAAAGAGTGAAGTCGTATCAGTATTGGTTGTTTGCGTAGTGAGACATTTTAGGCACATAATGGCGCGAAGATTTGTTTTCGCTACACTGTAAAAACTGGGGTGTTGAAATTGACACCATGGATGTTGTCAAATATAGATACCGAAGAGATAATCAAAATTAACATCACAGCGTGTTAAAATAACACCATTGTAATTGTTTTGGCAGAAATTAGTGTTATTTAACACCCTATTATTATTTTGTTATCTATGACAACACCCATGTTGTCAATTTGTTTTGTTGTTGCAGTCTATTATGAACCGCGTATAACCAAATTGTAGACAATATCACCTTGTCTACAACATAATAATTCAAACCTTTTACATTCCAGGCCCTTTTCTGGTAGGCAATAATTATACTACCCTGGTCGTATGAGAAGTTATCTTACTTTGTATCATCATCACATAGAATTGAGAACTTTTGCAAACAACAGCTGAACGACTTGTGATGTTCCCATCTTGAAATCAAAGTTGATTCAATCGCACGATGCAATTTCCATTGAGCTGTGTAGAAATTATTGTGCATAAAATGAAGTCCATGGCTCTGTAGCTCTTTTGTAAGACATGGGATGTCACAGGTTACCATGGTCTATAATAGAAGCCTTTTGTTTTCCGCATCTGATGGAGAAGTTAACACCTCCCAAGCTGTACTAGGTTGCTTTTCAAGGCATTCCTTCCAGTCTGAAACTTTGGACAACCAAAAGCCAACTCCAGACTCCCTCCATGAACCCAGTACCAAACTTGACTAGAGTAAAACAAATTGTTGGGGGGGGGCACAAGGGGTGCGACATTTTTTGAAAAGTGGGGCACTTCTGACAAATTAGAAGTTTCCGTTTTAATTATTTTTTTAAACAAGCCCCTTTTCGGCGCCCTTGTTGTGCCGTTTACTATTTTTTTAAAGGTAATCTGACGTCAGTGTCAAAAATCAAATACACTGTCTGCGTGACATTGTAAAAGAAAATAGGTTTTTAAAAAACATTGAAATTATCACATTAAAGCTTATAAAATGTTACATTTTACTCTGGAAACTTTTAATTCTCAAAAGTCCAGATTTCAAAACGGGGGGTTGGCACGGGACACGTGCCACGTAACCCCCCCCCCCCTTAGTTACGCCACTGCATGAATCACATGACTTTATACTTTTGCCCCAATGACAGGTTTAACCTACCATCGTTAAGGGGTTTTTTTCAAATTGTGGGAATTATTAACAACAATATTTTGTCATTACCTTACTGACATTTAAAAAAAAGAATTAATTACCGAGTTTGGCTCTAAAAGAGAGCATCGCCATAGGCCTATATAAATAATGCACTTCAAAATGTACAGCCCTTTATTTCAAAATAGTTTGACATTTTTGTAAACTTGAAATTCTATGGTGTCCAGTAGGCCTAAATACCATCCATATAGTGCTGGTCAACTCCCCTCATTACAAGGCCTTTAAGTTCATAATGATTGCTCAAAATCTTAGGTCTAACTTCAAGTGTTGACGAAACCATCTCCCCCAAAATGAAGCCACAATGGATTACACATTCTATGAATGCTCCTCTCCCTCCACAAGGACTAACCCAATCTCCACCCGCCACTTAAACGGGGATTAAGGAAGAGGAGACCAGAGAGAGTCCGTGGTGGAACCGAACGGACTCGAAGGATGGCGTGTTGTCCCCAGACGCCGACGGGCAAAACCCGCTTGTTGTCTCCCCTGCCCCAAAACGAGAGCCACCATCCAACCCCCTCTTGAAATACCTGCCGCGCTTAGCTTTGATCCGATGGGTACACACTCCAACCACGTTGGGTCCGGCCCCCATCATCACACCATTCACAATGTTTTCGATTTTCTCGCAAGGACTTTCTTCTTTATCAAAATAACTTAAGGGGACAGCGTACCCCTCAAGTTTTCTCTTTATTATTCGCTATTAAATTGTCTCACTTATGGCAAGTGTTAAGTGCGCTAACTTCGCATTTTGTTGTCTGTACTTTTTGGTTTTAAAGGCATCGCACACGTTTGGTAATTGTCAAAGACCAGTATTCTCACTTGGTGTATCCCAACATTTGCATAAAATAACAAGCCTGTGAAAATTTGGGCTCAATTGGTAATCGAAGTTGCAAGAAAATGATGAAAGAAAAAACACCCTTGTTGTACAAATTTGTGTGCTTTCAGATAGGAATAAAAACTTCTTGCAACAAGTTTTTATTATTTTAGTGAGAAATTACCTCTTTCTCAAAAACTACGTTACTTCAGAGGGAGTCGTTTCTCACAATGTTTTATACTATCAACAGCTCTCTGTTGCTCGTTACCAAGTCAGTTTTTATGCTAATATATATTTTGAGTAATTACCAAACGTGTACGATACCTTTAACCACTAGACCTGTGTCCACACACAAACATTTCTAGTCTGTTCTGACTAGCATTCACGGCAGATACAGTTTACCCCCATAAGACCACAGCAGCCGATTTCACGAAACGCTAGGATTAATACTATCTCGAGTTAGGACGAGTAACTCGTCCTAATTAGGATTAATCTTAAGGTTTACATGTTACAGTGCAAGGCTGGGACTCGTCCTAAGTCCTAAGATTAATCCTAAGTTAGGAAGAGTTTGGTGAAATCGACGGCTGGACCCCCCTGATTGTATCTCGTGAACCATAAACTACAGTCCATGGTCCATGTCAAACCAACGGATTTCATACAAAATGAACTATATGAATGATTATGCAACCCAGAATCTAAATTTTAGAACACGACGTCTTTGACGCAACCCGACACCGGTCAGTGTGACACGAACTGTATGACAAATTGACCCGTCATATTGACCCAAAATGAGTCAGGCCAACTGGTAAGTCATCTAGAAGAAAGGGAAGACATCTGGTTCGAATTCTGAGTCAGTGTGACGGGAATTCGTTTAGGTTTTCCTGACCCAATTTGGGCCACATCAACTGGATTTCTGAGTCAGTATGACGATAGTTTTAGGTCTTCCTGACGCAAAATGGGTCACACCAACTGGAGTTTTGAGTCAGTGTGACAAGAGTTTTAGGTCTTCCTGAGCCAATTAGGTCTTCCTGACTCAAAATGGGTCACTTCAACTGGATCTCGAGGTACTATTGTAACACCTAGAATCTGAGTTATGCCATGATTCCCCAACCAGTGGTTATTGTGGTAAGTAGTATGACCCAAACTGGGTCCGACCAACTGGATTTCTAGAAGCATCATTATTAATATGTCAGTCTGAATCCAAGTTCATCAAATGTTTATATCCAACCCAAGTGTCACGTGAGACACAGGCTGGTCACATTGATCCAACAATGACCAGTCCAACTGGGTAACGTGATGTCACTGGGGATCTAAGAATATCAAAATATTATACCAGTGGTAAGTATAGGCCTGGGCGACTAGTGTCGAAGTTGCAACTAATTGAAGCGCGACTAGAGTCGGGTAGTGAGTTTCACTAGTCACCCACCACTAGTGTAAGTGTTGGATTCCAACTCATATCATGGCTTAAAATAAACACAGCCAATTTGGGTTTCATGTGTAGGTTCAGCCAGAATCCGAAGTCTTGATCGGTGTGATTCGGGTTCTATAGAAAGCCTAGACCCTTCTCTTGTCAAAAAGACCTGTAGAACTTATTGTCAGACCGACTCAGAATTCGGTGATGTTATAATCACCGGCAATCTCAGTTATTCAAATTCAGTGGTAAGTGTTGGGTCCAACTCATAGCATTACACTCTAAAGACAACCGGTCAGAATTGACCCGGTCGCCCAGGGGCCTAACACATTTCTGGGTCAGTATGACTCTGAATCTGGTCAAACCATGGAGGAAGAAAATCCATGGTCAAACTGACTCAAATTTGTGCCCAACAGACGCTGAAAGTCCGAGTCAAAATCTATTTTTTTTTAACCGGACTCCGCCTAAGAGAGATCCAGAAATGGGTCAGGCTTCTTACTTAGGACCCGGAATCCGGGTCAATTCTGACCAGGGAGTTTTTAGAGTGCGTCAAACTGAATCTTGCCAAACTGAGTTGTAGGTGTAGGTTCACATAAAATCAGAAGTCTTGATCGGTTCTAGGTCATGCTGACCGAACATGGGTCTAGCTAAATAGATTGAAAGAAAACAAGATGAGTTTTGGACGAGCATTCAAACCGAAATACTTCCCAGGATTGTTAACAACAGTGAATCAAACATAGCTCCCCTTAGAATTAAATAGGTCGTGGGTTCGAATCCCATCCGAGTAGCATATGGATGGCCCCCACCCCAACAGGACACAGAAACCGGAAAGTATGCAGTGCTTGTTAAACATTTTGTGTATATATTAATTTCAAAACTTAATAACAAAACTTTCAAAAACTTTCAAAACTTAATGCAGTCATCAACAAATCCCCAACAAAAATCGTTAGCAAGAAGTTTTGGTTACGTATACCATTCACGTATTGCACCTATTTTCAAAACTGAACAGCCCTCGAAGTGAATTTAATTAGCTTAACACAGGAATGTTTAGATACAGCCGAAAGATCACTTGTTTTCTCTTTGCCCTGACACGTATGACTTACTAGACAGAAATCGCTTCCGGGTACTAATTAATACAGGTGATCATGTCGTCAATCTCTTCATTTCACACTCAAACAGTACCCAGTAATGCCCACAGTTCCTCCACATCGGAACATACGGCTCCATGTTGGAATGTCCCCCTAATAGGTTCAGTACACAGTCGGTCCATGACTATCAAACGAACCGACTGTAACACTTCTCGACCGTTTGAGAATTTAGGAGCAAGGTGACGGACAAAGTCGGTCAATCTGACAACTCGTCGTGGACCCCGGCGTGCACCTGTGTCAGTATTTGGTCGCGGGGATTATACCTTGCATTCCATACGCAAGAATCGGTCGGTGAGCGAGTTTGGGGGGGAAAAAAACGAAGACGAAAAAATACCCGGCAATCAAATTAGTTCATGAACCTGATTATGTAAGAGATATGGGGTATAGATTGTGGCAAACCTCGACCAACAGCATCAGCCTGTCACTATTTCTGTGAGGATGTTACCGGTAAGCAATTATTAGAAACATTTTCGAATTACATTCCCCCTTCATTATAGGGCAGAAGACAATTCAAACCGACGTCAACCTTTACCCTTCCCATACTACCCCCCGCCCCCCCCCCCCATCCTGCCACAACCTCTTCCACCCACCCACCCCCACCCCCATCCATTCCCAGCCAGTCATGGTCGATCAAACCAAACCATGATCCCAAACCATGGAGGAAGGAAAAGATCGAACTCCTCAGAGCGAGTAACAGATGAAACGGTCGTGTACCCGAGTTCAAACGTCACTAACCCTAGCAGTGAATAAAAACATACAGTGGTTTTCGATGAATAGAAAATCCATTGTAAAAAGTGTCAGAGGGGTTCAATGTCCCTTTTGTCTTCCCCCCATGGTCCCCTTCAGGGTCGTTTTGTAATTCTCTTCCCCGTTGAGGTACTGTATCTCTCAGAATACCTTACGAGATTTGAAGGATTTTCTTTGGCAAATCGGGGTCGATATTTGATAGGAATTACACTTCGTTATTTCCAGGGGATCTCACGGTCAACGGCCCGGGGTCTTTTGTTGGTCCCGTGGGTGCATGATCATTTTACTGTTCGTTTTTATTACGAGCTCAATGTGAGTGACGTTCACTAAGACGTTTGACGAACAATGCGGAGGGTTGGAGGTGGGTATTGTTTCGTGCGTTCACATCCATCAAGCCTGCTTCAATCCCAGCTCATCTGAGCGTAAAATCCAGCCTTTGAAGAGGCTGGGCAAGGCAACAAGTCAATCGGCGCCCGTTCCCTGGCTCATTGTTCCCCACTACGGATGACTGACAGCCATCACGCTGGAGGTTCGCTTTCTTTACTGCCCTGCTGGACACCCACAGTATTCTTGGCGCAAGAAAGGATTTCGACAACTGTCACACGCTCCAGACAAAAACAAAGCAAACACTGGCCATTCAATAAGTCTCTTTTTCCCTAACAGTTGTTGAATTGCTGAGAGAGGGTGATCGAAGACACGGTTTCGAGAATGGTTAGGGAGCCTTCATTTTACCCATGCCTCTTGCTGTGATGGACAAGTGGGACAAGAATAGCGGCATACCGACCGGTAACTAGTCATTGAAATCTTCACATCCGCAGGTGCGATTTGACCACTTAACACGTGTTAAAATCCCCCTCATGCCTTGCAGGGAACTGCATTCCTGTGCGTTGTTACACTCATCAATACGCCCAACACCTTTGTGTTGTTTTTCTGCCCCCTCTTCATTCTTTGTCCATCACATAAACATGGAAATCATAACCGCTTGGCGGGTCCGTTCTTGAAATTACAGGCAACCGGTGTCCGTCAAAACAAAATAAGCTAGCTCGACTGACTTTTACATTGGCAATCTGGTAGGCAAACTGTTAAATCTGGTAGGAAACTCCTGTACAATATTGGCTTGCGATAGATGTATGTATTGCGTGGGTAAATCAAACAGCACACCAGGGGTAAGTTTGAATAATATCGACAAGTTAGACATACACGATTTCATAAACCGTTTTAAAAGTCAATAAAAAAAATTATACACCTGTCAAAATAAATTAGTCGATCTTTGATTGAATAAGTGTGGTTTCTCTTCGAAATTGGAGGTGGGGCTTGGCAGAAAATAAGGCAAATATCTACCTGTTATTTACACAAGTAATTTTATAAGTCAATAAAGCATAATACTACTTAATATTTCATTTGAGGATTTCGGGGGTTGTGTTTTGTTTGTTACTTTTATTATTATTTTAATTTTATTTATTTACAGACAGATCACGCTAGCAACTTCCACAAACTGGGAGTTGTTTTTTTGATGTCTTTATAATAAAGAGATTGATTGTTTTTTTGTTAGAGTGCATCTGGTCAAATTGTATAAATAATTCTAGGTTCCAGAAACTTTGTAGACTCAGTGGGTATTTTATTTCCATTATGCTTTCTGCCTCCATGTGCAGTTTTATGCAATATTCATAATTTCATAATAATAATATGCCCTTAATCGAAATAAGGACTATGTTTTGAGGATTTTTTTCTTCTTTTTTCAAATTGTCCTTTGAAAACTCATTGCGTTCATTGCGTCTCTAGGTGAACACTGTGCCACAATGACGAAGTTATTCGAGTTTTAAACTGAGTGGAGAGAGCGAATATTATGATAGAGAAATTGCATTTCCCTTTTTGTATAACATCAGTAAAAAAAACTTGAACTCGTTACTCTGTCATCTATACCATTAATCAATGAGAGAAATTGTACCTTCGTAAAAATAGCCCAAGAAGTTTTTGAACAATCGCCCTCACCTCCCTTTTAACGACTACTTAAACGTGTCTAGTTCACTACGCACACTGTTATGCCCGCTGTAGTATAAGCCACACCCACTTCGTCGAAAAGCTCCGCCCATATCCAAATTGATCCAACCTCCTAATGAATAATACATGAATAACTCTGTTATGCACAAGTTAGTACGCAGACTTGAAAAGGCTCTGGTCTGAATCTATTATGTAGCAGATCAGTAATACCATTTACCAAGTCGAATAAATCGTACGACTCAACCACACGTTACTCTCCTCCGTAATCAAATAAGCCTGCCAATGAAAATGAGGATTTTACAAGTCAAAAAAGTTGCATAATTACGAACCAGTAATTCTCACTAACGCTCTTTTTGTGTCAGTCAGAAGAAAATTCCGGTACAATATTGAAGTATGTAAAGCCACCCTTTGCAACAGCAACAACAACAGAGAGCTGGTATTTCGTCACACAGAGCGTGAAAGGGAATTAGACTTAAATCTTCAACATGGTCTCAAGTCCTTTTTTTTTTCTTGATTTAATCCCATTTTAGATTTGAGGCACTGGTTTTAGCGGGACGTTCGGCTTATCCACCGGCCCAGGTGTAACGGGCGAATTCCAGAGAACACTCCCATGTTTCGTTATTTCTTTTCAGACGAGGGTGTCCGATGGTATTTGCGGTTTGATTGCATGATGTAAAAGTGGCAGGTCTTTGTAAAATGTTTCTTCACAATGAAAAAATAAATAAGTACATAGAAAATATGAATAATAATAAAGACACAAGTAAATACATCAAAATGACAAAAAATAATGACCGCCCATCTGACGACATGCAAATACGATGTTAGGAGTAAAACAAATTAGAATAAACTTACTTTATCGTTAAAATTTTTTAATGAATTCGATTGCACTCTACAAGTTTTTTCTGAACTGCTCTTGGACTAAGATTGTTTGAACTTGAACAAATGATGACGTCCATTTTTTTGTTTGTTTGTTTTTTGTTTGTTTGGGTGTTGGGGTGGGGTTTTTTTTGCGTATTTTATTTTGTTGGGTTTTTTTCTTTCTTGTTTTCTTGTCTTCTTCTTTTATTATTTATTAAAGTGCACTGTTCCATTCACATGTTCTTGGATTAACTCGGGAGGGGGTTGTGATTGCACTTCATTTTAAAATGTTAGAATTTTTACTGGAAAGAAAAGAAAAAAACATTGGCGATATAAAGTTTGTGATCAGTCACTCTTAACAAATACCAACACTAATTGTAAAACTATTGCATTCTGTAAAATACAACTCGAATGGTACATGACTATCGCGTGTCTCGTAAGAATAGGCGATTGGACTGAATAATGTACTTATTTTCCAAAAGGCAAAATATAAGCGTCAACCGTTTTTATATAAATTCAACTTTTTTTTGGCTATTCTGAAATTTGTTTGATCCTTTCTGATTTAGGTGGGCATTATCCCATTGGTGTTACTCAATTTCTCATTGCTTAAAGTCACAAAATAGTTACTCCGTCGGTTTCACATTATTGAGCAGTCAGCAGGGTTCGTTCAACGCGTCTCTTCTTCAACCTGATTAAAATATCTGAATGCAAACGCCAGGTCCTATTTAACTCTCCAAAGGAGACACACAACAAATAAACAACGAAAACTTTAAAGGGATTTTAAAGGTAAATCGGGAGCCGTGGAAAGGGTATTAGCGAGAAAAAGGTGGGGGTGGAAGGAGACAAGAGTTTCGACTGACTGGCCGAAGCTCGTGCCGAATTAATAGAAGGTATTAAAGACGGTCCAATGGATGACACTCTTTGCACAAATTTGACTTTAAAAAGTGAATCCTTTGGGTGTCTGCCATCATCATTCTTCCGTGGTTGACTCTCTGAAAGGAGAGGGGTTTAGGGAGGATTGGTTCTAACGAGATTCCACTGAAATAAGGGAAGCTATATATGGAGGGGACGGTAAACCGCAGAAGCCCCACATCGGCTCTGCTATGGCAACCCACTGGGGGTAAACTTAAAGTTTGCTGAAATACAACAATGGCTACGGAATTCCTCATTATGCGGGGCTGGATTGTTTGGTGGAAAATTAATTCGACGGGAGGGTTTGAACAATGAGGCGTTGTCATACTAAGTTAGTGAGTGATTTCTTTATGTTATGACGGGTGACTGTATATGAGTTGTCCATGTATGGTTCCATGGATGGAAGATACTGGTAATCTCAGAGGAGATTGACTGACAGTGGGAAAGAAAAGGCTCTTAGTGGAAGATATTGAAGAGTACTTTTTTGTTAATTCATGGCTACGCCCATTGTTGATGTAGGGTTTTGTCCTGAAGACAATCAGAGCATCTTATCGAAACAGTCTGTACCACTTCAACTCATTATAATTGCTTAACAATTTTCTGCTTAGCAGATATGAGCAGGATACCAGTCACAAATTGTACATGTGACATGGTATCCTTGGCTGGTAACCCTGTTCTGGTAAGCATAATTTTGTTGTTCTTAGCTACTTTTTGTGCACAAGCAGCTCTATGAAATTGGGCCCAGATAACATACATGGTGCTACCTCAAATTTTAATTTCTAGATCGTTTCTCACCATGCAAACGTTCAAATCATCAAAAGGAATTTTTTTTAAAGAAACAAAACAAAGCTATTTACGTGTTCAAGGTTCAAGGTTCATTTTATTTTCTTAAGTATCAAAATAAAAAAGTGACAATATCAATCAAAAGAGATCATCAAAAAAATACATCTTTACAGTGTAGATTTCAAGAACTAGATGCAAACAAATATGACACTGCAGAGGGATCCAGTGGTTGATATTGCAGTTTGGTACTGTGGTGTGTTTCATGGACGAGCGGTCAAGCACACTGGTGTTTCTGATCAGCAGAGTGTAGGTCCGAGTCCCGGTCTTGACTCTTGTGTCCTTGTGCAAGAGCGCTTAACCAATGTTGCTTCGTCCTTCGGATGGGGCGTAACAAAAAAGCCGTATATAGGTCCCGTGTGCTGTTTTTTGCACAAGGGGCTCGCCCCGGGGTTTCTGGCATGGTTGGCTGCGTTAAGTTTGTTTGCTCTTAAATCAAAATGAGTTATACTCCTCCGAGGAGGAGGTTCTGCACAGTTCAGGAAGATGAGGAGTTATTTTTCAATCAAGATGACAATGTTGTCAAGAACATCCCAGTATGTGCAATTCTTTAAAAAGACGCTCTTCCACTTTGACATGCCGACAACTCCTTCAGAAGTTAAGACGCTTAAAATGCTTGAAGAGCAGCACTACTACGAGTTGGGAAAACCCTCTTCATTTTTATTTGGAACCTTTGTTTAGATATTGGCAAGGAAACTAGACAAGAAGTGTTTTCTAGCCTGTTTTTCAGCGGTACATTTTCAGCTCAAGACACCGGGATTACGGCACTTGATTCTCCGTCGAGTGTGGGTTCGAAGATCGAGGAATTGTTCCCAGTAAGGACACTGTGTGAATAGGTAAGTAGGTATTTTGACAATAAAGTTAATATTTTTGATTTAATGGTGGAGTTCTGAGAGTTGTTTGTAAGATTTTGGTGCTTGAAACTAAAGGTCTTCCTTGCAGATTAACTCGTCCGGTGAAGGTACAATTCAATCACTTGTAAGATTAAAAGATTAACACTGTCTGGAAATTCTGATTCCGGAAGCAGTGTACCCCCTTTTCACAATCATGGCAGCCATTTTTGCAGCTCTTTTCAATTGAAATGAACGTACTAATATACCAACCGAAGGCTGGGTAGGACTCATACCCCTTCTGAGCCAGCTGGCCTGGTTTCCTTCATAGGAAAAAAGTTTGGATAGATTTTTTTTTTTTTTTTATCGGTTCAGTTTGAAATGTATCTCTTTTTTTAAGCAAATGAACGTAACAATAGCCATGCGAATGGGGGAAACAATAGAAATTGCCATAAGTTGGTTTGGAATCTGTATTCGTAGCCACAGCCGTACCCGCCAATTCGGATACGGCATTATCTATGAACCAATATAGAGTATCCTTACACAAGCAACGATTTGTAAAGCACTTCAAAATGCTGTACGGTGCATTACCATGATTGAAAGCCACGAGCTCAATAGCCCGACAGCTGTATTGGTGGTATTGTTGTGCACAAATTACTTGTACCAAACTGCGCATTATTTTAAAGGGTCTGAATCTGAGAAGCTTTACTGACAGTAACGTTTCTCAGCAATTATCTAAACGAGACACAAAAACAAAATCACAGGGTAGACTGCAAAAACTTTGGTATTAAAATTGACACCATTGGTGTTGTCACATATAGATACCGAAGAGAGAATCAAAATTAACAGCATATGGTGTTAAAATAACACCGATGTAATCGTTTTGGCAAAAAATAAGTGTTATTTTAACACCCTATATGGTGTAAATTTTGATTTTTGTTTTGGTATCTATATTTGACAACACCAACGGTGTCAATTGTAACACGTAAGTTTTTGCAGTGCGTTTATCTTGACTCTTAGAGGCACTGAACACGTTTGGTAATTGTCAAAGACCAGTGTTCTCACTTGGTGTATCCCAACATATGCATAAAATAACAAGCCTGTTAAAATTTGGGCTCAATTGGTCATCGAAGTTGCAAGAAAATGATGAAAGAAAAATACCCTTGTTGTACAAATTTGTGTGCTTTCAGATAGGAATAAAAACTTCTTGCAAGAAGTTTTTATTATTTTAGTGAGAAATTACCTCTTTCTCAAAAACTACGTTACTTCAGAGGGAGTCATTTCCTACAATGTTTTATACTATGAACAGCTCTCCGTTGCTTGTTACCAAGTAAGTTTTTATGCTAATATTTGTTTTGAGTCATTACCAAACGTGTACCTTTAAATTGTGGTGGGTCATCCCTAGTCCAACGGTCCAAGATGATTC
The DNA here is from genome assembly GCA_021014325.1 of Plazaster borealis. NCBI lineage: Eukaryota > Metazoa > Echinodermata > Asteroidea > Forcipulatida > Labidiasteridae > Plazaster > Plazaster borealis. Next base: position 20,167,247 of record CM037463.1, read on the forward strand.
ATAGCCAATTCTTGAATTAAAATTATGTTCTGATAACTTTAACAAATAACAACCTTTTGTACAAAATCGAAAAAAAAGCAGAGGGTTCCCTTCATACGAGAAGACGCTTTGTAGAGGAATGCTGTGGTTTTTCTCTTTAATTTATTGTATTTTTTGTCTTGGTTTACCGTAAACAATTAAATCAGTACCACATTGTATAACAATGTCTATAGATGGGTATTAAACACATTTTTGTGCATTGTTTTGTTGATGACCATTTGGAAAATTCCGTCTTCTTCTACAATTCCTGTCTATCGATTAAACGCGTTTTTTGTGCATTGTTTTGTCACACTGAACAATGGAACATTTCCACGTTCCCAAAATTCCCGTTAAAAGCATAGCATGACAAAAAGAAAAAAACCACAGTCGACTTGTTTAATAATGGAAAAAATTCCATTTATTTTTTTTTCTCTCGCCAAAACAGCTGACGATAACGTCTCGTTTATTGAAATCGGGATTAAGTTCCTAATCCTATGATAGCTACTAAATGTCCGTCCAAAAAAAAACATGGCAAGGGTACATGGGTGGAACTAAGCTAGGATTAACGAATTCCTGAAGAGACAATGCGTGTAACAGTCCGCTTAACTAACGAACAATAGCCGATTGTTGTCTGATCTTTTGCAGGGGGGGAAAACAAGATCCAGATTTGACATTCCAGTCCATACAACTTGCATATCACTTTGATGGATGTGTTCAAAATGGGGATTTTTTTTAATGGGAGAAGATTTGGGAAAGGGTCAGAGGTATGAAAAGGTATTTTTTAGTACAAGGAGAAGGTTGTGATAATCGGTTGGCAGAATAGGAATTAGTGTGAAGAATTCGCACTAATAAAACAAAAATTAAATTGTGTGTGCTCGTGATATTTGTTGGAATGCTTGTTTGTTTGTTTTTTGCTTTTCTTTTAAAGGGGGGCTCCGAAATCGAATTCAGTTTTACGGTGCACTCATTTCCAGGTGGGATTGGAACCCAAGACCCATGTATTCTAGGGCCTCCGAGAGCTACCGCACAATGTTTGATGAGTTTTAGCTCAAATACGGTCATTGTGGGGTTTTCTACATTGTGGGGGGAACCCAAGTGTTTCAACAGAAAATATTGAAAAAAATGGACGTGGAAAACGGATAGCCTGCCCACAATATAGCGCGGGTAAGTTTATCTGATGAGCAGATATCTTAACCACTACCCCACCACTGAGCGTGCTCTCCATCGGTGCAGGGGTTAACCACAAATTCCGTTATAAATAATATTTAATGAGCAAAATCATTTCTTTGTGGAACTTTTACAATGGACACTGAGATCGGAGAGAATCGCCCCGTCCCTCAGAGGGCCGGGTCCATATGTGTAGTTTGATCAGAGTGATTTTTTTCTCTCTGAAAAAGATGGGTAGGCCGATGGGTTGCCAGCAATCATAATGATATTCGTGTGCAGCCTCGCTACCATGGATAGCGTGTCGTATCGATACCTCTCGTCACTAACCCCTGGTAGGGAAGCACTGAAAAACAACGCTGATTGGCTCATCAAAAGTTCCTGCTTTGCGCACACGCTTGTTAAAAAGGCACTGAACACGTTTGGAAATTATCAAAGACCAGTGTTCTCACTTGGTGTATCCCAACATATGCATAAAATAACAAGCCTGTGAAAATTTGGGCTCAATTGATCATCGAAGTTGCAAGAAAATTATGAAAGAAAAAACACCCTTGTTGTACAAATTTGTGTGCTTTCAGATAGGAATAAAAACTTCTTGCAAGAAGTTTTTATTATTTTAGTGAGAAATTACCTCTTTCTCAAAAACTACGTTACTTCAGAGGGAGTCGTTTCCTACAATGTTTTATACTATCAACAGCTCTCCGTTGCTTGTTACCAAGTAAGTTGTTATGCTAATATTTGTATTGGGTCATTACCAAACGTGTACGATACCTTTAAAACAAGGCATTCTGTGAAAGAAAGAAATGGCGAGGCGAGATCGTACACCACTGGGAGCGAGGTTGATTCTTGTGTGCAGTGCGAAGTCAACGACCGACGCGTAAAAACTGCATGTTTCCCACGATGGCTTAAAAACAATGATTGCACTTTTGATGTGTATTTATTGTCGACACAAAGTGTTTTAGAATTTTGCGGTTTTGTTATCCTCACTTTCGATTGAACTAAAAACAAAAAAGGCACAGCAGTTCACAACAACAAAATATTCGTGACAAATATTGAATTGGTCGTGTGCCAAGTGGAGGTGTCATGATGCCTTTCCCACCCATGAGCTACCCGTCATCCATGGGTCAGTAAGAATTATTTCAGATTTTCATTTTAACAAAGATTATGTTCTCAACATTCCATAGTTTATCGTGTGTCAATAAGGCCTTGACGACAGAATGATTTATTGATCATTCGAAGAAATGTTTCCTCTTGAAATGCTGAAAGTAAAGCCAAATAAAAACTCACCTTGGCATAAAAAACAACAAACATACGCAGGTTTCTTTTGTTTTGTTTTTTGGTTTGTTTGTTTGTTTGTTTTTTGTTTTTTTGTGTGGGTTGGGTTTTTTGGGGGATTTTGTTTTTTGTTTTGGGGTTTTTTTTGTGGGTTTTTTTTTGTGTGGTTTTTTTTGGGGGGGGGTTGTAAGGGTTTTGTGGGGGGTTCTTTGTGTTTTTGTGTGTGTGTTTGGTTTTTGGGGGGGGTTTTGGGGGGGGGATGAGAGATCGCCTAACGGCCGGACGGACGGCCACTTCAGATGAGGGCTACACTGATTTGGGCTATTGACCCAAATCAAGTGCCACCAGGGGCACGTTGCCGTGCACCTACTCCTGGGGCTAAAACAGGGTTCCCCCCTTCACAGTCCGTAAGGATGTAGGCATGGATATCATCCACTAGGAACCTGGCTGGTGGTAGAGCAGAATGCAATACCTTCCCAACTTTTTACGAAGGAGTTATGGTTAATTGCCTTGCTCAAGGGCACAAGAGTGTCATGACCGGGATTCGAACCCACACTCTGCTGCTGACAACACCAGAGCTTGCTTGGGTGTGGTGAACTAGACTGCAACGAAATAGTAATATTCTAATGCAAGTAGGCCTACTGTGTCAGTTTTATGGCATGTTTCTTGAAAAACTTGCGATGGATTTACCTTCCAAAATCACTGACGTACCAGGCCAGAGTAGTATTAACATTTACGACATCATACGTAAAAGAATCATACTTTAAAATGAAAGATTCGGTAACAGTGTGTAAATAGTTTGAGCATGTTTACCTTTTATCCACTTTGATTATTGTACAGAGCAGTGCCCTGGGACACAAAAGGGTCGAAACGCCCCCGGCCACGCCCACCTCAAACAAACTAACAAAACACGAACTGGCATCGAAAACTTTGCCTTTTTAACAAACCTCTCGTGTAATTTATATCCCCTGCAAAATCTGACATTGACGTCAACAATAGAAACAAAAATAAGAGTTCTTTTATAACTAGTGTGTGGAGATATGCACAATGTCGTCCGTTGACCCCCATATGACTGTTATTGACTGGTAGGCACTTCAGTTTGACGTCTCGGTTGTTTTTATGATTTATGGTGTTTTTTAGCAGGAAAACCAAACTTGTTAACGTCTTTGTTTGCAGGCATCCCTCTGGCGTGTACAGAAACACCTATTAATGACAAATCATAGTTGGTGCGGGAAAATGCAAGAGGGAAACCTGGGCCTATATAGGTGAATGATGGTGGGCGACTTTTGATTAGAACTGTACCGAATTTAAAGTCAATTTTGTACACCGTTCATTACATCAATTAATGGGTAGGTATTCACGTAAGGAAAGGTTCCATTCCGATCTGCCGAAATCAAACATAGCTGCAATACGTCTGACTCAATGGGGGTTCATCAACACGCCAATGACAAGTCAGCGGCGCGCACAATGCGCGGGGGAGTGTAAGTTTATTTTTAATAGAATACTATAAATAAATAAAAAGGTTAGATATTGACTTTTATATCTCAACCGAAACCAAAAGCGATTGGTTTACCTTCAAAAATGCGGCAATGTTGCATCTCATTTCTCCTGTGCAACAAATTGGGGGTGACACACACTGCACTGCAAAGACTGGGGTGTTAAAAATTAACACCATGGGTGTTGTCAGATATAGATACCCAAGAGAGAATTAAATGTTAAAATAACACCAAAGTAATTGTGTTGGCAGAAAATATTGTTACAGTACCGTAATGGTGTAAATTTTGATTCTTTTGGGCATCCATATGCGATGACACCCATGGTGTAAATTTTAACACCTCGGTTTTTTGCAGTGTGGGTAACACACCTCCTTTGGTCCAAGCTTACACTAACACTGATTTACACTTACAATTTAATTTGAAGTGATAGGATATGCCTTTAATTGTACCCCATCTCTCTCCAATATTTATTTAGTTCATTTTTGAAGGAGTTTGTACACTGCAAAAACTGGGGGTGTTCAAATTGACACAATGGGAGTTGTCATAATAGCTACCAAAAAAAGAATCAAAGTTTACACCATAGGATGTTAAAATAATACTGATTTCTGCCGAAACGATTACATTGGTGTTACTTTAACACCCTATGATGTTACTTTTAATTCTCTCTTCGGTGTCTATATGTGACAACACCCATGGTGTCAATGCGTTTTTGCAGTGTACTTTTGACTCCAACAATAAATACTTTGGAGGGTCATTCCGAACGTTGATAACTCACTGTGCGTAAACGTTCATTCGGCATTTTAAGTGATTTATCAAGTCTTGGTTTGAACAGTTTTAAAGGTATCGTACACGTTTGGTAATGACTCAAAACAAATATTAGCATAACAACTTACTTGGTAACAAGCAACGGAGAGCTGTTGATAGTATAAAACATTGTAGGAAACGACTCCTCTGAAGTAACGTAGTTTTTGAGAAAGAGGTAATTTCTCACTAAAATAATAAAAACTTCTTGCAAGAAGTTTTATTCCTATCTGAAAGCACACATTTTGTACAACAAGGGTGTTTTTTCTTTCATCATTTTCTTGCAACTTCGACGACCAATTGAGCCCAAATTTTCACAGGCTTGTTATTTTATGCATATGTTGGGATACACCAAGTGAGAACACTGGTCTTTGACAATTACCAAACGTGTTCAGTGCCTTTAATCTGTGTCCTCTTGTGACTGACTTGGTTCTTGGGAAGATGACGTGTCTGGCTTCTATTCTTTCAAATCCTTTCAGGATTTTAAATGCTCTGAAAGTTAAATAAAAAGTTTTGTGTGACTAAAATATTTATTCGAGGGAGACTTTGAGCTTTCAAGGTTGAATATTACGTTGTTGTTTTTAATATCACTAGTAGTAGTAGTATTTATTTATTTATTTATTTTATTTATTTATTTATTTAATTTATTTGTAATTGCGGACAAATAAAGTTTCCAATATTGAAGCTGTTGAATGTCAACCCCCCCCCCCTCAAAAAAAAAACCTGTCTGAACAATGTTCTCCTCAAACACAACCTTCTAAGAAATTGTAAGCTTGTTCGTGTTTGAGATTTGTTTAAAGAGTTACTAGGTCATTTCTCTGGATATGTTCCTAAGCCGAGACCCTTCCGGTATTGTTGTATTTCCCCAGTGAGTGCGGTCTGGTGGACCGGCCTGGTAGCGAGGAGAGGGTGAAAAAATAGAGTTTTCTCCATGGTTTGGGTTCATGGCAGTCTGCGGTTTAAAGGAGCAAAGATACTTCGACTGTGAGATAACCTTTTTTATTAAAAGCCCCACCATCAACATGAGGTTCCCATTCATGTACAGGATATCAAGTTGACATTATATAAAATTTATTAAGTGTGGGTGGTCATGGTCGGTTACCGCGTTGAGTGAACACTTAAGTTTGCACAATGTCTCAGTTGTATGGTGTGGGTATTGTCGAAAGGGTAAAACAAAACCAAAACTGTGATGGAGGATTCATTTTGCCGTCAAAGCGTTCCGGTCGCTGCGGTTTAGAGAGTCATTTTGTTTCTAATCGGAAGTTTCCGTCCACGAGAAGAAAGATGAGCTAATGTGCTTCCTCTGGGGTTTATAAGTGGTTGGTGCAAGGTTTGTTTTTCTTCAAGGTTGTGTTCCTTGTCGATTGATTAGTGTAATCAAAACAGACAAGTGAAAGTTTAGATTCTCTCATTAGCCTTTACGCTATCTCTCGTGTGATGTTTCTGATCAGCAGAGTGTGGGTTCGAGTCCCAGTCGTGGCACTTGTGTCCAGTGAGCAAGATACTTAAAATACCATAAATTTGTTGTCCTTTAGATGGGACAAAAACTGTAGGTCCTGTGTAATAGGATTGGTAGTGCGCGTAAAAAGAACCCAGAACACTTATCGTGGAAGAGTAGGGGTTAACCCCGTTGCTTCTGGTTCACATAGCAAGCACCCTTGTTTATAGGTTTCCTCATGCTTGCGAGCTACAGTGATTAAGTTCGCTTATTATGCATCCTTGGTTTCCTTACAAGAAATATAATAATATTAGTAATGCCTTTATTGTTTCAGTTGAACTATGTGTTTTTCTGGATAAATCTCCGTTTTACATTATGAGCTGTCAACATTACATGTGTTCTCCTCTGTTCGTTAAAATCACTGCAAACCTTAAAAGTTTTAAAATTCTCCCCTTCCCTCAACGCACTGAAAAATAAAATAACAAACTGCGGAAGTTATCTTCTTCAATTCCAAAATCCGAACAACAAAACTCCGGTCCACGGAAGCGAGTTGATAGACACACCTCACCGAGTGACGTCACCAAGCAATCTTTGCTCAATGTTGTTTCCCCCCTGCAGATAGACAAACAATTTGTAGCCGTAAACAAACAATTACTAAGGCTGTGTTTGATCTGACCGCAGACTTGTATGTTTCATTCTCAGTGTGACTCTTGTATGTTTTTTTTAATTTGATGCATCCCGTATCGGTTTCAAAAACCGTTTCTCGTGTCAAAATGTTTCCTGATGGCTTGGATCATGGGCGCTCCATGAGCTGTGTATTTATTCGCCTTATTCACAGGCCAGCCATCTCACGTTTTACTCCCCTGTGCTAAGATGGAGAGGCGGGACGCCCCCCCCCCCCCTCCGCCTCGTCGGAACTCTTGTCTCCCCTCCCATAGCTCATGAACAGTTCGATCCATCAGCACCTCCTCTCTCTTACAAAACATACATATTTGTTAATACCGTATTTGCTCCCACTCGCCCTCCTCCACCGTCAATGAAAATGTCTACGCCATTGACAAAAGTCTTTGTTAAAGGCATCGTACACGTTTGATAATTGGAGGTTTTTGTTTGTTTCAATCCTATATAGTTGTAGATATATACCAAAAAACTAACCTGTGGAAATTTTATTTCAAAAGGTGGTAGCGTTTTTGAGATAATTGCCGAAAATCTGGAACGGTTATGTCCAAGCAGGAAGAATAATCTGCATTGGAATACACACTCTGAGAAGCGTTACCGTAACGCTTCTCAATAAGATTCAAAATATTTTGGGGATAAAAAGTGATACATTTTTCCATAACCGCAGTCCTTTGAAGTAAAAATAATAATCTGCAATTGGAATACACAATCTGATAAGCTTCTCAGTCAAATTTTGGGGGATAAAAAGTGATATATTTTTCAATAACCGCAGTATACTTCGACGTGAAAAGTTTCTCAAAATGCATTATACTATCCAAAGCTGCTGTACTTCTTACCAAGTAAGTTTTTATTGCCATAAATTTTCAGAGTCATAATACCAAACGTGCACGATGCCTTTAAGATGCAATGCTATCAAATGGTAACCAGACCATATTTGCAGGGCAACCTCACTTTCAAATACGCATGTTTCTGGTGAATGAAAAACGCTGCATTCAATTCGTTGTTCTTTATGTTCCACCATATTATTGTAGACTATTTTGGTAATAATTTGTACTTTTATTTTATTACACATCCAACAGCACTATAGCGCCAATATAACAGGATGAATAGGAAACTAGAAGTTAATGTTCAGTTTTGGATGTGGGAGGAAAACCCCACTGGGAAAACCCATACAAAATGGTAGGGGAACCTTGATACATGTATGTACGCTTCAGAGGTTGGTTGTGCGAATCAAAGCCCCGATTTCACGAGTGAAGCGAACACTGACGCAAATCCCAATCCTCTGGATCTATTCTCAACTTCCAGCTCGTCTACCCAGTTCAACCACACGTTTCTTGCATCCCCAGCCTCCTTGTAAACCTAGTCATCCAGCGGATGATCCTTAATTATCGAAGGTTCATCTTCATTCATCATAAACCGTTACCACACTGGATGAAATGTAATTGATAACTTCTTGTTTTCCCCTCATGGAAGCCGGACGAGGCCGCGCCCATGCAACACCACCTTGTGTCTGGTTCCGGGCGCTGGGCATCGTGTAGATTTCGGTTTAGTTCAGGAAAACAACCCCCGTAGACCAGACCTCAGTTATAGCCTGGATCCGAGACAACTTCTGATCGTTTGGTTTCTCTTAAAAGTGTTCTTCTTCAACACATGTATAACATTTACTTTTCTGAAAAAAGGGGTATTTTCCCATAATAGATCCTTATTTAAAATCACTATACTTCATGGCTCTCTGCTCACGGTTGCCATCTTGGAATTCGCAATACCGAACGACCATTATACCGATCACAATTTATGCATCCCAGGGTTCGTTATAGCGGCGTTCTACTGTCTAGTTCAAAAAACATTCTGCGTACTTTTGAAATGTCGTGAATTTTCAAAGCAGTGTTCTGCAATCACTAATACGATTTAAAATTTAATGGGGGAAAAACAGATAAAGAATTTGTAATGGAGCTTTTAAAAAAAAAAGGGTATAGAAACTGAGTGATACTGCTTATATATGGTTCTTTAAAGGGTCTGTATCGTAAAGACTCTGAAAATTAGTGGCAATAAAAACTTACTTGGTAAGAAGAACAGCAGCTTTGGCTAGTATAATGTATTTTGAGAAACTTTGACTTAGAAGTATACTGCGGTTATGGGAAAATATATCACTTTTTGTCCCACAAAATTTGAATCTGAGAAGCGTTACTGACAGTAACGTTTCTCAGATTATGTATTCCAATTGCAGAGTATTCTTCCTGCGTGGACATAAACCGCTCCATATTTTCGGCAATATCTCAAAAACGCTACCACCTTTTAAATTTAAATTTTCACAGGTTAGTTTTATGGTGTATAGGCTATCTACAACTATATAGGATTGAAACAAACAGTGGGTTCCAATTTCCAAACGTATAAAGTACCTTTAAGGAAACCAAATTAGGGTACGGGCCCTTGAGCATGTATTGTGCATTGAGTCGGGAAGTATTAAAGGCATCGTACACGTTTGGTAATTGTCAAAGACTAGTGTTCTCACTTGGTGTATTATGCATAAAATAACAAGCCTGTGAAAATTTGGGCTCAATTGGTCATCGAAGTTGCAAGAAAATTATAAAAGAAAAAACACCCTTGTTGTACAAGTTGGTGTGCTTTCAGATAGGAATAAAAACTTCTTGCAAGAAGTTTGTACTATTTTAGTGAGAAATTACCTCTTTCTCACAATGTGGATTGGGATTTCAGTCCCTACCTGATTGCGTGGATTTATTTACGGAATACGGGGTTTTCATCCCACATTTCAAACTGAAACTTCCTTCCTTGTCGTCTCTCCATGGGGATACATGGATAGTGATTAAGTTCGCTTTTCTGAGAATCCTATAAGCTTCACAACCAGAATTAATACATCTGAAACGTCCCACGGTAGGTTTAGCTGATTCATAATCTTCAGATGAATGTTTTAGGCTGATGTTTTACGGTGACTGCTCTATATTTCCGACACCCCTATGTCCCGACAACCCTATATTTCGAAAAACCCTCTCGTAATTTACATGCTAGGGTTGGGGTTAGGGTGGGTTACGGTTAGGGTTAGGGTTAGGGTTAGGGTTAGGGTTAGGGTTAGTGTTAGGAATAGGAAAATACACTAGGAGTGTCTGAACATAGGAGTGTCGGAACATAGGTGTGTAACCAGTTTTACATGCCCAATGTTCTCCCATCCCTTTTACGCAATATACGTTTTTATATAATTGCCAGCTCGGCCTATTCTCATTTCGTCCATTTGTTGTTAATGTTAGTACCGTCAGAAAGTGTTGTTCATCGGGTTGGGCTTTCCTTGAAATCTGATCAATTATTCAGGCCATCCTCCGCGCAGCGCAATCTCCAATATTATCGAGTAGTACGATTAGCAAAGCTCCACTCCACCATTACTTAAACTAGCCGAGTATAAACACTTCAAGCACGACGTAACACGCCGTATTAGCACTTTACACCTATTGACGTCGATTAATTATTCATTCTAAGCTCGATCGACTTGTTGCTCGTCTAACTATACATGGTCAATGGTTGACGGTCGTTTGGATCGTTTGAAACATAATAAGGGACCCATTGGTCGAGCGCTGTACACGTGGATCGACGTGTTTACAATCTTTAAAGAGGTGATACCGAAATTATTTGTTATTTATATTAAAGACATGTAGAGTTGGATATAATCTCCATTGTCTGTAAACCCCTTTGTCTTTGTCTTTAATAATTTTCCTAATGTATATTTCTTATTGATATCAATGCTGTTTGGTGAATGACAATAAAGGTATTTCAACATATAAACAAACTTAAAATGGGGTTTGATGTGATGTGCCGGCCTAATTGTTACTTTGATACGTTGAAAGTAACAGGTAGTAATATAGGCATAATGAAGCAAGTATATGCTTTTGTGAAGCTTTTCTAATACATTGGACACATCTTGGAAAGCATCTTTTGAAACCCTCCATATGCTCTTGTACTGCCATTGGTTGAACAACATAGGTTTGGACTAGGTTTGGAAAGTTTATAAAAACCCTTTATTTCACCTAGAAGGTTTGCTATACGCACTGGTGACTGCTCTATATTCCGACACCCCTATATTCCGACAACCCTATGTTCTGAAAACCCCCTCATGATTTACATGTTAGGGTTAGGGTTAGGGTTAGAAATATAAAAATACACCAGGGTGTCGGAACATAGGGGTGTTGGAACATAGGGGTGTCGGAACATAGGTTTGTAACCTACGCAATAATACCACTGCATTCTGAGATACTAGTACCACTGCATGGAGATTGTGCCTGATGTGCTCGGTGTCATGTGTCAAAATGACAACAGTGTGACCACGATCATGAAGGTTCCTCCCGTGGTTTGCTCTGCCATTGGTATCAGAAATGGGGAACGTTATAGGAGCGTAATTGGGGGAGGGGGTAATTACGCTAACTAATGTTTGGAGGACGGTGGCGTAGCCAGATATTTTCATTTTTGGGGGCAAGCGGTGGCAAAGACATAGTTTATTTATTGTTATTTATTTATTTATTGTATTTATTTATTTATTTATTTATTTTATTTCATTTCATATTTTATTTTTTATTTTTTTTACGGGGGGGGCAATTTAATGTAACTAACCATTTTATTCTGAATTCTTCCTATCTCATTTGATGGGCAAGGGTTATGAGCAGGGGGGGGGGGCTTGCATAGGTCGTATCCGATTTGACCTTAACTGTAGCCATCAATTCGGATACGGCCATATCTGAATGGAAGAAAAACAAAATGGCAGCCGTTAATTTAAAAAAATAATTATAATAACTTGTGAGTAATTCTCTGCATAAAATCCATTTATATGAGATGTTGGTATTCTTTTCGACGATAAATCAAACCAGTAATAAGAACAAAGTTGTCCAAATGTCTTTTTATTTTTATTTCTCCCTAAAATTGATACATTTGGGGGGATTTAAAGTGCGCACACAACACACCTTTAAATATCAATAGCTGTAACTAGTCGTGTGATACTCGTTACTCCAAAAGCGTGCGCCACACACCATGTATGGGGACAACATCAGTCTTTACATCTTGAAGAGGAATCAAACATTAATGATGTTTACCTTGAGAGGCCATGTCTTAAAAATTTTGCTAATTCTAATCGATTCGGGGGAGTACAACACATACACCACGATAACACCGAATTCACAGTGAATCCAGTTATATTATCAAACAGTGTGGCTTTGAAAACAAGTTTTCCTGACCATTCTCAACAAAATGTGCGTTTGTATTTTTTCATTATCAAGCTTTCGGATTCACGAAGATTTGTTTGTAAATTCTATCAGATTACTATTGTCAAAGTTTGTTATTTGTTTATCCGGTTTCGTTTTGCTGCACACCTCACAACACAAGTTGCTTTTAAATGTCTATAAATGAAAAGCAAAAGGAACAGAGGCGTGCAGCACGTACAAACAGAAAGCCTGACAAACCTATGTTGAAACCACAATATCTATATTCGTCGTTATTTAACTGTTGCCCACTTGTCATTATTTTGAAAACAAAGATGGTTGGTTTTTGCAATATATTTATGAGGGTTCGATTCTTATAAAACAGACATCCGTTGTTGCTAAGCTTTGCTTTTGAAAGACTCTAAAATGATGAAAGTAAACACAATGCAAACACAAGATTTGTTTTGTTTTGTTGTCGTTGTTGTTCTTGCTGTTGCTGTTGCTCTTGCTCTTGCTCTTGCTCTTGCTCTTGCTGTTGCTCTTGCACTTGCTGTTGTCGTTGTTGTTGTTGTTGTTCTTGCTGTTGCTCTTGCTCTTGCTCTTGCTCTTGCTGTTGATGTTGCTCTTGCTCTTGCTCTTGCTGTTGATGTTGATGTTGCTCTTGCTCTTGCTATTGATGTTGTCGTTGTTGTTGTTCTTGCTGTTGCTTTTGCTGTTGATGTTGCTGTTGCTGTTGATGTTGCTGTTGCTCTTGCTGTTGCTCTTGCTCTTGTTCTTGCTGTTGCTCTTGTCGTTGTCGTTGTTCTTGCTGTTGCTCTTGCTCTTGCTCTTGCTCTTGCTCTTGCTCTTGCTCTTGCTCTTGCTCTTGCTCTTGTCGTTGTCGTTGTTCTTGCTGTTGCTCTTGCTCTTGCTCTTGCTCTTGCTCTTGTCGTTGTCGTTGTTCTTGTTGTTGCTCTTGCTCTTGCTCCTGCTCTTGCTCTTGCTCTTGCTCTTGTCGTTATTGTTGTTCGTGCTGTGGCTCTTGCTCTTGCTCTTGCTCTTGCTCTTGCTGTTGTTCTTGCTCTTGCTCTTGCTCTTGCTCTTGCTCTTGCTCTTGCTCTTGCTCTTGCTCGTGCTCTTGCTCTTGATGTTGCTCTTGCTGTTGCTCTTGCTGTTACTCTTGCTCTTGCTCTTGCTCTTGCTCTTGCTCTTGCTCTTGCTGTTGTCGTTGTCGTTGTCGTTGTTTTTGCTGTAGCTTTTGCTCTTGCTCTTGCTCTTGCTCTTGCTCTTGCTCTTGCTCTTGTTTTATACCACCTTGTAAATTGAAAAAAGTCAATCAGGTCGTTGATGGTGGGGGATCAACTCGGGACTTAAATTTGATGTTCATTTAATTGCTTCTTAAGAACCACTGTTCATATTTGTCCTTAAAGGCCTATAATAATTACAATACTAATAGTGGCGTCTAATATAGAGCTCATGGCGCTCCAACATTATTACCCCTGGTAACTGGGCCATTATTTCATTCATTAAACCAAGCTAAATCAATCACAAAAACCCTCACAGGCATCCATTTACCCCTTAGATGAAGAGAAGCAGTTATAGTTTAGTGTCTTGCTCAAAGGACACACGTGTCATGACCGGGATTTGAACCCACACCCTGATGAATTAACCATCAAACTTGAGTCCGATGCACTGAACCGCTCGGCCACGACAAGACATGGACCAAAAGTTGGCCTAATTTGAGACACAGTTCCCTTGTAAAATTGGGGTCATCCTGAGTGTGGAACGATTTTTGTGTATTCCCATATTGGATGTTTGTGTCAAGAAGCGGGAATGTTTTGTTTTCCAAAACACTCGTCAGATCTGTGGAAATATTTTGGTTTGCTAAAATCTCTTCGGTTTACAAAACACCGAACCCTTTTGACACCGGGTTGGGAGGTTAACCGAAAAAAAAAATTTTTTTTTCTCGAAGCGGCATGTCCGTTTTGCTACGTGAAATATTGCAGTCAATAATAATAATAAATAATTCCGCGATCACGAGTCCTTCATGGGGTTACATTATGCCTTGTTTGTTGTTGTAGTAATAAAGTGCATCCCAGAGGAAAATAAAACACCAGCGTGGGAAGACATGTTTTGCGAGGCTATTTTTGCGCGGGAACGTATAACTGATTGTGACGAAAACGTAAATATTGATGAATGGAAGAAAGTCAGTGATTCATTGCTCACATCCGTAGGTCAATCGTCTTTTCTTGATACTAGTATGTTGATTCCTTTTAGCTATCAAAATATCAATAAGTTCCACCTCAAAATTCTTTGCGACTTTTTTTCTTTTTTACTTTTTTGTCTTCGTTATTTTTTTTTATTTTTTTTTTCTTATTTTCAGACGGGAAGTTGGAGTAAGTTTAACGCATTCAAGATGACACAATTCCGTACATCACATTCGCAGTGTGTATAATTTTACTGTAAAGATTGTGTTCACCAGAAGTTGAATTTGCCAACCGCAGGAGCAAGGCACTGGCAAACATAGCCCTGTAGAAGAATCTTCCTCTGTGATGTGAAGGTTTTTTTATGAAAGTGAAAGTCCGACGGGGGCTACGGCAAATATTCACACGAGACTGGGAAAGCAAGAAAGGGACAACGATCCTTGGCGAAAGATGTCCCCTCCTACCCCCACCACACCCCCACCCCAACCTCTGAACTCCCTAGACTTGTGGACAAGTCGTTAAATGTTTGTAGCGAAGATAGCGTTCCGACTCTCTCCGCGAATCTAACGACACTGGTGATGTTCTCGCGAGACTGCTGGCCCCAGCGAGACTTTATTGCTCACGCGACTACGGGGAGGGGGGGTCGGGATCCAGCAGCCTCGCGCAAGAGTAGTGGTCTCATAAGAGCAGTCTTCGATCGCGGAGGGCTGATTGTTATTACGCTATCACCGCGACAAATATTTAGCGACATCCCCTGTTTCCATCATAGTCACTCCAACCCGCAACACCCCCCCCAACCCCCAACCCCCCCCCCCCAACAAAAAAGGGGGAGTAATAAAAAGAGAGATACTTGTTACCCCAGGGTTACACCCCTATGTTCCGACATCCTATATGTTTCAACACCCCTGTTCCGACACCCCTAGTGCATTTTCCTAATCTTAACCCTAACCCTAACCCTATAAGACTACCCTAACCCTAGCGTGTACATCATCAGTTTTTTCGGAACATAGGGTTTTCGGAACATACTATAGGGTTGTCGGGACATAGGGGTGTCGGATTATAGAGAAGTCACCACCCCCGATGCAGCGTTCAACTTACAAATTAGACCAGAAAGCTGCGATAGTAGGGGGCATGACAATGAAAGCAAAAGCACCAGTACTTGGTCATTTCTTGTTCCTTTTCTTGTTCTGTTTTTCTTTTGCTGGAGGAAATCTTGGTAAATAATCTTATAATGTATAGCATATCGTGCAATTACACTATAATGTCTTATTCCCCGCCTGTTTCCTGTGATGTCATTTCGGCCTGAACTTCTTCTTTTTTTGTTTAGTAATCCTCTAATCAGATTATTATTTCTTTCCTGTTTTGTGTCGTCTACTGTTTCTTTTTACGAACCCTTAATAAAACGTGGAGTGTTATTCTTTAAACCATGCACTGGTCTTAATTCTCTTCGGAGGGAAGCAAGTTTATTTTACTCGCAATTATGAAAAACCTTTTAAACTTTGTATCAAAGCTCATTACAATGTTGCTACTTCGGTACTCATTTGGGCCATGATAGAGCATTCGTTAACCCATCTCGACTCATTTGGAGTATGCAGCACCGGCAACCACTAATACTAATAGGCGCACAAGTTGCTAATCATTCACAACAACAATCTCTGTACCCTCGCAGATTTACTCCTGGTGAAGCAATTGTAGTAAAGTGTCTTGCCAAAGAACACAAGTTTCACGACCGGGATTCGAGCCCACACTTTGATGACGTCATAGCTTGAGTTCGATGCACTAGAGCCGAACGGTTATTGGCAGGTCAACTTTATTTATAGTGTAGCATAAGACGATTTGTGCCACGCCAAGACAACTTACGGGTTATTGTTCACATGGCATCAGATGTGCTCCAGCGATTTCCCTGTAACCCTACATCAAAGATCTCATCACAACCAAACTGCAAACTTCCTCCATATACGTCTCCGCTCATCATCCTCACAAACCTGCAACTAGCTCCTGGTCCCCGTACCCATACTCGCTACGAGCCTTCTCCGTTTGTGCCCCCAAACTTTGAAACAATCTCCCCACCAGCATACGTGATTCCCCGACTCTGAACACTTTCAAGACTAGATTGAAAACTTACCTATTTAATTCAACTTCATAAATGCTCTTTTTTGATGTTTATTGCTATTGTTTATTTTTGTTACTTTTTTGTAAAGCGCTCTGAAACACTTCGTATGTAGCGCTACATAAATGTTGTTTATTATTATTATGTTGTTAAACGGTTTGCAAACGATTCAAGTAACCTTCCAAAAGGGAGTTACTGTTTATACACCCTATAGCAAAACACTTCCGGGTCACAGATTGACCCTGGATCCTGGTCACGTGGGGCCAAAACACCCAGAAATGGGTCGAAATGACTCAGCATCTGGAGTTAAAATCCCATTTTTTGAAAACCATTTTCCTGACCCGGAAATGGGTCAGGCATTGGAGGTTTTGTTTTTACAGTAGATACATTTTTCGTTAAATACATTTTAAAACTAATCCATGGTAAATCAGAGTCCGAAGATATGCATAGAAAACATATCATGTGTAAAATTTTAGCCCATATATTTAACAACAAAACTGTTTTATTCAATGTGGTTGGTACACGCTCCAGTGATTATAAGCCGGTGCTCTTTTGAGTAAAGTTTTTCTCAAAATTAATCAGCACTTAATTTCATGGTAGGTTTTTTTTATGAAAAGAAAAAACTTCATGCAATTTACCGAGTCTATACACTCCCTTAAAAGGTATTCTACGGGATCGGTAAGGATAAAAAATATCATTGTTTAATTTTAATCAGAAAGCTTACTGATTATGGAAGTTCATACTATAATCATTTTTTTCTGTGAAATATTTCCCTCTGAAATGATGTCATATTCTAGAAAGCTGTAACCGAAAACCTGGAGAGAAAAAAAACGCAACAGCTGATTTTGGTTGTTGCAACCAAAATTAAGGAAAATGTGTTTACATGCTGAAAATTGAGCTTTGGTTTTTCACTATTTTCTCCTGACTCACACAACGGATGAAGCCCAAATTTCCACAGGTTTGTTATTTCATGTATAATGGTTGATCACACAAAACATGAACACTGTCTGCGACTATTTTGGTAGCTCCACCAGTCCTGTATAATACCTTTAAAGGTAGGGTGTAGTTTGGTGACCATAAAAACTTACTTGGTGAAGAGCACTGGAGAGCTGTTGATATTATAAACATTGTTAGAAACGACCCCCTTTGAGGTAATATAGTTTTAGAGAAAGAAGTAATTTTTCAACCACAAATTTGAATCTGAGGACGGCTTCATTCTCAGGCATCTGAAAGCACACAATTCTATGCAACAAGGGTGTTGTGTTTTTGTTTTCTTTCTTTTTTTCTTTCATTATTTTCTTGCAACTTCGATGACCAATCGACCCATAAAATTGTTATCTTTTTTGTAAGCATTGTTGGAATACATACACCGAGTGGGGATACTGGTATGTGACAATTATCAAAAGTATACCCTGCCTTTAACTAAGTACGACTGCAATTATGTGCTGGCTTTAGTTCCACAGACGTCACTTCCTCGACAAAGCTATTTGATCCAGGAAGCTCTTAATTCGACACCGTTCTTTATTTGTCTTACGACAGGAACATGTCCAGGTATCAGTCCTCTAAACTACCGTCTCATATAACTGTCAATAGTCTGTCAACATACCGGCCATGCCCTGCACCTACAAAGACCCACGCTCCCTCAAATAATAGATGACATGATGGTGATACATTCAGAGCACATCCAATAAAATTTAAGGGTAAGTGTGGTCGCCATTTTGAACGATGCGTATCTTTGTAGTATCATCACTGTTTTATTTGAACTTGATTTGTAATTATTATATCGAATGCCGTATCAGTTTTTATTTGAAATAAAAACAAGATATATATATTTTTTGTTTCTCCTCGAAGAAATGAGTTCAGATAGGAGTCTTGCAGAAGTAATCATTTTGAGTTGTATTCAATTTTGTTTTAACCTTAACTTCTCCTGACACCCGTTAAGTCTGAATATCGAAGAAGTCAAACTGAGCTATCGCCAGCCATTTGTGAACATTCTGGACAATCACTGGTAGCTCCGCCCACAAACACTTTCGAGCTTTGTAATTGGACAATCTTATCTCCTCCTCCAACACGATCAGTTAATGTGCAGTTCTAATGGCGGCGCAGGCTTACTCCACATTCTGCGCAGGTGTGCCCACAGTGTGTAGAGACCATGCCATTTAGATCGCACGTGTACATGTACGCCATGATCGCATAAAACGAGACTGTTCCCCGCCTCTATACCCATTAGGGAGCATTGGCACGGGAGACCAGACTAAAGGCACGTGTCTATTGTTTCAAAACATTGTGTAGTATAAATTTTCCAATGTTGTTGCAGTGCGGACGGTAGCCATGGTCGATGTGTCAACCCAATGGACGAAGGACCCTTTGATTTTTCCCTTGGCACAACGACATTAATAATAGGCCTGTGCCATTTGTTGGTGTTGCATTCATCTTTGGTGTGAATTTAGACAAGGGATTTGTTGGTATTTATGGATCGTTCTTCGTGACACACCACCTCAACCAGTAAAACAACTTCAGTACATCTCACGGTTGACATGTGACGTGCCCGCATTCTACGGACCTCTTCGTTTGGTTGCAACGGAGCAGAGAGGTGTCACGGACCAATATAAATAGGCCTGTAGTCAGGACTTTGGGTTGATAGCTGGATCTTTGGAGTCAGAAGTCAGAACTACCCCCATGTGTTGTCAAAAACTTACGGGAACTTGAGGAGGCTAGCCCCAACCAAAACTACATGCCAAGTCCCTGTGTGGGTGAACGTATACGGTAAGCGATTTGTACACACACAGCACTGTGCGCTTGTTGTTGTGGACGCTGACTGCCACATCAAACTAGGTCAGTCGATTTTTTTGATTATACAAAGTTTAACGAATCGAACCATTTTGATTTGTGTTGTGTTTCTTTTGGCAAGGTTCCATTTGGGAATATCATATTTTTGCCAGGGCCCTTCGCTCCATTGAAATGGTTTTGTTACATTTTCGAAGAAATTATTTGTCCATTATTTGTAGTTGCTGCTGGTGAAGGTTGATATAGCCTACTAAAGTTGGCCTGTGTGTGCGCTTATCCAATTTCTATGATACGATCAAAATTTGGATTTTATAATTTAATGCCTTTGATTGAAATAGATTTAACCTAAGAATTCGCCATGGACGCAGGTGGACTGCCTATTGTAAATTACGTAAAATTATCAACGAACACAATCCATAAAACATGGTTTATTTATTTATTTATTATTATTTAATTTTTATTTGTTTGTGTGGGTGTGGGAGGGGGTTGCCCAGTTTCCAAATTGCGTAATACGGCTTCTGAATACTTCGCTTACGCGGTCACCATTTTCCGCTAACGGGGGTTAGTGTTTAATTTCTGTCTAGTAAAGAGCGTAATCTTGTGGTTGTAGGGCTCTTTATGTTTTCACTTCAACGGGTCGGAACAGTGTCGTGTGCCCGGAAGAAAGACGTTACGAATTTTACCGGAGCATAGTCAATTAAAGGAAGGTTACAGAACTGGTAATTAACATTTTCTTTAAGATCACAGATTTACATAAAACTTACACGGTCTAATAATGATGATAGTAGAAAACATCCCTAGAAATATTTCTGTCTGAAATGCCATATTTTATGAGAAATAAATAAAACTAATTTCCGATTGGAGTTTATCGCTCATGAGCGTTTTATTCATGCATTGTATAACACATGCAAATGTGTATTCGGTTTTCACTATTTTCTCGTGACCCAGATGGCCGATCAATCTCAAAGTTCTACAGGTTTGTCAGTTTATGTATATGGTGGATTATATAAAGTGCTCAACTGTTTTGTTAGCAAAAACCAATTCTGTAATGTTCCTTTAACCTTCCTACTGTCTGACCATTCAATATCATCCACTGTGGTTTTGAATGATAGATATACCAGCCTGTAATGTGATATCATATGGTGATTGTAACTACATGTACACATAACGAAGTCAACCCTCCTACTGTCTGACCATTCAATATCATCCACTGTGATTTTGAATGATAGATATACCAGCCTGTAATGTGATATCATATGGTGAATGTAACTACACTGAACTTAAGTCAACCCTCCTACATTCAATGTCCTCCAATGTGGTTTTGCATATTGGCTGCACATGATATCGTGTTGTGAATACATACATAGTACACAGCTGTTCAACCAAACATCACCTTTAATAATAATTGCTGTTGGTTTCAAAATGTTCGGTCAACTTGCTGGAAAATGTTACCAAGAGTAGGAGGGTTAATATGCAAAATTGTGTTTCAAAAAAACTGAGCGTGAAAGTTTGAAATCGGTTTTCTGCCAGTCATAAAGTCATTAGGAGGTTAAATTCTGCACGGGAATGGGAAACCATGTTTTGGGTGATTCTAGCAATACAAATGAAATATTAATACTGTTAAACATACTGTTTAGTCAGGGGCCATTACTTACGATACCCCCCCCCCCCAAGCCAATAAACCATGTGATCAGACTGATGGACAACTTGTTCCTTTTGGTTACCCCCTCAACCACTAGTCATCGCGAGGGTGTGGGACTAGAGATTATAGAATGTTTCAAAGTCTGTGTCATGTAACCATTTTTCATCCCTATTAATTTGCACTTCCGTTTAACGGGGGCGGGGCAGATCATTGGTAGTTTTAAAAAGGTTCGTCCCCCCCCCCCCGTTCATTGACAACATACACTCTTGGGCCATGTGGTCGTCTGGTGGTAGGCCTATATTATAGTTAAACACAACCCTCACCCCACCTGCCCTTTTCTGCCCATGTTCTGCTCATTTTAAAATATTGGTTGAAAGCTTTGAACATCGATAATAATACAATGATATACTTGAAGGTAGATTATTTGCACACATGAAAATACAAATATAACTTGTTTGACTGAAAGTCACATTATTTCCAAGTCCGGTAAATTGTTTCGCCACACAGGTGAAATTTTGTCATCGTTTTGAAGCGATGGTCGGCCGACCATTATTTGAACGTGTGAGTTTTAATTTAGCAAAGTCTATCAGACAGGCTTATAATAGTCACCATTTAATCTAAATTTGTTTTTCTCGGCAGTCACGGACTGACAAAAAACAGGTCGTTGGGAACGGTGACTGCTCTATAGTCCAACACCCCTGTGTTCCGACAACCCTATGTTCCGAAAAACCTCTCGTGATTTACATGCTAGGGTTAGGGTTATGGTTTATAGGAATATGAAAATACACTAGGGATGTCGGAACATAGGGGTGTCGGAACATAGATGTGTAACCGTTTGAACGATCTACCCCACCAATCCACATGTTCTCGAGAAAAAAATACAACAATTACCAATGATGTAATAATTTCCAGTGTTGTAGTCGAGTCCACGACCTTCGAGGCCAAGGCCAAGACCGAGTCACAGCATTCGAGGGTGTGGGGGAGGGGGGAGAGGCCGGCCTCGAGACCTTCAACACTGAAAATTGTCCTTAAAGTGATACTTCATTTGTTTTTTTCGGCAGAGCAAATTAAATCCACATCCTCTTATTTTCAATTAACACACCAAGCAAGTAACTGGCGAAAGTCTCATAGGCCTGGAATTACACGAAGTCCACGGAGGCCATGGCCTCTGTTGCCCCCTGGTCTTGGCCTTGGTGCCCCTTCAAAATTTCCCCACAGACTTTAAGATTTTCTAATGGAAGTGCCCTTTGCAAAATGATGAAATGGCCTTGCCCTCTCAAAGATGAAATTCCAGGCCAGGTCCCATCAGATTGCAGTGGTGGCATTTTACAGAAAAACACGAAAAATTGTTGATGTTTTTGTGCAAGTTCGTATCGGGCTTATTTTTTAATAGGGCCTACCAGTGAGCTTTCTGATCAATTTATTTTTTTGGATGATTACCATCTTGTACTTCGTCTTTGACCGTGGAGGTAGTGTCTATAGAGTTTGTCCTAAAAACTACAAAGCTGAGTGAGGAGAAAGTGTTGATTGTTGTTGTGTTGTATTTTTAGTGGAAGTTGTTTTGTTCCACCCTTTAGGGAAGTCACCCCAAGTAAACCTAAAACATGTTGAATTGTGGATCAAATCAAATATTTACCTTCTGTTTTCGGTCAAGGGGGGAATATAAAAGAAGGGGGAATATAAAAGAGGAACCGGATGCAAGTATCTACCGACATTTTGTATTCATACGTTCATCACTGTGCCCCACTCAGCAGGCCTAAACGGGGCAGCCCCCACGATCCGGGAATTACCCAAGTTCGGTCACAAGTACGTCACTTCCGGTTAAGCTTACTGCAACTGCAACTGCAACTGATATAGCATGCATCATAAAAATGAGGATAATGCTATGAAAGTTAGGGACGATTAACAGGCCTGGCTCGAACGTCATCTTTGAGGGGGCAAGGCCATTTTGCAAAGGGCACTTCCATTGGTTGGAAAAGGTTTAAGTATATGTGGGAAACCTTTCGAAGGGGATCCAGGGCCAAGACCTGGGGCAACAGAGGCCATATGGGGGCTCCGTGGCCTCCAAGGGAATTTCAGGCCTGGGTTAAGGCCTGTCGAAATGTAATTCATTTACTTGTTTTCATTTATTCATTTATTTATTTATTTTTCTCTTGCTTTTAAACTATACAGCTTCATTTATTCACAAAATAATAATCAACAAAAGTAATACATTAATGATCCACATTAAAGGAAGTCCAACAAAAATTACTGCTATTTCATAGCAATTACAATGAATTACAGGAATAACAAATAAATAAATAAATGTATTCATTGATTGATTTATTTTTTTATTTTTTTATTTTTTTATTTTTTTATTTATATACTTATTTATTTATTTATTTTTTTATTTTTTTTTTTATTTTTTTTTTCTCTTGTATTGAAGCTATACAGCTTCATTTATTCAACAACAACACAAACCAAACAATTTATTTATTTATTATAATATTTTATTTTATTTATTTTTTTTATTTTTTTATATTTTTTTTTTTAATTTTTTTTTTGACCTTCTTTTATCCTTTTGTTTGAGAAAAAATAACACTTCGGTCGATGGAAGTGCAAAACTGGGCCCAAAATTGTACCAAAACTTTAACTTTAATGGGAGTTTCTAGCAGTACACTCCCACCACCGCTACGATATCCAACATCACACCAACAGAACAGCCTTCTCTAGCAATCCCAGAGGTCCTGGTACCTGGGGGAGCATATACCCACACAGGGGAAGATTTCGTCCAGCAATTTTCCATATCAAAATATTTAGACTGAACATGTTCTGTGCATACTGAATGCTAACATTGAGTAGCAAATGATGATTCTTGAGTACCAACTGATAACATTTTGTGTAGCATTTTGCTATGCTATATTCAAGGGAAATCGTTCACTGATATACCCACACCAAATATCACCCCTCAACATTGTGGCCAATAATCGGAGGGCAGAATTTACTAATAGAAAACAAAAACAAAAAGGCAAACATTATTGTGTAGTTTTCTCATTCAGAAAGAACGAGAAATGTACTTCTTTGTTTTGCCCCCCCCCCCCCCCCCCCGTGTTCAACGCAAGGCCTTGCGGATGTTTTGGCGTTCTGGGTTGGAACACAAACATTCACAGATCGTATACAATATCGACATCTCTTGCATGCCATATCAACATTGTCATTGAAATTTTAAACTGTTTGTTATATAGGCTTTAGTTATTTATCATTTAGATATACACAGATACAAGGTGTGTTTTTTTTTACGACAATTTGATGTTGACACAAGTTGAGTTCACACTCGGTGTGCATGAAGAGAAGTGTAATGAAAACGAGTCATGCGGAAGAGGGGGGGGCGGGCGGGGAATATCCAACCTGTTGTAAAAAAAAGAAAAAAACGCTGAAGAATGAGTTGTGGAGATAATTAATGTTGTGTGAGATTGAAAAGCATCGTGGAGCTACATGAGTGATCATTATCGGTGTGGGGAGTGGAGTATTAGTTTCAGTCTGACAGCTCGCTGGTTATTTAGTTTAACACTGTGACCTAGCCAGTCGGACCATGCACTTGGGCCTCGGGTATTTCAACTAGCGTTTAGTCAGCAGATCAGAGGGAGATTTCTGTGACGAGGAATATAACTCGGCTAAAAAAGCAATGATTTGACTTACATTGAAGTACACTCTGTGATCCTTTCAATCCTTGAGTAAAACGAAGAGATTTGTACTTGACTTAAGTCTGGAAACCCTCCGCTCCCCCCCAACTCCCAAGCCATCATATACTTACTTGTGTTAATGCACTCCTAAACTAATTAGGTTGTGTTATTTTTGCATAATGCTGACATCCTGTATAGTTTGTAAACTGAGTAACAACCTAGCCCCGGACTAGAGACAAGAAACAGAGACAAGACAAACGAGAGGAAAAGGAAAAAACAGGTGATTGAGGAAAATCACAACACCGCGTTTTTCCCGATGGCATTAGAGTTTACCCCCCCCCCCCCCCAACACACACAAACACACCCCAACCCGAATGTGGATTTACTAGGTTTCTTGAACACAATTCCTTCGAATCGTGACCATAACTTCTTTTTAATGAAGAAGTAGAGATTGCTGTGTACAATGTGCGACTATATTGGACTGGTATTTTGTGTGGGTGATGGGATGTTGTGTTATGGAAAGATAAAAACAGGTAGCATCCGCTTGCGTTGGAATGTACTAATGATTAATTCTAAATATAAGCTCATTACTTCGTAATAACTTATGTTGACCTTCCGTGTGTATGTGGTCAATCCGAGGTGATTCAAGCGCCTATAAATACACACGCTGTATGTATTTATGAACCACCCACGAGGGGGGGGGGGGTAGTTTAACAGTTACTTGTGTCATTTACACAGGTGCACTTTGCACCTGACCCCCCCCCCCCCCAAAAAAAAGCCCTGTAAAGCGAAGTTTCAAGTACATGTGTAATGACGTATTCTGAAGGTGCTAGACATATAAGCAGTTTGGCCATCTCTTCTTTAACTTAAAAACAAATATAACCCTGTCAAATGCATAAAAATGCACCAGTTGGTTGGAGAGATTTCATTTCAACAGACGGATAATGTTGTATTTTGCAGAGTGCCTGCAGGAAAACCTGATGGGGGTTAGGGTTTACCGGTGATAGTTCGGCAGGTAAGTGACGGGACTGTGCCTTTGATGGTACAAGCATGGAATTTGGCACACACTCAGATCGTATGTCATGACAAAGATATTTGGCTGAAGGGCCGTTGCAGGTTGCCCTTAAAAATATAATGGTATACAAATATATAGGCCTACATTTATACAAAAAATCTATATGATATAAAAATATAGTTATATTAAGCAATGGCAGCCATTTGAAAATTGCTGGTTATTGTACCTATATTTTTTCATTATTAAAATCTGCGATGGCCCTTTAGCAAAATATATTTCTCATGACATATGCCTAAATTAATTGTTCCATCAAAGGTGAAATTCTCACAAATATGTCCGCTATCTGCCCCACTATAAGTATAAGACTATAATTTCAATTTGTACTGTTTCTGAAATTATCTTTGATTTGTTTCATGTTGGGCCTATACATTTCTTTCTTTACTGTTGTTGTCATTTTATTAATAGAAACATTGCTAGCTAAATTATTATTAGTCATTTTTAATTTGTGAACTATTTTTAAAAAGTCAATTCATTATCTTTAAATCTACATGTGTTTGTTTAATTGTTATCAATCGATTTAATTATTTCATGTGTTTGCTTTTTATGTCGATGAATATCAACAGTTGTATGTTGTGTATGATTATTTTGTGTAAACGCTGTGATAGGGGCCTAGTGTACTATGGAGAGCGTACTAAATACTAGTTAGTATTATTATTAATAAACACGAAGCTTCAATTTATTTGCAAAGCTTTGTTTGTGTAGCCCAGTCCTTTTTTATTAGAACTTGAAGTTTAGTTTTGTGAATTATAAAACAATTTTTCATAAGAGTCATGCTGGCTGAATGCAGCGTTCAGTCAGTTTCAATCGGGGGGGGGGGGTTCTCGCATGACTTGACCAACGTGCATATTTTTCCACGACTCATTTGAGTGACAGTTATTAAATTAATTCCTTTCAACCCCCCCCCCTCCGCATTTAATTTATTGAATATAATATATTATTCATAATATTTGTACATTATATTATTTCATTTATTTAAATCCACTCTTCTCTGTAAAATCACTGTCTGAAAAAAGGGAAACAAGTTAACATGAAAGTGTCTGTATTTTAGTTCACAAGATTGCTATCCCATATGCACCAAAATGTCATCTTTTCGGCCTCTCCACATCACAACCATGCGAACACGATCAGTCAAAATTCTTTTATAAATTATTTGTCAGAAGTTACCGCGGCCCTTGATCACGTCAGCTGTGGAACGCGTTGACCTTCAGTGCTCCATTATGGACAATGAATGGTTGAACCGTGGTCCAACCAATGTACAACTATTGTTATTTGGTTTTACCCGTACACCGATGTGTGTAAAGCACTGTATAAACAGTACTTTCCCGAGTCCTGTTAAAAAAAATCACAGGCATATATTACTCGGGTGGGATTCGAACCCAATGTACAACTGTTGCTGCATGGTTTAACCATGGCCCAACCGTGGTCAAAAGATGATTGAATCGTGATCCCACCTACCTGGTCCAACCAATATCACTATAAAAACTACCGGGTCAGAACTTACCCGGATCCCGCGTCCCAGGGAGCCCGACCCCTGATTTTTAAAAAATGTTATTTTAGCTCGGATTCTGCGTCAGTTGGACCCATTTCTGTGTCATTTTGGCACATTTTCCGGGTCACCCTGACCCAGAGTACTTCATAAACTTTGGTCGAACCAAAATCCAACGATCAAACCATGGTTCTACTTTTGTCATGGTTGAACCATGGTCGAACCATGATCGAACCATGGTCGAACCATGGGCCGTCCAACCTTGATCCAAACAATACTCCATATCGAACTATGGTCGAACCAAGATCCAATAATCAAACCATGGACATACTTTTTTCAAATCATGTGATGTTTAAACCATGGTCGAACCATGGTTAAACCAGTGGTCCAACCTGGTTCCAACCAATCTTCCATATCGAACTATGGCCGAACCATGATCTAATAATCAAACCATGGACATACTTTTTTCAAATCATTGTTTAAACCATGGTCGAACCATGGTTAAACCAGTGGTCCAACCTTGATCCAATCAATGTCGAACTATCGAACCATGATCCAATAACCAATTGGCCATGGTCCTACTTGTTTCCAATCATAGTCGTACGTTGATCCAACCAATACTTCATATCGAACCATGGTCGAACCATGGTCCAATAATCAAACCATGGTCATACACACCCTGTACTTGTTTCCAATCATAGTCGAACCTTGATCTAACCAATACTCCATATCGAACTATATATGGTCGAACCGTGATCCAATAATCAAACCATGGTCCTACTTGTTTCCAATCATAGTCGAACCTTGATCTAACCAATACTCCATATCGAACTATGGTCGTGGTCAAACCAGTGGTCGAACCTTGATCCAACCAATACTCTTTATCGAATTATGGTCGAACCATGATCCAATAATTAAACCATGTTCCTACTTATTTTCCAATCATAGTCGAACCTTGATCTAACCAATACTCCATATCGAACTTTGGTCGAACCATTGTCCAATATCAAACCATAGTCATACTTTTTCCATTCATGGTTGAACCATGGTCAAACCAGTGGTCCAACCTTGATCCAACCAATACTCCATATCGAACTATGGTCGAACCATGATCCAATAATCAAACCATGGTCAAATTTTTTTTCAAATCATGCGATGTTTAAACCATGGTCGAACCATGGTAAAACCAGTGGTCCAACCTGGATCCAACCAATACTCCATGTCAAACCATGAAGTTCCTCCATGTTGGTGGAACCATGATGATCGATCATCCTTCCTTTTTTATTTCAATCGTTGCCTTCTGGTCAAACATGGCCAAACAATCGTTCCATAGCTCTACCAACCATGTCCCAACCATTCCCCACGCTCCAACACTGGTAA
The DNA here is from genome assembly GCA_021014325.1 of Plazaster borealis. Lineage (NCBI taxonomy): Eukaryota > Metazoa > Echinodermata > Asteroidea > Forcipulatida > Labidiasteridae > Plazaster > Plazaster borealis. The sequence goes on from CM037463.1 coordinate 20,195,637, forward strand.
AAACCACTCTCCCGTGGTCCGACCATCTCCCCCCCCCCCCTAAAAAAAAAATTCGTCGACTAACCAAAAGTATCAAGTCTCTTTTACTTCACGCCCGAGCTTTACCGTTAAATTCAAGTTGTCACCTCCCCGAGCGCAGTGCAACTAATTAGGACTTATCCGCCGACTTGCACCCCGTTACCTGGAGGTGTCGAGACTGCATTGAGGGTTCAGTTGAACAATGTCATGGGGGCAAATTGTCTCAAATATTCTGGTGGGAATTATGTGCTGCGTCAAGCAACGACGCTTGCTCACTTTTTGAATGTCATGGGGCAAAACGCGATTGATCGCAAACCTTTTTGGGCTTCCTTTGGAAGCTTTCGGTGGTGGCGTACCTCTGGCGGACGATCATCGAGTCCCCTTAAAACAAACTCAAGCGTATGTCTCCTCTTCAAAGCAGAGTATTTTTCTACTATAGTTCTGGAAAAGCTGGTCACTTGTCATTTCACTGTGACATGTTTACGCTCCGCCCACTTCCATTGTGTGCCTTTTGTTAAACTGTCACAGCCATGATCCCGACTAATGAGGTAGGTGACATGTGGTAAGTGACTTAGCGCTACTCCACGGTGGACTCTAACCACTACAATGATTGACAGACGTAGCTCCGCCTCCTGCACCAAAATAGTCAAACGGGCACGGAGTACGTGTTCAGTGGTAGTACATCTATCCTGCAGACGTATTTCTGTTTCTATTGTCATGTAGTTGTAGTTGAGAACACACTGCTATGATCGTCCATTCCCGCGCTTTTGACGAGTTTTCTTCATGTGAAACTTTACCCACAGAGCCCAGAAGTCGCCGGCCGTAGTCAGCGCAAGTTCTCCGGCAGGTACAAAATGTGGATCACGGTGAGGAGGTTATGGCTTGGAGCGGCGATTTTGTGGAGTACGGTTGTGTGTAACACGAGTGGACTAGTGGTGGAAGCAGACGATGAAAATTCTGAAATTTTACCAGAAGTTCTGCGCGATCAGGCGATCCAAAACGACAGGAGAAAGATTGTAAATGATGAGACATCAATTGGAGGACCTTTACGGGATTTGGAAGTGCAGGATGAGACGGATCGGTTAGCCTTTAACCCAGGTAGGTTGATGGAAAGGTGGCGAAAGCAACGCCTCAGCCAGTTGCAGGGAGGTTTGGCATACGGGTATATGGACCCAATTCTTTTGAAACCATGATGTACACACAGAAAAAGGGTAGGCTTGAATGCACTGCTTGTGCTAAACAGGCTATATGGTCCATGCCACACACCCTATGGGCATGTAAACAATAGCAGTCCATTGGCCAAACAGGCAAAGGGCTTATTCAATATTCTGGCCTTTCAAAAGAATGTTCTTTCATGCGAACTTTTTACCCGAACGTGTTCCCCCATTCGTATGCCCATGGCGTGGTGGAGGCCTTGTTAGTTGGACCGCGGTCGTTTTCATTCAAAATCACAAACATCCTTCATCTCTGGTCGCACAGCGTTGTTATGTCGTAGTGAAATTGCATAAAATTTCATCAAAGTGAATAAATGCCATTGCCTCTTCGATAACAGAAGCAACTGAATTGAAAACAGTTGGCCAAGAAACGTGAACCATAAGCTGATGTTATTCTTATGTTGTTACGTCCGTCCGTGTGTGTGTGTGTGTATACGTGATCGCTGAAACAAGCCATGGTGGCTGCCAGGGAGTTAAAGTCACACGGTTCCAGAAAATTGCCAAGAGGGAAATGGTATATACGCGTTGCAATTCAACAATACAGGAACTGTATTTGATTCATAATTATTCATAGTGAGAGGCTCACAGGGTATACCGGGTGCCATTGTGTTCCAACACAATTGCCATTCACTGCCGAACAAAAATCCGTGTATTGCTCGGCAGCATAGAACTGTGGTGTTTGGAAGCACTCTCCCGTAGCCAGTGCCCGGGTCTCTTTTCCCCTCTTATTATATACAAACCGTATAGCCAAAGCCCGGGTGGAATGCCATTAGAAGAGAAGAAAAAAAACTTGCACTGGGTCTCTCCAGGCAGGCCTCCCGCTGTACATTTTAACAGGTTTTGGTTTGGCTGCACGTGTTCCTTTCGCACGGAAAGTGTTCGCGCGCTCTCGGCCTTTACTGTGCCACAGAAGTTAAACGCCTGCTATCAGTATCGGTTTAAAGTCAGTTCTTCGTCCGTCCATAATGCACGACTCGTGTTCGTTTTGCGATTACAGTAATTGTTTCTTAATGAGACATGTTAAGACAAATAACCAAAGCTGACAGTAAATAGGCCTACAGTACATAAACCTTGCGGTCTTATGAAGAATTCCGATGGGGGGGATTACACAATGATTCGTTTCTATATTTCATTATAAAATAATATGCTAGACTTATCTGACATCTTTTTAAAAAAAACATTTGAGGTGAACTGTTTGCAATCTTTTTCAGTTGCACGAATGTCATGTCATCTGAAGTTTAAAAACATACAGAAAGAGAGAACGGAGAAGCTGTGACAAACAAATGAGTTGTCAGTCACACTAATTTTTGCTTGGCAGTATTTATTTATGTTGGTTTTTTTTGGGGGGGGGTTTGGGGGGTTTGCCATGACGACTCTGTATAATTTGTGTCATAATAACTTCATGTCATTCAAGTAAAAAAAATGTCGAAATCAAAAGACTTTTTGTTTTAACTGGTGATTTTCCCTCGTTATTGATTCGTCATGCCAATTTTACTTCTCAATGGCCGTCACCATTATCACTTCGTTACTGGACGTTGTAGTTGTGTTTTTTTAAAGTACTGCTTCGCAAGATTTAAACAGGGCAAGTTCCACAATGTGTGTTTATGTTTTGTGTGCACGAGTTAACCAAACTATGTTTCTGTGTAATGTTTAAACAAAACTCTGGCCAAGGGCCTTCCCTTTACGCGCGGTTAAAAAAAAACTGCAAAAGGTCATGGGTACGGGGTTACGATACCAAAACACAGTCAATCGATACAAACCCATTGTACATACCATCGCCACACCGGGTTGTGTTTAAGAAGTCACCAATCTTCAAAGTATAAGTTTCAAAGATCAGCACCGATAACACTTCAAGAGAGGTTTGGAGACCTCCATGGCCGCACACCGAGCTCATGAATAAACATTCCAACACCGCAAACTCAACGTGTCTTTTTTTTTTTTTTTTTTTTTTATTTTTAAATCTATTTGCTCTGAGAGAACACTTGAATAAGGGTATACATGTACATAAATTTAAAATAGGATCAAGGTATATTCGAGTGCTTAGTGTGCCAACGTCGCGTTAAGGCGAGAAGTATGCCGATGGGCTTTAGGCTGTCCAGGCTGGTGGCCTGTTGTGTGCATGGTGGAATGGAGGCTAGTCCTCTGTTGAGATGCTCAATAGGTTTATCTTATAACCCTGACTATACCACAATTTTCTGAAAACCAAGGGCCTTGCTCTATGTTTAAAAAACCCTACGGCGAGTCCTGCTTAAATTTAACGGACTCAGTCCATATATTGGCCCAAATCACATGGCCAAACCAACCCGACACAAGGTTAAGCTGGTTGATGATTCGTATCTGAGTTTAGGCATGAAGTTTACCATATTATTATGATATATTCGGGAAAGTTCCTATACGCAAAGTTTAACTCCTGGTCCACTTTGAGTTTACTGTCACTCCACTTTGATTCTCAATAGAAATTACGGCCCTTTTCGAAACCACGGCAGGGGCTCCTACTTGTAGGCTTCGCCAGTTAGTCTTATTCAAACAGGTGGACAGAGTCTAAAGCCTGAGCCCAAAGCCTTGGTTTCGCAAAGGCATTGTTTGCCATACCACAGTGGCCTTTTAGCATTATTATAAAGCTGCAGACCTACGTGTTGTAATGTTACAGCAAAATAGATTCATTTTGAGAGGTGTCTTTAAGACTCAAGAGTGAAGTCGAAAGATGCGGAGTTGTTCAGTCATAATACGCATGGAGTTGTTGATGTTTTTCTACAGAAATCTTTAATGATCTCTCCCAGTGTAACGTGACCAGCGACTTTCATTGATCTTCAAATGTATTGATTTTTTTCTTCTTCTCGTATTAACCCACAGATGATCTTTCGTGTAGAGAGCTACGCTCTAAGCGATATATCTCGGATGGATTTTGTACCAGTCCCAAGCCGGTCGCAGAGGTGATCTGCGCAGGGGAGTGCTACCCCAACCAGTTGCTGGAATTGGGGGCCGACTATACCAAATTTTGGGCCCGCAGCAAGACGAAGGAGTGGCGTTGCGTGAACGATGTGGTTCGCCAGAGACGGGTACACCTCGTGTGCGAGGAGACAGGCGAGAGGCGAACTTACCGCATAAGAACCGTCAAGAGTTGCAAATGCAAGAGGTACCATAATGGGCATAATGGGTCAGATGGGGAAAATGCAAATGAAAATGCATACGTGGAGAGGCCCATCCGGAACGAGAAGCGGCGGAACAGGGAACTGCAAAGAAATAACCGAGGTAGAGACAAGAGACTCGCTGACTAGTTGGAACACAGCACAATCTCGAAATAGACTCTCACAGACATCTTTTTTTATGTGTCTATATTATAAATATATAAATAAACCTTTTTTAAAAGTCGGCCAAGCCGGCACTCTACCGCCCTCATTGTGGACCATCGCCCCGCCCCCCAGAACGGACTATCCTTGGCCCACAAAGAGCAGGGACCCACAACCGCTGTACTCGCGCCTAATGCACTAACTCTCGGCAAGTTGCCAGCACAGTGCTGGGTTATGTACCCTGCCAGTTCATACAGAGTAAAACGACTCGACAATCTGATGAAGACCACACGTACTAATGTGTAGATATACCCTGTGCATTGTTTGTGATCGTGTTTCGTCTTCGAAACCACCAACTTGAAGCCAGATAGATACACTGTGTCTTGACGATATTGACGCGTTGTGTGGCAGTCTTGCCATGACACGATGAGGCCAACAATGATGCACTTCTTCATTTTGCACCGTTACCTCGACGCGCGTATACACGTATACACCATTTATGTTTGCACGGATCGTCAGATGGTTAGTTTGTGTATAGCCCCCCCCCCCCAAACAATTTGCGATGACTGCAGTCGATCAAAACAGCACGGTGACGCTACTAATCTACTTTGTATATAAGGTTTTTATTTTATTTCTGGCGAACAGCAAAGTGTATTCGTTGTCAATTATTATACAAGATTGGCAAAGTATGGGCGGATGAATCAATGTTTTTATTCCTGTTTTATTTGTATTTGTTTGTAACATAACACTGCCATTCAAGGACATGATGACTTAACGTTGTGTGTACAGTTTTATAATTAAAAAAAAAGAGAATAATTATAAAGGAAAACGCCCCCCCTCGTTTTAGCCAGATTCATCTGTGCTGGAGTCGCCAAGTTCACGGCCACGAGGCTCACGTGACACCAACTGCGCATCCGCATCACCTCGGCAATGTACCTGTACAGGAGTAAGGTTTCTTCCGGCTACCAGACTCACTGGCCTTATATTGCATGTATTATTATCGCTGTCTGTTACCCGCCACGCTTGTACAAACGCCGAAATTGGGTTGTAACTAGAGATGCGACGCCATTTTGTTTTGTTTTTCTCGAGGTTCCTCGGTTGGGCTGCGTTCAGACCTACGTTGACAGTTTTGGGTTTTTGAAGTGAGCCGTTTGTTACCTTGGACAATTTTTGAAGGAGCAACCGTTTGAACAATAACACAGTAGGATGAAATGACATGTATCCGAAGTTAAAAAACAAGTTGGGGGTGTTGTTTTGCTTCGAATCACCGCAGTACTCTAAGCGCCGTGGTGTCCCATTTTGTAAATAACCTTGTATTAATGTCATGTGTATATGTTATATTCATCGTTTTATAACCAGTGATAAGTCAGTCGCCACGGAATCTAACAATCAGTATTTAAACGAAAAATTATATTTTTTAATTTAATCGATTTTTGAATACCCCCTTTTTATTAATTTTATTAATATTATCCCTGATGGTAAATTTGTATATTATAATTTGTCTCTTATACCACCAAAATCAGGGTTGCGTAGAGAATGACTTTTGGATGTCTATACATTTTTTTTTCAATGAATATTTCTCTTTCTGAATAGTAGCCTTATTAATTGTTGTTTTTTAGAAAATGTAAACAGTCTTCCATGGTTTTAACAAAGATGGTTTATAATATACCCTGCAACTTGTATTGTGTATCACTCCAATCACATGTCCGCACTCCATGACGGCTAGTGTCGGGTTTTTAAAGTTGGCATACACTTGTTTTGTTTTTTTAATCAGCAATTATATTCTCTCCATATTTTGAGACTTTTTAATATCTGAAAATATTGCAAGATATCTAAAATTACAGTTTTTACACTGGTTTAGTGAAAACGTGTTATCTAGGGACTAAGTTATGAATACATAACGTCGTATATTTAGAAGATTTTCTCCCTTTTGCCTCTATTTTTTTCCCAAAGGTAACTACAATAAACGTCACCTTTTACTTATTGGTGGTTATTATTGTATCATTTATATGCATAACCCACCCCCCCCCTCCACGACTTATGAACGAAATGCAAACGTGTATGATACAGTTATTTTTTGTTTTTATATTTATTTACATATTTCAGCTAGTTGTAATGCTGAATAGTTGTGTGGGGTTTTTTGTTTGGGTTTTTTATTATTCAAAATATTCGAAAAACCAATTTCGATCCAAGGTTTAAGTCCTTGCATTTTTGCCCGTCTTTTTTCAAGTTGAACCAATGTTTAACTGCACCGGGTTAAAGCAAATGTTCAACATTGGTAATTGTCAAAGACCAGTATCCACACTTGATGTGACCCAACATATACATGAAATAACAAACCTGTGAAAGTTTAAGCTAAATCGGTCTTCGGAGTCATGAGAAAACAGTGAAAAAATAAATTATATATTTTCACTGTTTTCAAACATCAGACTTTATCACCAGTGATAAAGACTAATTGTTTTACTCATTTCCTAAAAACTATGGCATTTCAGGCAATACTATTTCAAGAGAAGTTTTCCACCATGACCATCTTTAAACCAATTGAGTTATGTGCACATTTGTGAACATTTATATTTTCAACCTTACCAATGTTGCACACGCCCTTTAAATTGACATGGTATTTTCACACACACACCAAATTAGGTCCACCCCCATGCAAAGATTAATAAGTATATCGTATTTCTCGACTTGAATTATGTATTTTTGGTTGAACTAATTTGAAAATGCAAATGACTTCAGAGGTACTTCATGTGTTGTAATTTTGTGTATGATCACACACTCTATACACTCACAGACTCTACACTGGAAAAGTTATGACATTTTACCGCAGACATTCGGTCTAGCATGTATAAAAAAGAAACGTGCAAAGGTCGCTCGCATTAAAAACAAAATCAACATTAAATACTTCCATAATTCTGTCGGGGTTTGAACTCAAATTCCTAAAATCCTGATGGGCAGTGACGATAGTTCCTAGAATCACCTCCCCTCCATGTTGTATAGACAAAGTTGGCCAGATGTGAGTCTGTTTGTGTTTGACCAGTTGGTGGTTTGGTGAATGGCTTTATAAACATGTAATGTCAGAGGTACAATCGGTGTCCTTGTCAGCCCCCATACTGATTGTGTTTACTTTTCAATCGAAGGGGGATACATAAGTAAAGTAGGTGATCGCTTTAAAAAAAAAAACTGTGATCCGTTTGGAACATTAATAGAGGATTTCAAACGAGATGTATTGTGTGATTTCAATTGAATCGTTAAATGACTCAAAAAACAATTGTTGATCCTGAAGTTTTGTTATTCAATTCCTCCAGTAAGATATGTTCGATTCAAATGAAACTCACCGGTTGTGTCACAAATCGTGTAAGCCTGCAACTTACTATCAAATAACTTTGTGTCAAGAATCGGTTTTACAGACTGACTGTCTGCTATTCACTACTTAGTACTTGCTCTCTGAGGTAGATGATTCATAATACATGTAATAGGTAAAAACAAAATCACCTCTCTACACCTGTGTAAATGTCCTCCAATTTGTTTACTTTTGTTTGATGGAAAGTGACATTTTAGGAGCATATACGGAAACAAGCTTGTAGCTTTTTAAAAAACAACATCCAGTCCATACATTGAATAATTAACACTGATTTCAATAGATATTTGAAATACATGTGATTTTTATTCAAAGAATCTTGTTATGGAAAAAAAGACAAAATCTCCGGATGCCAGTGTTCCAAGCAGCTAGAAATATCTGAAAAAACAAAGACACTCGGATATTTAACTCAAAGCTCACAAAATGTACATTTGCTCTGTTGCAAATAAATTGTTATTCAATATTTGGGTTCCGATTTTATACAGTAACTAAAGAAACGTTTAAGAAATTGTGGGTGAGGTTTGAAAGTATGAAATTGGCAGAAATTATCTGTATATTTTTGGTGAATTGATTAATGACCAAATGTTGATAGACCAACGAAACCTTCCGAGTTGACAGATTGTCAATATATTTTGCTTCCACTGTTCTTAAGAAGGTGCCTTTTTGTAAGACGGGTTATCTTTTTTGATAAACCCACTTTCCAATTTGTTACAACTAAAACAATGATTGTAATTTGCAATGTTTCAATTGATTGTATTAAAAGTTGTTATATAGGCCTACAAATGACATTTTGTATTTGCATATATTATAGGATTTGGGTTTTTTAAATAATATTAATACATGACGACCAGTTGTTGTTACTTCTTTGTAGACCCAAGGCAAGTGAAACTTTAATGTTAAAAAGTACTTAAATTATATTAAACAATATTTGTTTTCTTGATGAAGTCACGCATGAAGCTTTGAGTCAGTGTCGTTTGTTCTTTTGTTGTGGGGTATTATTAACAAGGGACAATAGCTATTGTTGAAGTCACGGATAAATTCTTACAAGAACACTAAAAACGCTAAAGCAAAAAGAGTTAAATGTGATTTTGAAATGTCATTGCTGAAATCGGGATTGTCACCTCGAAAATTATCGGGTTCATTATAGCCATGTTTTTGGTAAAAGCCGTAGTTCCCGTGTGTTGTGTAAATGCCTACAAAACATTCCAGTTCACTTACCGTTAAGAGAAGGGGCTAGCCCACGGTATTTCTGACATGGTTGGTGTTTCAAACACAGATCTGCATATAACACCTGTCGTAAAAACATAATGAGCTCTTTGATGCGCCCGTCAGGTGTGAAAAGGCACTATTAAGAAATGCAGTTATTGATATGAAATTACACTCTTTTTTCTTCTTCTTTTTTACCTGTGATTCTGGATTTTGGTCTATGCAGACCATTAATCCATGTCTAGTTCCCTGTGTACGAAGTTATAATTATGCATTCACTGCAATGGGACTAGACTTTTTTATTTATTTATTTTGTATTTATTTTAATATTTATTTATTTTTGTTATTCATTGACAGTCGGATGAATAACATTTGACACAAATTGGTAAAAATTATTATTAAAGGGATCGTATACGTTTGGTAATTAGAACCCACTGTTTGTTTCAATCCTATATAGTTTTAGATATAATATATTATAAAACTAACCTGTGAAAATTTCATTTCAAAAGGTGGTAGCGTTTTTGAGATATTGCCGAAAATCTGGAGCGGTTATGTCCAAGCAGGAAGAATAATCTGCAATTGGAATACACAATCTGAGAAACGGTACTGCAGTAACGCTTCTCAGATTCCAATTTTGGGGGATAACAAGTGATATCTTTTTCAATAACCGCAGTATACTTCGACGTGAAAAGTTTCTCAAAATGCATTATACTATCCAAAGCTGCTGTACTTCTCTACCAAGTAAGTTTGTATTGCCATTAATTTTCAGATTAATTACCAAACGTATATACAGACCCTTTAAGGGCAGAGGTTCCTCTTAATCTGCTCCAACAATTATAGACAAACGGAAACAAAAATACTAGAAATCAAAAATCAACACCGTAAGGTAACTTGTCTGTAGTGAAAATAAACATTGTCAAGTGAACATGAAGTATAATTATGTCTTACATCTGACTGTTCGCTGTACAGCTAAATTTCCCATTCGTTGTTAACAGTGCCCCAAAAGTGAACGCAAAGTAACAGTGGCACTTCAAGGGTACCTGTCTGCACGGGGAGGGACGTGTCTCGTTTTACACCCAAACCTGCGCCTGCCGTTTTGGATTAAGCACTGATGCATTATGGGATTTCAATAACTGGACCAATGATGGAGGGAAAATTACTTTTTGTATATTATGTCCGCAGTGTATACACAACCTTGAAGAGGTGTGAGGGGTAGTTGATACACAGCCGTTTTGGAAAAGTATCTCTTAATATATACTCCGTCGTCCATCTTGGCAAACCCTTTTCAATTTTCTAAACTTGATTATACCTACATGAGAATGTGTGTGTGTGTGAAAATAAGAAGTTGAGAGCGTGTGACGGATTGAATACTTGTAAACTAAGCTACGCCTCGGGCATCACTTTATAAAAGATTTTTGATTCTATATGCACTATATACTCGCACACCTTGTGTTCCTCCATTTCTCAGTTGCATGCTTGTGAAAAAAAAATATATTGATTGCGCCTCTCCTGTATTGATACGGGGGTCCCAGCACCGGGGTGAATGTTGCACCGGGCCGGGGTGATTGTTGGGTGAGCTGGTCTTATTGTTATCCGTGCACCAGTGTGGCTCATTATTATACAAAGCATCTAATTTCACTCCTTCATGCGACTATCAATTTTTCGACTGTGCAGATGGCGTTCACATCGATTTTGTTGTCCATCGGGCTACTTCGTGGACGTACTTTACTTGTATACAAGCTTTTCACAAACTCCAAATTGGACTATAAGGACCTTTGGCAGAAACAAATAATTTAATTCCACCAAAAATGGACCCCATTTTATACAATGGGGTGAAGACAAATACTAGTGGAGAGACGGTTCGACCAGTGCCATTATTTTACAATGTTGGGAATGGAAGTTGTGGGGAAACAAATTTGTCGTAGACTCTGCAAGTTTTACACAGATGTCGAAGGTGTATTTCAATAGTCCTTGCATTCACAAAATGGACACTCCGAGGCCCCGCTATGGTTAAATTCCCTTGCACTTGGAAATATGGGCACGTGGCCGATTTGGCCCTGTGAAAGTATCCCTATAATAATGTAGACAATCATGGGGGCGTACGGTTGGATTGGACGATGAATTAAAGGCACTGAACACGTTTGGAAATTGTCAAAGACCAGTGTTCTCACTTGGTGTATCCCAACATATGCATAAAATAACAAGCCTGTGAAAATTTGGGCTCAATTGGTCATCGAAGTTGCAAGAAAATGATGAAAGAAAAAACACCCTTGTTGTAAAAATTCGTGTGCTTTCAGATAGGAATAAAAGGCTTCTTGCAAGAAGTATTTTATTATTTTAGTGAGAAATGAACCTCTTTCTCAAAAACTACGTTACTTCAGAGGGAGTCGTTTCTCACAATGTGTTTTACTATCAACAGTTCTCCGTTGCTCGTTACCGAGTCAGTTTTTATGTTAATATATATTTTTAGTAATTACCAAACGTGTATTGCCTTTAAATTCCCTTGCACTTGGAAACGTGGGCACGTGGCCGTTTTGGCCCTGTGAAAGTGTCCCTATATAAATAATGTCGACAATCATGGGTGCGTACGGTCGGATTGGACGATGAGTTAAGGCATGGATCATCAAATACACATGTTCCGATACGCTAAAAATGGCTCAGTCCCAATGGTCCCATGCTGGGCTTGGTTTGGGGGATGTTACAGTTCTACATTATATCGGTCTGCCCCATGACTCACGGAAATCAGGACATTGTGCAATAAGACGTTCTGCTGTACCGTACAGTTCAAAGAAACCTACAACATGCTGTTTGCTTTACCAGCCACTTTCTGCGGTTTCCTAAAGTGAGCCCACTATTGTAACTCCACCAGGGGAACTATGGGGGTAATGCAAGCTTTCTCATTCAAAACGGACCAAATCATCCTGATACGCAGTCGTCTTCAGCGTCCCGTAGCACTCGACCCATCCTAGCAGCTTTGTTTCCCTGCGTATGGCTTCGGGGTTCAACCTTGAATTGGTACCGAAGGAATGTAGAATTTCAGAGCAAAAGTTTGCTTTTTTTATTTTCCCCTTTTTTGTTCAACAGCCTGACATTACACCTTGACAATATCTACTTATTGTCAACATATCAATGCCCGCACTCATTGGCAAATATCCAAAGTGGGGTTTTTTCTGAAATTTGTACCAAACCTTTAGATAAAGTCACCCGACGAAGACTGAGCAACTATAAACTTTCCGACTCAATAACAAAACTATTTCGCGTATTGATCGAAACTCGGAGCCATTTTAGTTCGCAGGGGATTGTATACACACACAATTCTATGGGAACGACTTTTCTAACCTTTAACAGTGACGTATGTCAAAAGTAGCTTTATTTCTTCTTTTTTGAAACGACACAAAAATTCTATGGAAACGGATTTCTGAAACTTTCATGTATGTACAAGTAAGTATTTAACAATATATTTGTGTGTAGGCCTATACACATTCTTTGGGGACGATGCCTGAAATACTGTTTTGTGTGAGAAACTGGGACTTAAAGGCACTGTACACGTTTGGTAATTACTCAAAATATATATTAGCATATAAACTGACTTGGTAACGAGCAACAGAGAGCTGTTGATAGTATAAAACATTGTAGGAAACGACTCCCTCTGAAGTAACGTAGTTTTTGAGAAAGAGGTAATTTCTCACTAAAATAATAAAATACTTCTTGCAAGAAGCCTTTTATTCCTATCTGAAAGCACACAAATTTGTACAACAAGGGTGTTTTTTTCTTTCATCATTTTCTTGCAACTTCGATGACCAATTGAGCCCAAATTTTCACAGGCTTGTTATTTTATGCATATGTTGGGATACACCAAGTGAGAACACTGGTCTTTGACAATTACCAAACGTGTTCAGTGCCTTTAAAGCTAAACCGAAATAAGTACACAAACAAATCTTTACAAACTCCCCACCACGACACAAAATGATACTCACTGCCTTCTCAAAATGATGACACCTGTCTAGTTTCAGTAATTGTTACAGTAAAGTGAATTATTTTGTGAAAACGAGAGGAGAGTGTACAAGGGACGAAGTAACCAAACGGAGTTGCAAAATGATTCATAGTTGATGTTCGGTTATAACACAGTAACCCATGAGACCTTTTAATGGAAAGTGCCTCCCTTTTCTCGATATAATACAAGGACAAAATATTAGATTTTGAACGGAGATCCACGAGGGAGCTATACCACTTTACCTAACATGGCAACTCCGTGTGACATCGGCATCGCTTTCTCGTTCCCAAAAAATGTTTGACAAACAATATATAGTTTCCCTTGAAATGTAAACAAAGAGTATAATAATTAGCACGTTGAATCCTGGCAAATCCTTTTATTATTTCACAAACAAGTTCCACCAGTATTCGTTTGAAGTTGCATTGCCCGATTCTTGCCGAAAGAGATTTGTTAGAGAATGTTCTTTCTGAACGCACTTTGACAGATGATGCTGTTCAAAACGAAATAAAAACAAACTTTCGCATTATGCCTCGGACAATGCTCAAAACATTTTGTTCATGGCTGATGGACGTGAGATAATGTCAGGATCTAAACATTAATTAATGTTTAGTTTGCAAGTAACTACCACTTATCATTGGCAGATATTTTCGTGCCAAACCTTAAATGAAAGCTTAATCAAATCTTTAAAAAATAGCTAATTAAAATGTAAATATATTTTACTGTAAATCAAAAAATCGGACCTATCATCTTCAAGTTATATTTTAATAAAGCTGCAGATTTCACCTTGTGAGTTTTGCCAAGACGAACCAAGACCGAATCTTAAAAGTTGACTTGGCGTGATTTATCGCGTAAAAGTGATTTGCAGACGAAGAAGTCAAACCACCCTTACCATTTTAGTTTCAGCAAATCACAGTGAGTCGTACCTGGTAGGTACTCGTACATACTCGAGTACTACTCGAGTACCGTTTTGATGGTACTCGTACTTGGCTAGCAAAATACTGGTACTCGTACCTGGCTAGCAAAATACTGGTACTCGTACCTGGCTAGCAAAATACTGGTACTCGTATACCTGGCTAGCAAAATACTGGTACTCGTACTTGGCTAGCAAAATACTGGTACTCGTACCTGGCTAGCAAAATACTGGTACTCGTACCTGGCTAGCAAAATACTGGTACTCGTACCTGGCTAGCAAAATACTGGTACTCGTACCTGGCTAGCAAAATACTTGTACTCGTACCTGGCTAGCAAAATACTGGTACTCGTATAGCAAAATACTGGTACTCGTACCTGGATAGCAAAATACTGGTACTCGTACCTGGCTAGCAAAATACTGGTACTCGTACCTGGCTAGCAAAATACTGGTACTCGTACCTGGCTAGCAAACCTACTGGTGCTCGTACCTGGCTAGAAAAATACTTGTACTCGTACCTGGCTAGCAAAATACTGGTACTCGTATAGCAAAATACTGGTACTCGTACCTGGATAGCAAAATACTGGTACTCGTACCTGGCTAGCAAAATACCGGTGCTCGTACCTAGCTAGAAAAATACTTGTACTCGTACCTGGCTAGCAAAATACTGGTACTCGTATAGCAAAATACTGGTACTCGTACCTGGCTAGCAAAATACTGGTACTCGTACCTGGCTAGCAAAATACTGGTACTCGTACTTGGCTAGCAAAATACTGGTACTCGTACCTGGCTAGCAAAATACTGGTACTCGTACCTGGCTAGCAAAATACTGGTACTCGTACCTGGCTAGCAAAATACTGGTACTCGTACCTGGCTAGCAAAATACTTGTACTCGTACCTGGCTAGCAAAATACTGGTACTCGTATAGCAAAATACTGGTACTCGTACCTGGATAGCAAAATACTGGTACTCGTACCTGGCTAGCAAAATACTGGTACTCGTATAGCAAAATACTTGTACTCGTACCTGGCTAGCAAAATACTGGTACTCGTACCTGGCTAGCAAAATACTGGTACTCGTACCTGGCTAGCAAAATACTGGTGCTCGTACCTGGCTAGTAAAACACTTGTACTCGTACCTGGCTAGCAAAATACTGGTACTTGTATAGCAAAATACTGGTACTCGTACCTGGATAGCAAAATACTGGTACTCGTACCTGGCTAGCAAAATACTGGTACTCGTACCTGGCTAGCAAAATACTGGTACTCGTACTTGGTTAGCAACATACTGGTACTCGTACCTGGCTAGCAAAATACTAGTACTCGTATTTGGCTAGCAAAATACTGGTACTCGGACCTGGCTAGCAAAATACTGGTATTCGTACTTGGCTAGCAAAATACTGGTACTCGTACCTGGCTAGCAAAATACTGGTACTCGTACTTGGCTAGCAAAATACTGGTACTCGTACTTGGCTAGCAAAATACTGGTACTCGGACCTGGCTAGCAAAATACTGGTATTCGTACTTGGCTATCAAAATACTGGTACTCGTACTTGGCTAGCAAAATACTGGTACTCGTATTTGGCTAGCAAAATACTGGTACTCGAAGTCCACACTGGATACACGACTAAAAAACAATCTGTTCTCGAAGAAATGTACTCGATACTCTGAAAATGTACCCGGACTTTAAGTATATACTCATGGTCAAAATACCACACTTTCCTTTCTGCTTTCTTATACGTGCGTTAATGCCAGGAATGGAGGAAAGAAGCTCTGGATATTAAAATTAAAGTTGTCTATCATGTATTCATATTTGAAAGATAGATATATAAAAAAAAGCACTTACAAATTATTGTCGTCTAGAATTTAGATTTTGGTTAACCAATGTTTTTAATCCCCATTTTTTTCATTTTTTTTTCAAAAAGTACTCGTACCCTCGTACTCGGACATCCAAGTACCTGGTAGGGCCTACTCGGCTGTTGGACTCGGTTCTCGGATATCAGAATACTCGGTACTCGGACACTGTCTCGTAGTCGATGGCCCAAGGTATAGGCCTACTTGTACCCAAGTATGGCTTGGCTACCTATGGTATTGCACTAGCAGTCAATTTTACACTTTTGCTACTGGCGATTCAATCACGCTCTTTTTCACGAAAATGTAGGCCCTTCAAACTATCACATTGCTAAAGGTATCTTTGGTCCAGATTCCAATTTGATACAATAAAGCGGGTTTTTTGTTAATATATATATATGAAAGGTGTACACTTTGTTTCGCTCTGATTTGTTTAAACCTTGGTTTTCATCAAAGATGTGAATATGAGTTTTTGAGGGGCCTTTCCTTTCTAAAGCCTTCCCTTATGAATAAATAATCTCCTCTGACTTCCGATTATTAAGAATTATACCAATGAGAATTGCACCAAAATGAGAATTGTTAAAATAATCTTGTAAATAGTGATTGTAATTTTCAGTGTGTCTGTGTATCCATTATCGCTGTGCTATTTACAGACTTTCGGTCGTGGTTACGTTAAAAAGAGTTAACTGTGACAACTGGGACGAGATTTGAAAATGTGTCAAACATGAAGCCGGATTTTGCTCTCTTGGACCAAACAAAAGAGATTTATTTGGAAAAATCTTCAAATAGTTATTTCCGCCTCAACACTCTTGCCCCGTGGTCGGCCACGTTTCCCTTCCGTGATGTAGTTGACTATATAAGCTTTGATTCAGTTTCACTTTCTAACCAGCCATTCCCAGAAAAGAAAAAAATCAATCGGTGTTTCAAATGTTTTGTTTGATTGTTTTGTTACTTAGTTCAGTTATATTCATGTGGTTTGCTGGTACCCTGTTTTGATCTTAACACAGAATGCGCTTTTTGGGGTGATCCATGTATGTACCTGCAAA